>CM038214.1:1370582-1780511 GCA_021442155.1 Cymbidium sinense | reverse complement strand
TAGATTTTCCTCTTTTATGCCCTTAACATAGATTGTCTAATGCATGTGTGATCCCCTTGCGGTTCTCCCTCCATGCCCTTGACATGGAATTCTTAGCAAATCTTCTTTTCTTCTCTTATGCACACCTTTAATACTTCAACCAAAAGCCTAACAAAGTATTTGTTCAAATTACATCATCTTAACATTGTAATCAATATTTATGATTTTTTGATGGTGCAAGCTCCAACTAACTATACAATATCATGCTAAACATATTATAGTGTGAATTAACACACTATATATTATATTATATATGATGTCATATTATATTTTGCTATAATATAATATATTGTCTAACATTACACCTCATTAGATTCATAAAAGGAACAAATAACAAAATTTTCTCAAAATATTAATAATGTTCATTTTGGATGTAAAATTGTTAATTTTCTATTAGAAATGGTACAAAATAGAATAATTTTGGTGTTGCTTCAAGGTGTGTGTCATCAATTTGGCCAAATTCTCCCATCTCAACCTTCAAAGTAACATTTTTGTAAGTTTTGACCCAATGTATTATAACAAAAGTAAAACATACTAAAATGTACAATAACATTTATTAACACACCACCACATTCATATATATGTGAAGTCATATTGTTTTGTACATTATATTTTAATATGCTTTCATATAATATATTATCTTACATTACACCTTAAAATGAATCACTTTAAGCAAAAATATTATAAAATTTTGTTGAAAAATGAACATTTATTTTAGATGCAAAATTCCATTCTTTTGATTAAATGGCACACCATAGAACACCCCTAATGATGTTTTCTAAAGTTTACCTTCAAATCCCATCATCTCACCTATAAATCAAGATTTTTATGAATTATACCAGTACAAACTCTACTACATCATACTATGACAAACTAAAATAAGCTAAACAATAAGTAGTAATACACAATAGTATGCTATAATGCATGATGCTACACTATGTTATGGCATCCTATATTATAATACACTATAACATATTATATTACATTATATTGCATATCACATCATAAGGGATTGCTTAAGATAAAAAATCATAAAATTATTCAAAACAAAAAATAAAATCTATATATTTTAGTCGTATCACTTACATATTTTAAATTGAAATAATATATTATGATGCCATGCTCTACCTATTATGAATTGGCCAAATTCCACCATTTTAAAGTCTAAATCAACATTTTTTATAAATAATAATAGTGTAGGCTTGCCTCATGATTCTAAAATACTAAAATAATTTAAAATGCATAGAACAATATATTATGATATATGATGTTATATTATGCTACAACATATAATATTTATTTTGAACATAATCTTACTTTTTAGACTACAGGTGGCATAGCACACCTTTGGTACTACAACATAATTCCAAATTTAAATTTAACAAATTTCATCATCTAATTTATTAAATTAATATTTTTATGATTTATATTAATATAGATTATAGGGCACAATACCATAATATACTACAAAATTTCAATACATCTTACAACATCCAAAAACACATCACTACATGCTAAAATATATGATGCTATATTATACTTTAATATATGGTATTATAATATGATTTAATTAGGGTTTAGGGTATTTAAATCTCTAATAATCAAGGAAAGTCTCTTAAAGATATTTTATTTAGCTACCATAACTATGTTAGGAATAGGCCATTCTTTAGATCTAGTCCTAAAGACATCTTCATTCAAGGTTTAGGGTTTAAAGTTTATGGTTAGGATTTAGGGTTAGTTTAAGGGCTAGGGTTTAGGGTTTGGGGTTTACTGTTTAGAGTTTAGGGTTTCAGGTTTAGGGTTTTAGGGTTTAGGGTTTAAGATTTTGGGTATAGGGTTTAGGGTTTAGGGTTTAGTGTTTAAGGTTTAGGGTTTAGGGATTAGTGTTTAGTGTTTAAAGTTTAGAGTTTTATGACTTAGGGTTTAGGGTTTAGGGTTTAGGGCTTAGAGTTTAGGGTTTAAGGTTTTAGGGTTTAGGGTTTTAGGTTTATTTAGATTTTTTTTGATTAGGGTTTAGATTTAGTTTAGTTTAGGGTTTGGTTTAGTTTGTAGGTTTAGGGTATTTATGGTTTAGGGTTTAAGGTTAGTTTAGGGTTTAGGGTTTATTTTACAATTAAGTAAACTAATCGATTTAGGTTTATTTAGTTTATCTTTTTATTTATTTTAGTTTTTTTATTTAGGTTTTTTTATTTTTATTTAGTTTAGTTTATTTATTTTAGGTTTATTTATTTTATTTTAGGTTTTTTATTTTTGAATATTTTTTAGGTTTAGGTTAATTTTTTAGTTGACTTATTTTATTTTATTTTTTTGGTTTAGGTTTTATTTTTTATTTTTAGGTTTAGGTTTAGATTTTTACTTTATTTTTTTTAGGTTTAGTAGGTTTCTTTTAGTTATATTTTTAGGTTTTATTTTTTAGTTGAGTTTAGGTTTATTTTTAGTTTATTTTATTTTATTTAGTTTAGGTTTAGGTTTAGATTTAGTTTATTTTAATTTAGGTTTTATTTTATTATTTTATTTTAGGTTTAGCTTTTTTTTTAGTTTGGGTTTAGGTTTTATTTATTTATTTTTTAATTATTTTTTAGGTTTAGGTTTTTATTTAGTTTTTATTTTATTTTAATTTAGATTTATTTTATTTTGTTTTTATTTTATTTAGGCTTTTAATTTTTAGTTTAGTTTAGGTTTTTATTTATTTTATTTTTAATTTTTATTTTATTTTATTTTTAGGTTTAGGTTTAGGTTTTAGTTCAGATTTTTATTTAATTTTATATTTTATATTTTATTTAAGTTTAGGTTTTTATTTATTTTATTTTTAGATTTTATTTAGTTTGGTCTAGTTTTAGGTTTTAGGGTAGTGTTTAGGATTTAGGGTTTAAGATTAGTTTAGGTTTAGGGTTTAGGGTTTAGTGTCATAGATTTTATGTTTTAGAGTTTAGTTTAGGGTTTAGGGTTTGGGGTTTTAAGGTTTAGGGTTTAGGGGTTGGGGTTTAGGGTTTATGGTTTAGGGATTAGGGTTTGGGGTTTAGGGTTTAGCAGCTTAGGGGTTTAGGGTTTTAATGGTTTAGGGTTTAGGGTTTAGGGTATATGGTTTAGGTTTTACATTTAGGGTTTAAGTTTTAGTTTTAGGTTTAGGGTTTAGGGTTTAAGGTATTTCTTTTTTAATAGAGAACAAATTCAGATTCAATATTTCTTCTTCTCAATTTCATAAACTAGCTAGCACCCTAAGTTTGTTAAGACACAGAATAGCACCTGTAGAGCAAATCAAAAACCTAAGATAAGTAGAACCGTCTTTATTGTAAAGACACAATTTCATAAGCAGCAGATCGAATCGACCATTCTTCAGTTTCTCCAGTTCCCATCAGAACTACCCCCGCCTCTCGAGTAGCAGGATCTACCATCATATCCCTGATCTCTACCTCCACCACCATAATGGTTGTAACCTTCGTCGCTCATCCCACCTCCATTACCACTATTGCTTTGAAAACCACTGCCATATCCACCACCACAGTGATAACCACCGCCTCCGCCTTCACCTCCACTGGCAGATCTAGGCTGAGCTTAGTTCATGGTGATGTTTCTGCCATCAAGGTTATACTCATTCTTAGGGTTTAGGGTTAGTTTAGGGTTTATGGTTTAGGGTTTTATGGTTTAAGGTTTAGAGTTTAGGGTTTAATGTTAGGATTAAGGTTTATGGTTTAGGGATTTGAGTTTAGGGTTAGTTTAATGTTTAGGGCTTAAGGTTTAAGGTTTAGGGGTTTTTATGGTTTAGGGTTTAGGGTTTACTGTAGTAAGTTTAGGGTTTAGGGTTAGTTTTATGGTTTAGGATTTAGGGTTTAGGGTTTTTTTAAAAATTAAGTAAACCAACGGGTTTAGATTTATTAAGTTTATTTTTTATTTATTTGACTTTATGTTGTTTTTTATTTAGGTTTATTTTTTATTTTTATTTTATCTAGTTTATTTATTTTAGGTTTTTCTATTTTTAGTTTAGGTTTTTTACTTTTGTTTATCTATTAGGTTCAGGTTTATTTTTTAGTTGAGTTTTATTTTAATTTTATTTTTTAGGCTTAGGTTTTATTTTTATATTATTTTTTAGGTTTAGCTTTAGGTTTTTATTCTATTTTTTTATCTTTATATTTTAGGTTTTTATTTTAGGTTTATTTTTAGATTTATTTTTTTAGTTTAGGTTTAGGTTTATTTTTAGTCAATTTTATTTTATTTAGTTTCGGTTAAGGTTTAGGTTTAGGTTTATTTTGTAGTTGAGTTTTATATTTATTTTATTTTTTCCATTTAGGTTTTATCTTTTATTTTTAGGTTTCTATTTCATTTTTTAGGTCTTAGGTTTTTATTTTATGTTTATTTTTTACTTTTATTTTTTAGTTTAGGTTTAGGTTTATTTTTAGTTTATTTTATTTTATTTAGTTTAGGTTGAGGTTTAGGTTTTATTTATTTTGTTTAGTTTATTTTAGGTTTAGGTTTATTTTATTTTATTTATTTTTTTATTTTTGGGTTTATGTTTTTTAGTTTTGGGTTTAAGTTTTATTTTTTATTTTTTTAGGCTTTCTTTTAGGTTTATTTTTAGGTTTAGGTTTTTTTAGTTTTTTATTTTATTTTATTTTAGTTTTAGTTTATTTTAGTTTTATTTTATTTATGTTTTTTTTAGTTTAGTTCATGTCTTTATTTATTTTATTTTATTTATTATTTTTATTTTATTTTATTTTATTTTTAAGTTTAGGTTTATGTTTTAGTTTATTTTTTAGGTTTTATTTATTTATTTTATTTTAGTTTAGTTTAGGTTTTTATTTTATTTTATTTTAGGTTTATTTTTATTTTATTTTTAGTTTATTTTATTTATTTTATTTTATTTTAGTTTAGGTTTATTTTAATTTTAGTTTTTTAGGTTTATATTTTTTTAGTTTAGGTTTAAGTTTATTTATTTTATTTTTAGGTTTTTATTTTTTTTATTTTTTAGGTTTATTTAGGTTTTATTTAGGTTTATTTTATTTTATTATTTTATTTTATTTTATTTAGGTTTTAATTTTTTAATTTTTTAGGTTTATTTATTTTATTTGGCTTTTATTTTTTTATTTTTTATTTTATTTATTTTATTTATTTTATTATTTATTTATTTAGAGATTTAGATTTGTTTAGGTTTTAGGGTTTTCAGAGTTTAGGGTTTAGGCTTTAGAGTTAGTTTAGGGATTATGTTTTTTGATTTAGGGTTTTAGGGTTTAGGTTTAGGGTTTAGGTTTTAGAGTTTAGGGTTTAGGGTTTCAGTTTTGTTTTGTGTTTAGGGTTTATGGTTTATGGTTTAGGATTTTTTAGGGTTTAGGGTTTTTAGGGTTTACATTTTATGGTTTAGGGTTGAGATTTTTGGTCTAGGGTTCAGGTTTTAGTTTTGGGTTTAGGGTTTTTGTTTTTTTTAAGAGAGAAAAAATTCACATCTAACATTTCTTCTTTTCCATTTTGTCAACCAAGTAACACACCAAGTTTTCTAAGACATAAGCGATGACATAGATAAAAAATGAGTATGCATAGAGCGAATTAAAAACCCTAGATAACTAGGATCATCTTTACTGTAAAGACATAGTTTCGTAAGCAGCAGATCGGATCAACCATTCATCAGTTTCTCTAGTTCCCATCTAAACCACCTCATCCTCTCGAGTAGTGGAATCTACCATCATATCCTCGATCTTTCCCTCTGTCACCACCATGGCTGTAATCTCTATTGCTCCACCCGCCTCCATAACCGCCACTACTCCGACCATCACCTCCATATCCACCAGAACCTCCAGATCCCCCACCACCATTAAGATAACCACCACCTCCGAGTTTGCCTCCAAATCTTGATTGAGCTTAGTTGACAGTGATGTCCCTACTGTCAAGGTTCTTTCCATTCTTAGGGTTTAGGGTTTAGGGTTTAGGGTTTTAGGTTTTAGGATTTAGGGTTTATGGTTTAGGGTAAATGGTTAGAGTTTAGGGTTTAGGTTTAGGGTTTAGGGTTTAGGGTGTAGGGTTTAGGGTTTTAATGTTTATGCTTTTACGGTTTAGATTTTTGGGTTTAGGGTTAGTTTTAGGAATTAGGATTAGTTTTAAGGTTTAGGTTTAGGTTTTAGGATTTAGGGTTTAGGATTTTTTCTTTAAAATTAACTAAACCAATAGGTTTAGGTTTATTTAGTTTATTTATTTTATTTTCTATTTATTTTAGTTTATTTTATTTTTTTATTTTATTCAAGTTTTATTTTTTATTTTTATTTAGTTAGTTTATTTATTTTAGGTTTATTTATTTTACTTTAGTTTTTCTATTTTAGTTTATTTTTTTGGTTTAGGTTTAGGTTTAGGTTTATTTTTTAGTTTAGTTTTACTTCTATTTTATTTTTTAGGTTTAAGTTTTATTTTTTATTTTTAGGTTTAGGTTTAAGTTCTTATTTTCTTTTTTTTTAGATCTAGGTTTTTGGTTTTTCTTTTAGGTTTATTTTTAAATTTTCTTTTTTAGTTTAAATTTTATTTCATTTTTAGTTTATGTTATTTTATTTAGTTTAGGTTTAGGTTGAAGTTTAGTTTATTTTAAGTTTAGGTTTAGGTTTTGTTTATTTTAGTTTAGGTTTAGGTTAATTTTATTTTTATTTTAGTTTTAAGTTTTTTTATTTTTTATTTTAGGTTTTATTTTCTTATTTATTTTTAGGTTTATTTATCAGGTTTAGGTTTTATTAAGTTTTTAATTTTATTTTATTTATGTTTTTTTAGGTTTAGTTTTTATTTTATTTAAGTTTTTTATTTTTTGTTTAACTTTGACTTTTATTTATTTTATTTTAGTTTAGTTTATATTTCTTAATTTATTTTCTTTTCAGGTTTAGATTTTACTTTATGCTTTTATTATATTTTATTATTTTATTTTATGTTGGTTTAGGTTTTTTTTAATTATTTTTTTTAGATTTTATTTAGTTTAGGATTAGGTTTTTAGCTTTAGGGTTTAGGGTTTAGGGTTAAGGGTTTGTGGTTTAGGGTTTAGGGTTTAAGGTTTAAGGTTTTTTTGGGTTTAGTGTTTAGGCTTTAGGGTTTAGGGTTTAGGGTTTAGGGTTTAGGGTTTAGGTTTTAGGGTTTAGGGTTTAGGGTTTAGGGTTTTAGGGTTTAATGTTTTTTGGTTTAAGGTTTAGGCTTTAGGGTTTAGGTTTTAGATTTAGGGTTCAGGTTTTAGTTTAGGGTTTAGGGTTTTTGGTAATTTTTTTTAACAGAGAACAAATTCTTATTCAACATTTCTTCTTTTCAATTTTATTAACCAACTAACACACCAAGTTTTCTTAGACAGAAGCAGCGACATAGATCAATAATGAGCACGCATAGAGCAAATTAAAAACCCTAGATAAATTATTTCGCCTCTGGTGTAAAGACACAATTTCATAAGTAGTAGATCAGATCAATCATTCTTGAGTTTCTCCTGTTCCCATCAAAACCCTCCAGGCTCTCGGGTAGCGGGATCTACCATCATATCCCCGATCTCTCCCTCTGCTACCACCAGGGTTGTAACCTCCATCGCATCCATATAACATCGCCACCACCACCTCCGCTTTCACCTCTACTGCCATATCTAGATAAAGCCTGGCTCACGGTGACTTCTTGCTATCAAGGTTCTACCCATTCTTAGGGTTTAGGTTTAGGTTTAGGTTTAGGTTTATTAGGTTTTAGGGTTTAAGTTTATTTTTTAATTTATTTAGTTACTTTCAGTTTAGGTTTATGGTTTGGGGTTTAGGTTTAGGGTTTAGAGTTAGGGTTTAGGGTTTAGGGTTTAGGGTTTTAGGGTTTATGATTTTAAGGTTTCGGGTTTAGTGTTAGGGTTTAGGGTTTAGGGTTTAGGTTTTTTTATGGTTTAGGGTTTAGGGTTTAGGGTTTAGGTTTTTTTAAGGTTTAGGGTTTAGGGTTATAGGTGTTGGGTTTAGAGTTTATGGTTTAGGATTTAAGGTTTATAGTTTTTTTTAATTAAGTAAACCAGTAGGTTTAGGTTTATTTAGTTTATTTTTATTTATTTTATTTTATTTTATTTTTTATTTTTATTTATGTTTATTTTTTATTTCTATTTAGTTTAGTTTATTTATTTTATTTTATTTTAGTTTAGGTTTACGCTTATTTTATTATGTTTATTTTATTTTTATTTTATGTTTGGTTTTTTTTTTAGTTTAGGGTTTATGTTTTAATTTTTATTTACTTTTAGGTTTATTTTTTAGGTTTAGGTTTTTATTTAGTTTTTATTTTATTTTATTTTAGGTTTATTTCATTTTTATTTTACATTTGGTTATTATTTTATTTAGGTTTTTTATTATTTTTTAGTTTAGTTTAAGTTTTTATTATTTTATTATAGTTTATTTTTATTAGTTTATTTTATTTTATTTTAGGTTTAGGTTTAGGTTTTAGTTTATGTTTTTATTTTATTTTATTTTTTTAATGCATTTAGGTTTATGTTTTTTTATATATTTTACTTATTTTTGATTTAGGTTTTTATGTTTTTAGGGTTTATGGTTTATCATTTAGGGTTTAGGATTAGGGTTTAGGGCTTAGGGTTTAGTGTTTAGAGTTTAGGCTTTAGGGTTTAGGGTTTAGGGTTTAGGGTTGTTTAGGGTTTAGGATTTAGGGTTTGGGGTTTAAGGTTTAGGATTTTTTAGGGTTTAGCGTTTACTTAGGGTTTAGAGTTTTTTATTTTTGAAAAATTTAGTAAACTAATAGATTTAGGTTTATTTAGTTTATTTTTTATTTATTGTAGTTTATTTTATTATTTATTTTTATAATGAAGTGCCCAATACATCTCTAAAGGTAGTAGCCTACAAAATCAAAATTGAACCTATTGTTATTCCTACTTTGCTAACTTTTTATGCAAACATTTGCACCAAGAAGAAGATCAAAGTTTGAATTCAACCTTATTGAAGAAGAAAGATGCTATCATGATTACGCAACATTATGCCCAGTCAAAAGGAAGGACATCAAATATGCACATATGTTGATTCTAAAGATTTCGATTCTGTCTTGAAGATGAATCCACATTACCTATTTCAAATTTGACAGAAACATAGCCTCTTACATGCGTCTTGTCATTCAAGGATGGGTCAATGAAGCTAGAGGATGAGAGGTCATTTACACTTATAATTTCCATTAGAATTTTGCTATAAGGTCATGCCTTTTCTCACAAGGGTTAAAGAAAAGGAAGACCATCTTTATGATCCAGTAGTTGTCTTGATTGGTTATGACACTATAGCTTGAAGTTGAATCTTCTAAAGTATACAATTAGGATGACTTTAGGGGAGTTTCTAAGGCTTGTGGTAAAGCATAATGGGATAACAATGATTAATCTAAAAGAGATTAAAGTGATATTAGAGATGCATTCTTCAAGAATTCTACTTAACAAAGAGAATTCAATTAACATTCAATATAGATGGTTTAAACTCTTTTAAAGTTAGTTTATCTCAAAACTTTTCAAATCATGATTCTACTTTCGATCATTGAAAGGCCTACCTTTGTGCTTCGAGGGATGGAAAGTAGTTTAAACAACTATAATTGGGGAGCGCCCAATGGTTCCAATCAAAGAGCTTTATTTAAAGAAATATTATCCTTAAAATAATGTTTGAAAATAATTATTATCAATAAAAATCTTATCTTTACATTCATCAAATCTCCTCTTCATTGGAAGCATTATTTGCATATTTGTGAATTTTCCATGGTGTGTTTAGGATATATGTAAAACCCAAGTGGCATCCTATCCTTCATCAACACAAACAAAACTACACACAATTCTTTGGTGCTATTAGGATAGGTGTAAGAAAACCCAAGAGGTGTAAGAGAAGGGCAGTGACATCCTTTCTTGGTGGAGTCACATTGCCCTATGGCACCATTTCATCCACTCTTCGATGTGTTTAAGGTAGGTGTAATGAACCTAAGCGGCATCCTATCTTACATCAACCCAACACAAACACAAACTACACACAAACACATGAACAACACATATTTTATCTCAGGTTACTTTGATGTGGGATAACACTCCCCGTGGGCCTCACTCATTAGCTGCTCTAGGCCAGGCTGACATGTTACCCTACTAATGCATCACCCTAGTGGTCTCTTATTCAGGAAGATGTAAGTCTACCACGCTTTTCTTTTTGAATTGATTGTTGCACAGATGCTTTGTTAGCATGGTAGGCCTTCTGTGGTGTAAGCTACCCTCATGTTGGCTCATTTAAGAGGATGTAAATCTCTTGTCTTCTTAAACTAGCCATCATGAATGGACTTTGTTGAGTATATCTGACAAACACACATACACATGTTTTGTCTCAGGCTACTTTGATGTGTGATAAAGCCCCCTGTGGCACTCACTCATTAGATGCTGTAGGTCAGGCTGACGTTCTACCCTGCTAGTGCATCACCCTAGTGCTCCCTTGTTTAGGAGGATGTAAGTCTGTTATGCTTTCCTTTCTAACTTGACCACTGCACACAGATAAGCACTATGTTAGCATGATAAGCCTTATGGCATGGTCAATAAGTTACCTTCATGTTGGCTTCATTTAAGAGGATATAAGTGTACTATATGCTTTCTTTTTGGACTAGCCATCATGAACTGACATGGTCGATTAGAGGATTAGGGTAAATACCCCAGCGACACCTTTCCTCCTAACTACTTCAAGTTTGGGGTCCAGTCTTTCTTTATGACTCCTTACTTAGTGGTCGCCCTTAGGTCAGGTTCGACTTGTTATGCCATCAATGGGTCACCCCAGTAGTTGTTCCTCACTTCGAAAGATGTAAGTCTGCTATACTTTCTTCTTAAAATGCAGTTGTTACTGTGCAGCCCTAGGTCGGATACGTCAGCCAAAATAGACTATTTCTTCAATCAATTCCACTTTAGTGAGATATAAGTCTACATGCCTTCTTCTTAGATTGATTTTCACACACTAATGACCACCTTAGGTTGGTTGGTGTTCACTATGCTGACAGCGACCCACCCGGTGGATATGCTATTCATGGTAGATGTAAGTTTGCTATGCTTTGTCCTTAAGTTGGCCACCGTACACCTACAGGCTTTCTTTTTTATAGGGTTCAGGATAATGCTCCTAGTGGCACCTCCCTTGTGAGCACTCTATTTGGATCACATCCTTTGCGACCTCATTTAAACACTAAAGTTACTACGGATTGGATAGTCCCCTTTCAGTAACCCATGTGGTTGGAGATTTTTTTCTATGGATGCGTAGATTCTCGCTTGGTCCAGTATATCTGAGATAGGTCCATGCTGACATAGGCCCTTCTCAATGGGGTCCCTCACACAACAATAGGGTCCACAATAATAAACAAATAATATATATATTTTTTTCTTATGGATTTGGAATTAATGCCCCCGACGGCACCTTTCCCAAGCAGGCATGCTATCTTTAGGGTAGTGTAAGTAAAACTCCCTATAGGAATCTCTTGACTACTCATGAGTTGAGATAAGTCCCCCATGACACTCTCTCAATAGTCTCCCTTAGGTTGGGTTCAATTTATTCTACCACCAATAGGTTACCCTAGTGACCATCCTGGCTTTAGAAGATGTAAGTCTGCTACTCATTCTTTCTAGCATGACCATTGCACACCAATGGGTAGCTCTAGGTCTAGTTTGATTTGTTGTGCATCCAATCGGTCACCCCAATGGTTGTTCCTTACTTTGTAGATGTAAGTCTACCACGCTTTGCCCAGCATAGCCATTACACACTGAAAGGTACCCCTTAGGTTGGATAGTCTTACCCTTTGGCCGGTAGCTATCCCTTTGGATCGATAAATCTGAGATAGGCCAAGGATGACATAGCCCCTTTTCAATGCGATCCATCACACATCGATGGGATCCATCAAATGAAAGTAAAACAAATGAAAATGAACCAAATCAAATTAAAACAAATTAATGAAATTAATGAAATTAATCTTGACTACTTCTGAGTTGACATAAGTCCCCCAGCGACATTCACTCAGTATTCGCCCCTAGGTTGGGTTCGATTTATTGTGGATCCAATAGATCACCCTAGCAGTTGATCCTTGCTTTAGAATATGTAAGTCTACTATGCTTTCTTCCTAAGTACATCCGTTGCACACTAATAGGCAACCCCTTTGGCCGAATAGTCCTACCTTGTTGCTGGTAGACTATCCCTTTGGATTTGTAAATATGAGATAGGTTAAGGCTGACTTAGCCCCTTCTAAGTGGGTCCATCACACCGATAGGGTCCAAAATAAACTAAATTAGAAACCAACCTTCCCAGTGGAGTAAAATTAAAACATATCAAATAAACCAAATTTATTTTCAGCGAGGCGCAAATCAAATTAATCTCCCCAATGGAGCCATAAGAAATACCATCAAACTCTTATCCCCTACGGATAGCCTGAACCTACTTTCCTAGTGGAAGGTTCACATTCCCAATCCCTAGTAGATTATAGACACTTATTCCCAGTGGATACACACCCAAACAAATCATATTCACAATAAAACTCAAATCCATATCCTCAATGGATAGCTTAAACCTGCTTACCTAGTGGAAGGTTCACATACTCAATTCCTCGTGGATTCCATCTAGCTCTCTTATGCCCTTGGCATATATAGAGCTGCTTTGCACTAAAATACTGATTCTATCAACCTTATAGGTTTAGGTATACATCATTTTCAATAGTATTTGCAGTCTTTTGGACAATGTTGATCATCTCGATCAACACCAAGACATGCGGTGTGCCTTGTCAGTTACACCACACCTATTGGTGTGTCCTTTTGTTGACCTCACTTTTAGAGTGAGTTCTCAACCTCCTCTTATTATACCTGGGAACTTTCTAGGTATTAAGGTTTCCTTAGTCATAAAATGATTCTAGAGAGTAGGTGAACACTTAACCTAAGTCTAGAGACTTAGAAGGGATAATCATAGGATTAGGCCATGCCTTAGGGACTTAAGAAAATCACTTACCCAATAGCCTAAACCCAATCCATGTACACTTTCTTAAATTCAATTCAAATCCAAATTTCCAACCTAACCTCAAACTCAATTTCAAATCCAAATCCAAGTCCAAACTCAATTCCAAATGATTGAAACCCAAGATCAAATCTAAACTTGAAATCTTTCCCAACCCCTTTAATCAACCTTCATGAACTTAGCCAAATTTCCATCAAATTCAATCAAAACTCAATTGATTTTCTTATAAATCAATTCTACCTTCAATTATTTTTTCAAATATAAGTGAAATATAAATTCAAGTATCCAAAACCAAATCTAAAATCAAATTGAAACCCAATTTAAACCCTTTAAGCCAAAACCCATCTAAATCAAGCCAAAATCAATGGATTTCCTCTTGAATCAATCATTCCTTGAATCATCTATCCAAATATAAATTAAACTTATAATCATCTAGTCAAACCAAAATCAACCCAAGTCAAACCCAACCTAACCCATTTGACTTGAAATATTCAAATGAATAGATATTCATTTGAATCCAAACCAATTGCAATTGAATTTATATATCAATCTCAAATCTATATATAAACTCAACTAAATCAAAATCAACCCAAAATCAAGCCAACTAAATCCAATTGCTTCACTTTACCCAAAGTGGCCAATTTGACCTACATGAACCAAAATCCAATTCAATCCAAATCAAAGTGAATTAAGCTAATCCAAACTTCATGTCATGATTGTTGATCACCCTAAGATGGATGATGAATTAATATAAATTGGGTCAAACCAAGTCAACCTAGCCCATTGACAAAGTCAACCCTTTAGCTTATATGAACCCAAACTAGCCAAATTGTAACCTAAACCAAATCCCTTGAACAATGATTCAAATTAACCCAAAATTAATATTTTAACATGACTTGACCTTCAATTGAGTCAAACATAGCCCAATTGGTCCTCTTGACCCAAGTTGACCCAAATTGACATAAAGGGTCAAATTAGACTAAACCTAAATTAAGTCAAACCAAAGAATACAATCCTCTCACAATAGTCATATGAACTTGACCTAACCCTTGGTTTGACCCAGTTTGAGCAATTAGTCAACCTAACCCGTTCTGACCCAATTTAACCCAAGTGGGTCAAAGACCCAACCCTAATCAAATGAACTCCAAATGATATGAAATTTGGTCCAACTCACTTTTGACTCATTTCAAATCTATCCAAATCAAATTCATTATCAAATGACCACTCTACCCATGGACTAAGGGTATCACATATGATAAAACACCCATGTAAAAGGTCTTTGCTCTTCCTTGGCTACTTGACACTCATCCATTGGTCCACCTAAGCTCCAAGGAGACTATCCAACCTGACTAAAGAGGTGGTTGGGTTAGCCATGACTTATGGATAGGTGAAATCAGCTCTCCTCCCCCCATTATAACACTTGGAATGAAGGACCTCCACTTCCCTTAGCTAGGACTCCCACTTATCCTTCATAGTAACTACGTTCCATGCCTTGGGCAACCAAATTAAGCCACCTAAGGAGAATCCCAACCACCCCAAGCCAAGGACACCCACTTGGAGCCAAAATCACCATGAATGAGGTGAGTTTTCCATTGCGGAGATAGAAAATAAAAAGGAAAAAACTCTTCCTCACACAGTCATTTCACTCTCCCAGAGCTCCCAAACCAACTAGCAATGATTCCCACTTAGTTTTTGAGCAAAAGGCATCAAAACCAAGTGGATTTTGGTAAGGAAGTGGCCCATTGGTGGACACATTATTTCAAAGTGAAGCAAGAGCCCAAACCATTTCAAAGCATCTTCTTGCACTCAAGAGCGCACTTGGATCTTCACCGTCATCAAAAATCATCTCCTGTGAGATAATTTTCAAAAATTGTAGTCGGCATTAGGTTCTTTTATTTGTGACAGTTTTTGGTCTTTTTTAAGAATTTCCATTTGATTACCCTTGCATTTTTTTATTTTACATTATCCCCAAGCATTTGGTGTGATTTTTGACAAAGATTGCTGGAAAATTATGCTTAAAATGAAGTTTTCCATTCAATGTTTTAACAAGAATCACAAAAATCTTGCCCAGAATAGTGTTCCATTTGCCTGTTCTGTTGGATCACCCGCTAGGCATCTGTTCTTCCATTCAGGGAGATGGATAGCTCAGATCATGCAAATCACGTGGCTTTGAATGGCAAATTGGATGGATCTGATCACGCAAATCATGGGTATTGATTTGGACCATTCGATTTGAGATCCCTGTCTGCATTCTCGCTCTTCTATTGAGGTGGCACGCGTCGTAATCATGGCACCATGGTCCAATCAATGTTAGTGTCTTAGGTTAAGTAAATTAGATTTTCTTCTTAAAAGTACTTAAAATAACTAAAACTTAAAAATTCATAGAAAATAAAATACTTAACTAAAATTTGCAAATAAATGTTTGTTGGATTTATCTTTCCTAGAGGAATCCAATGAAGCCAAAAGCCAAAAATTTTACTGAATATTTTGAGCTTAATTTTAGTTTTAGGGAAAATCAAATTTCATTAATTAAATCAAGATGACACATCAGATTGACTTGAATTTTTTAGTGATTAAAATTGAGCTTAAAGTCTACTTACAAAAAAATTTCAAGTTAAAAGGATTTTTGGATTGGGAGATATTGCATTCTGACTTCAAATAGTTGAAATAAATTAATGGACTTTATAAAAATCATGGAAAATCATTTAAAGCAACTGAAACTTTGGAAAATTATAATAAATCATAGAAAAATCATAAAAATACAAATAAATATTTATTTTGAAGTTATTTCAGAGGAGATTCAATTAAAATTTATCCCAATTAATTTTGAACAATACTTAAGGCTTAATTTGAGTTTAATTAAAAACTTAATTAGCTTAATTACTATTTAATTACCTAATTATTCCCAAACTTTTTGAGGTTGATTAATGGGATGACCTCTACCTCCCATAATTTTCTTGGGATTTATTGCTTGGTTAATTAGGGAAATTGGTTATTTTAACCTTAATTACTTTCTTAATTTCTAAATAGTAAGAAAATCATTAATTAAGCTTTTTAGTTACTGTGAAATAGTGAATGGGCATGGGGAATGAGATTGGGACCTCTTTCCCAATCTTTTCCCTGAGTCTATATCACTTGAATGGAAATTAATTAATTTATGATTAATTGATGGTTTAATTCATTAATTAAATTGCTTAATTAATAAATTTGAAACTATAATCACATGGAATCTTAATTAATCAATTCATTGGTAGATATTTAGGTGTTCAATATCCTAAAAGAATTTAAGGAAATTATGGTTAACCCACATGTGTGGGAAAACTATGAAGTACTTAATTAAGTTTCTTAATTAATCACTAATTGTGAGCCAATTGCATTAGGCCTATTTCATTTCTTAGGTTCATTACTTATTTATATTCCAATGTATGTACATATCATGTTGGATCATAATTACTTGGTTAATTAACTTAAGACAACATAGGTAAGGGCTAATTAATTGATTTAATGCATAATACAACCTAATTAACCCATAAAAGCAACTTAATTACTTTTCATTAAACCAAATTAAATCACAAATATAGGAATGGGTTAGGATCGGTAAACTTTCCCTCATTTCTTCAAACCAAATCAAATATGAAATTGAAATTGATAATTATAATGCATTGGTTTCTTTTAAAAGCTTTTATTTGATTTGATTGTCCTTCAAAATTAATTTAATTGAATGAAATCACATGTTTATGCATATTCAATTTTTCCAAATAATGTTAAATGTTGTATTTCATTTGAAATCATACATTCTTGTTTTCAAAATTAATTAAATCAAATGATTTTCCTATATGTGAAGCTTGCATGTGTTGATTTAATTTATAATATGTGTGGCTATTATCACTATTAAATCCAAACGTAATTTCCAAATCTTATAAATGAATGGTTACATATACTATGAATGCTAGTTATAAATACATAAGAGATGCATGTGATTATAGATTAATTTTATGAAGTGAAGCTCCTTTCCTTTTATTCATGTATTAATTTATGTAAGTGAGTATGTTAAAGGGTATATAGGCTGGACATCCCAAGAATACGAGGCTTTAGTTAGCCCTAAGGAGGTCATTTGATTACCTCACTTCCCTAGTTTAACAAAGGCACATACTTGCTTATGTCTTATATACATGCATGTGTGTATTTAATTAGAGAATGGTAATCCTTCATTTTTATTAAAAATATATGCATTTGCAATTATTCAAGTGATTGAATTAATTGATCATGTGATTTGAGCTCTCTTTCTTATGTTCATGCATTTAAATTTACATATGGTTTGAATGTAGTTGTATATAGTCTAGACATCCCAGGAATATGAGGCTTTAGCTAGCTCCAAGAAGGTCATTTCATTTGCTCGCTTCCCTAGTTAATAATTACACGTACCTCTTTAATTTCATCCATATGTATTTTTGCATAAGAATTTAGATAGAGCCTTAAATTAATATGATAAAATAATTTAATCAGAGGGGTATATAAAGCTTCATGTACATACTCACATCTATCATTCAAGTGTGCTAAAATAAATAATATGTGTAGGTATACTTAGGACTTAATCATATGCATGTTACATGTGATGGAAAGGAATGATTTAGCATGTATCAAGTGATAGTATTTCAATTAGATTAACCATAAGGAGCCATTCACATTGAGTAAAATTATTTAAAGAAAACCTAAACTTAGGATTAATCTAAAATGTGTAATATGCCATTCATTAAAGAGAACTAAATCAAATTAACATGCTTTAGAAAGTGGTTTATGGTAGGGATGAAAGAGGGCAGCCTCTTTTCTTCTCTTTACAACACTTAGTTGCTAAGTGTAGGTCATATGAAACATAAGAAAACACAAATTAAATTTGCAAATCAATTAAAGAACTTAAAGTTAAACCACCCTTTAAGTTGAATCTTTCTGCACTTAGAAAATCTTAACTTTAAAGCCTCGTTAGGACATAACAAAATAAGCCTTAATACACACACATTAGATTAAGTCACCACTTCAAGCCTTATGTTAGGATGGTGCATGGTATGATGTATGTTTTATTTTGTGATGTATTATTTTAGACTGGATGTTAGGGTGTATGTTTCATAGATTAGATGGTCAGCCGCAATTAGCCTAATCATATTCGTTACAGGGATTATGTTTAAGCGGCCGCATAAAAATAAATATAAATGCTCTCTTTACAGGTTGTTTAAGCCCCTAAGCATAATCCAAGTTAGGATATGTGGGCTTGGTTGCCCATGTGTAGGGTGCTAAGTCCAAATTATAAATATAACTGCTTGGGTTGTATGTGTGTTTTGCTAACACTTGTCTTACATGTGTACTTAGATTTACTTTTCCTATTTTTAATGTAATTTTATATTAGGAATTAGGATTAGTTCTATGGGGGGATAAGGATGAGCATTAGCTAGAATGCTTTGTTCTAGGAGGCCATGTGATGCCTTTGAAGTGGAGCAAACCAAATCAAAGGAGGAAGATACATGATGACATAAAGATTTGATGACCCCCCATAGCATTTATCATTTATAAATTGTAAATTATTCTTTTATGTACCAGTTGTACAAGGGAAGAGCTCTACTACCCATTTTCCTTTTGGGGCTATACGGCGGCACCCGACTGCACTGGCCTGTTATTCTTTTACGTTAGATATAAAAATTATTTGATGTTGTGTTTAAAGTGCACAATTAGGATGGAATGCTTTTCTTAATTTCTTTATATGTTAGATGTTTGAATGTGTGGCCTTGAATGCGATTAGTCTCTTAGAAAACAAATTAACCTTTCTTCCCAACTACAACTCATAACTAAAATTTTAAATAATTAATAACCTCATATAAAGCCTAAGACATAAATTAAGATAATTAAAAGATTTAGAAACCCCTTAGCTAAATTTTGAATGACCAACAACATGTATATCATATTATTTCACTCTTGAAAATAAGGGATTTCCATCCTTACATGATAGGGGAATGCTTAACCTATGAGGGCATCCTTTACGTTGGAAAACACCCCCTTCTTGTTGATCTAGACAACAACATTATTTCATCATGAATGTAGGCATCAAAACCCAAAGCATTTGTCTGAATGAAGTGTTAAAATAAATAAAATTTGAAAAGATTTTGCACTAGACTAAGTGATATGCTCATACAACTCATGTTGTAGTCTTCTAGGGAGTGGGTTTAAGGACTTTAGTTTCTCTCTAATTAAATAATTGCCAAACTAATCTTGCAAATCATATGACTGACTTCTTTGATTTAAAGAGTAGAAGGTGTTAGCTAGCTGCCTATCCAAGTGATTATAAGTCCAGCAGTCGGGCGATTTATCCTCTCTTATGGAGTTAAACCATATGGCCATTTTTTCTTAGGTTTAGGTTGCACTTTGGCTTATACTAAATCTCCCTATATTTAAGATCTAAGTGGCTATTTCTTTCAGGCTATAAGCACAAATCCTCACCTCTTAGGCATCTCTATAATCTTGTGTTGTCGGATTACAAGTCCTAGCTTTCTAATCAAATGTCAACTTTAACAAAATTGATCTTGTCTTCAATTTCAAAATTACAAAGCCCAATTATAGGATAGGTTGAAATGCTCACTATGTTTCATAGTATCAAGAGCATTCCCTACTTGTTTCCTTTGGCTTCGATAATTAGTCTTCTCCTTGAGTTTTTCCACTTGATTTTCCAATACAACTAATCTTTTGATAGTCTAGCCTTAAAATCTTTGGAGACTTTAACTTTTAATGAGAGTATTCTTAAGGGATTCACATCCCTTAGAAAGTAATTAGCTATGGAGGCTTGCCTCCTTAGGGAACTTAATAAACTCGCTTAATATAAACTCTACTTTACTTTTCTATGCAAAGTTGGGAAAGATCACTGCTACATTCGAAGACCCATCATGCCTTAGGAGTCCTTATTAGGTGATTAGGTCCATCTTAGGGTGATGATTTCTATTTTTTGAGATAGTCCATCTTTTCTTAATATTGTACCCAATCATTTCAATAAGTACCCCCTAAGATTTGGGTGGTGTCCCATATCAAAAATAAACACCACACACACCCAATTTTCTAAGACACAAAGATGACATAGATAAAAAATGAGCGTAAAGAGAAAATCAAAATCCTAGATAACTAGAACCATCTCTACTATAAAGATATAGTTCCATATGCGAGATAAGATTGGTCATCCTTCATTACTTTGGTTCCCATCGAATCACCCCGACCTCTCTCGAGATCCACCATCATATCCTTGATCTCTCCCCAACCTCTCAAGTTACTTTATGTTAATTTTTTAGTTTATTTAGTTACTTTAAGTTTAGGTATAGGGTTTGGGGTTTAGGGTTAAGGGTTTAGGGTTTAGGGTTTATTTTTTAAGGTTTAGGATTTTAGGTTTTATGCTTTTAAGGTTTAGGGTTTAGGGTTTAGGGCTTAGAGTTTTGTATTTAGGCTTTAAGGTTTAGGGTTAGTTTAGGGTTTAGGCTTTAGGGTTTAAGGTTTAGGGTTTTAGGGTTTAGGGTTTAGAATTTATGGTTTAGGGTTTGGGTTTAGGGTTTTGGGTTTAGGGTTTAGTATTTTTTAAAGGAAACTTAGAATTCTAGTACCATAAAAGGAAAAGATACAATGTCCTGAAAAGGGGCAAAGCTCTAAAATTATTGCTCTCGAGTTATAAGAAACCTAAAGAGCTAAACCCCATCTAAGTATATAGAAAAAAAAGAAAAAAGAAACAAAAGAAAAAAGACACATAGTAAGACTAAAATAAATCCTAAAATAGTAAAGGATGAGTCAGTAGTTCATGATTCCTTTGAGAAAGCAAGATAAGAAATATCCATAATAATAACACTTCGGTTGACTAAGTAATGACCATTCCCTCTGTAAAGTTCCAACCTATAAAAGAAATCTACAAAACACTACAAAGGCAAAAGTCATAGCTAAAAAGGATAAGGACAAAGAGATGAAAATGAGAGAGTTGAGAAAGAGAAGGCTCGCTCAATTTGGATCATCTCAATGGGAAACAATACATATGAGCATCCAAACTTCATAAAGAAGGGTTACAATCATATGTAATGCTACCTAGAGAGAGAGAGGTGAGTAACATCAAAGCCATCAATCATAGACATACAAGCAAACATCCAAGCCCAATAGTCAGTAGAGTTCCGGATCTTGCACCATTAAATAAAAGAGGCCAACAACTAGCTAGTAGCCAAAAAAAAAAAATAATAGACTAATCATAAAACTTAGAGAGAGGCTAGAACAAAGTCGAACACAAACAATAGCCATTATCCAAATATCCATCCAAGCTCCAAACCATGGGAAAATTAGAACCGACCATTGAGCACCAAACCCATGCCAATTAATAGAGAAATAGCTAATAAAACCAAGATAGGAGCCCTCAAGAAAAAGTCCCAACAAATAGTAGTCACCAAGCTAAACCAGGGTGAGCAACCATAAATGACTGAACATGTCATAATGAAACCATCAACTGAAGGAAAGCATAATAGTACAAATCACAAAAGACAAAACAACCACAAAAATGGGACAAAGGCAGCCACCAACCACTAGAAACCAAAAATTCCAATCCAAAGGATCAATAAAGGTTTGACCAGCATAGTAAAAGGCTCAATAAATTATCCAAGAAGAAGGAAAAAAGACAAGAAAAATCCACCAACCAAGATTCCAAGGATAACTAAAGTCCTCCAACCAAACCATCTATGTAAAATAGCCATAAGGTAACCAGAGAATAGCCCATCATAAGTAACCAAGAAAGCATCCCAAACCAAGGAAAAGTAGAAAACCAACAAAGTACCACACAATAGAGGTCCAAAAGCACAACCACCATAGAAAGGCAATAGTAGCGGTTGGCGGATCATCAAAAAATAAACTTTCCAAGCAATAAAGACAAATCTGATAAGAAGCATAGTAACAACATAAATCCTACTATAAATAATGCACTCAGTAGAGGCTAATCCCAGGAGAATAACCAAAGAAAAAACCAAAGCAAAAGAAGGATCCATAAATAAACAATAAAAACTAAGAGGCAACCCCAAAAAGTAGCTAGGAAACTTTCCAAAGAAGGACCATAAAGGCAATAACTAATAGTAGTTCCCACTAGGGAGGCCACCCATTCAACCATGAAAAAATAACAAAAAGTAATTTGAGTTCAAGTGGAGAGACAACAAACCAACTAGTGAAAAAATTAGAATAAATCCAGAGTAGAAACCATTTCATCCACCAGCAACTAGAATAATAAGGCAGAGAAGACAGTAGCCATCAGTCTAAAAAAAAAACAAGTTGGAAAGATAACCACCTAGTAGCAACCAGGCCAACCAAAAGCAAGAGGCTAAAAACATAACCCAAAAAGGGAAAATAAGTTTAATGTTTTTGGTTTAGGGTTTAGAGTTTAGGTTTAGGGTTTAGCGTTAGGGTTTAGGGTTTAAGGTTTAGGCTTTTGTGTTTAGGCTTTAGGGTTTAGGGTTTAGGCTTTAGTGTTTAGGTTTTAGGGTTTAGGGTTTTGAGGCTTTAGGGTTTTGAGGGTTTAAGGTTTAGGGTTTAGGGTTTAGGGTTATAGGGTTTAAGGTTTAGGATTTAGAGTTTGGTTTAGGGTTTAGGTTTTTTAGATTTAGGGTTTAGGGTTTAAGGTTTTTTGGGGTTAGAGTTTAGGATTTATGGTCTAGGGTTGAGGGTTTAGGGGTATAGGTTTTAGGGTTTAGTGTTTAGGGTTTAGGGTTTAGAGTTTAGGGTTTTAGGGTTTAGGGTTTAGGGTTTAGGTTGTAGGTTATGGGTTTAGGGTTTAATGTTAGTTTTAGGGTTGGGTTTTTTTTTAAAATTAAGTAAACTCGTATGTTTGGGTTTATTTAATTTATTTAGTTTATTTTTTTATTTTAGTTTAATTTATTTTTTTGTTTTTATTTAATTTAGATTATTTATTTTAGGTTTATTTATTTTAGTTTAGGTTTTTCATTTTTATTTATTTTTAGGTTTATGTTTAGGTTTAGGTTTTTTCTTAGTTAAGTTTTATTTTTATTTTATTTTTTTAAGTTTAGGCTTAATTTTTTATTTATAAGTCTAAGTTTAGGTTTTTTTTATTTTTTTAGGTTTAAGTTTTAGGTATTTTAGGTTTATTTTTTAGTTTAATGTTTTATTTTAGGTTTAGGTTTATTTTTAGTTATTTTAATTTTATTTAGTTTAGGATTAGGTTTAGGTTTTATTTATTTTAGTTTTATTTATTTTAGTAGTTTATTTAGTTTAGGCTCAGTTTATTTACTTTTATTTTAGGTTTAGATTTTTTTTTGTTTAGGGTTTAAGTTTTTTTTAGATTTTACTTTGGTTCATCTTTTATGTTTAGGTTTTATTTAGTTTTATTTGTTTTAGGTTTATTTTATTTTATTTTAGATTTAGTTTTATATTTTTTTGGTTTTAATTTTAGTTTAGTTTAGGTTTTCATTTATTTTATTTTATTTTAGTTTTTATTTTTTATTTTATTTTTTATTAAGTTTAGTTTAGGTTTAAGTTTTAGTTTTAATTTAATTTATTTTTTTTTTTTTTTTTAGGTTTAGTTTTTTATTTATTTTAATTTTTTGTTTTATTTAGTTTAAGTTTAGGTTTTTAGCTTTTTAGGGTTTAGTGCTAGTTTAGGGTTTTTGGTTTTGGGTTTAGAGTTTAGGGTTTAGGGTTTAGGGTTTAGGGTTTAGGTTTTAGTGTTTAGGGTTTAGAGTTTATGGTTTTAAGGTTTAGATTTTAGGGTTTATGGTTTAGGATTTTTAGGGTTTAGGGGTTAGTTTTGGGTTTTGGTTTTTTAAGAGAACAAATTCAAATTCAACATTTCTTCTTTTCAATTTCATCAACCAAATAACACTCCAAGTTTTCTAAGACCCAAGCGATGACATAGATAAGAAATGAGCATGCATAAAGCAAATCAAAAACCTTAGATAACTAAAACTTTCTCTATTGTAAAGACATAGTTACATAGAGCAAATCAAAAACCATTCTTCAATTTCTCCAGTTCCCATTAGAACCAACTCGGCCTCTCAAGTAGCAGGATCCACCATCATATCCCCGATCTCTCCCTCTGCCCCCACCACTACTATAACATCTTTCAGTCCTTCTACTTCCATAACCACCACTGCTCCGACCACCACCTCCATATCCATGAGCACCTCCAGATCCCCCACCACCACCCGATCACCTCAGCTTTTCCTCCATATCTAGGCGAGCCTAGTTGGTTCCTTGTCAAGGTTCTACCCATTCTTAGGGTTTAGGTTTATTAGTTTTTAGGGCTTAAGTTTATATTTTAATTTATTTTGTTAGTTTAGGTTTTAGTTTAGGGTTTGGGGTTTAGGGTTTAGGGTTTAGGATTAGGGTTTAGATTTTAGGGTTTAGGGTTTAATGTTTAGTGTTTAGGGTTTTAGGGTTTATGCTTTTCGGGTTCAAGGTTTAGGGTAAGGGTTTAAGGTTTAGGGTTTAGGGTTTTAGGGTTTATGGTTTAGGGTTTATGGTTTAGGGTTGTAGGTTTAGGGTTTAGGATTTAGGGTTTATGGTTTTTAAAAATAAATAAATAGGTAGGTTTAGGTTTATTTAATTTATTTAGTTTATTTTATATTTATTTGAGTTTATTTTATTATTTCTTATTTTTATTTAGGTGTATTTTTTTTTAATTAATTTACTTTATTTATTTTAGGTTTATTTATTTTAGATTAGGTTATTTATTATAGTTTTTTTTAGGCTTAGGTTTATTTTTTAGTTGAGTTTTATTTTTATTTTATTTTTTATGTTTAGGTTTTATTTTTTATTTTTTGGTGTAGGTTTAAGTTTTTATATTTTTTTTAGGTTTAGATTTTAGCTTTATTTTTAGGTTTTATTTTTTAGTTTAGGTTTAGTTTTTTTTTAGTTTATTTTATTTTATTTAGTTTGGGTTTAGGTTTAGGTTTAGGTTTAGGTTTAGTTTATTTTAGCTTAGTTTATTTTAGTTTAGTCTTTGGTTGATTTTATTTTGTTTATTTTATCTTTATTTTAGGTTTAAGTCTTTTTTTTGTAGTTTAGGGTTTAGGTTTTATTTTTTATTTATTTTTAGGTTTATTTTTTAGGTTTAGGTTTTTATTAGTTTTTATTTTATTTCATTTTAAATTTATTTTATTTTTATTTTATGATTAGGTTTTTTTTTAGGTTTTTTATTTTATTTAGTTTAATTTAGGTTTTCATTTATTTTATTTTAGTTTAGTTTTTGTTGTTTATTTTATTTTATTTTTAGGTTTAGGTTTAGGATTTTAATTTATTTTATTTTTTAAATGTTATTTATGTTTACTTTTTATTTAGTTTAGGTTTAGGTTTTCAAGATTTTAGGGTTTAGGGTTTGGGGTTTATGTTTTTTTCAAAAATGGGAAAATTTTATTGCCACAAGAAAAGGATTATAAAGTCCTTAAAGGGATAAATCTCAAAACTAATGCTCAAAGAAACTACAATAAAACTAAAGAGATAAATCCCTAATACAAGATAAAAGAAGCAAAAGAAAAGAAATAAAACTTAGCAACATCAACTGAAACCCTCAGATCATAAACCACACAGCAAGACCCAAGTTCTGAAAAAAAAACTTGCAAGAAACTTAAGCGGTGATAAGCTAAGAGAAAAGATGAAAAGAAAGGTAAGAATACAAAGAGAGAAAAGTAATAAAAGCCATAGATAAGGTTCAGGCTCAGTCACAGTCAACTAAAGGAGCAACAAAATTTGTGAGTATCCAAACTCCAAAAGAAGGGTTACAGTCATAAATAATGCTACTAGCCAAAATAAAATGAAGAAAACATCCGAGCCATCACAACCAAACTTACCTCAACTATGGAGCAACCCTAACCAATAACAAAGTTCTAATACACACCATCAATCGCCAAATTTTGTTGCTCCAACTAAACCTAAAACCTACAACTTACAACCCTAAAGTTTAAACTCCAAACCAAAAAAAACAAAATAAAAACAAAAAAGAACCAAAAAATAAACCAAAAATAAAAAATAAAACCCCTCCCAACATGATTCTTGAATCCTTTTCATTCTCTTTATCATCGTTTATGAGCTAGTTTTCCAAAACTTCTTACGGTTTGGCTTGGATCTTTGACCTTTGGTGATCAATGTTAGGTTCTTAAGTGGTACCATTTGCATTGGCATCAATTTCTATGAATACTTGGGAAAAAAATGCTACTGCTCAGCTTTCATCTAATTCTTTGAATAGCTAAAACTTTTGCTTCTAAATCCTTCAAAGTTGCTTTATCGGTAAGGATTCTTCAACTTCTTCTAATATTTCATTAAACCTGGTTCATACAACCTTCAAAGGTGTTCTAGCTATTATGTGCTCTAATTTGGATATTGAATAACTAGCTGAGCTTTCTACAATCATTACAAAACTCATGGGCATGATGTCTCAGAATGTTTTGTTACTCATCCACATCTTCAGAAGAAAGTGGTTAAAGATCCTAAGGTTGCTGGAAAAATTGGAGATATAAAAAGTGATAAAAGAAAAACTACTTTAAATGAAAAGGATAATGGTGTGAACGATATTGTTGATGTTTCTAATGTTGTTGCTAATAATTCTAATGTTTGTTCCCAATGTAAGTGGTAGTGATAAGCTTGTTAAAAATGCTTATGAAACTATTTTGGAGTTATCAAGTTTTTTAGCTATTATTTTTGTTATTCATGAAAATTTGTAAGTGGATGATTTCATGTTTTAGTTTGATTCTAAAGAGATTTATGTTACTAAAATCTTATAGAAAATGGTTCTATTATTTCTCCTCAAAATTATTAAAAGAAAATATTTTTTATCTTCTTTGAATTTGGGCAAGAATTATGGTATGGTGCTTGTTGATAAAGTGCACAAGTGTTTGTTTGCTTAATAAATCTATCTTTGCCAATTCTTTAAGTGTTATTCAAGATGGTTACTTTGCTTAGTGATAATTCTCATTTAATGGATAAAGAGGATTTGTCTTCTTGTCAAATGGGATTTTCTCTAAATCTATTGTTAATAATGATGATAAATATTTTCTAATGATGAATCAATGGAGAATGAGATTGATTTTCAAACTATTTTTGTGAAAAGGAAAAAATAGTTTAAAATTATCCTCTAAAGTTTCTAGATCTACTGATCTTCTTCATCTTCTTTGCCTAATAAAAATAATGTTTAACTTTCTTATTTGGAATGTGAGGGGCATTGGTACTCTTGCTGTTAGGGATAGAATTAGGAATCTTTGTAAAATTTGTAATGTTGGTTCTTGGTCATTCTTGAACCTCTTTTTTTTTCTTTTAAAATAATGCATGCAATTAGGATGATTGGTTTTAGCAACTTTTATTTTAGTATCAATAATAAGATTTGGTTATTTTGGAATAATTCTCTTACTATTTATGTTTTTAATGATTTTCATCAAGTTATTATTGTGGATATTTCATTTGGTGATTATCATGCTTTTGGCTCTTTTATCTTTGCTTGTAACAAGTTAGAGGATAATTCTTTGGGATCAATTATCTAGTTTTCTTCTTGTTAATGATTCTTGGATAGTTGGTGAGGATTTCAATATGGTCCTTTCTTTGAATGAAAGGAAAGGGGTTCTTTTGCTTTACATTCAATGGAAGATTTTGCAAATATGATTTTGGATTGTAATCTTCATGATGTTGGTTTCATTGGTTCTCAATTTACTTGGAATAATCATAGATTGTGGCACGGTTGGATCATTCCTTATTTAATAATTATTGGTTAAACTATTTGGCCATTAACTTTGGTGGAGCATCTTAGTAGAACTCTCTTGGATTATGCTCCTCTTTTGATTTCTATTAAGGATGTTGTTCATTACAATAATATCATTAAAATTTTATTTTCAAAATATGTGGCTACAAGATAAAAGTTTTCTTGATGTTATTGCTTATAATTGGTGTGATCCTCTTTCTCACGATGATTCATTTGGTATGATGAGGTTTGGATTAAGCTTAAAAGGCTTAAGCATAATATCACTTGGTGGTGCAAAACTATTTTAAAATCTTTTGATAATATCAAGAATTTGGAACAAAATGTAAAATATTTGGAAGAACTTGCTATTACTGATTCTCCTTTTAGTTCTAATCTTGCTAAAGCTAAAAATAATCTAATTAAGTTTCAGAATATGTAGGATACTTATTGGAGACAAAAAGCTA
The DNA here is from genome assembly GCA_021442155.1 of Cymbidium sinense. NCBI lineage: Eukaryota > Viridiplantae > Streptophyta > Magnoliopsida > Asparagales > Orchidaceae > Cymbidium > Cymbidium sinense. The sequence goes on along the minus strand of CM038214.1, from coordinate 1,752,339 downwards.
CCTCTAAGCATCTTTATGAGGGAAAGAAACACTAAATATTTTATGCTATTATAATGAAAAGAAGAGTTCTTGGTGCATTCATAAAATAAGAACTTTGATGATGCTTGGCTTACCAAAAAAGAGGATTTATTTTCTTTCACTCTTAATTATTTTAAAGATCTTTTAAATAAAAATTATCAACTTGAGCATTAATCCAATCCCTCTATCATCCCTTATATTATGTCTATGGAGGATAATGAGTGCTTGGTTTCTCCTCCTTCTGATGAATTTTTTTTAATATTCATAATGGTATGAATGTTGATTATTTGTAGGCGGATGGTTACACTACTTTATTCTTTAAAAGCTTGGTTTATTATTAAAGCTAATCTTATTAATGCTATTAAGATTTTTTTCAAGAATTCTATTTCTAAATATTTTATTAGCACTTGTATTGTTTGTATTTCTAAGAATTATAATTCTAACTTTTGGAATGGCATTATACCTATTAGTCTTTGTACTTTTTTCAATAAATTGATTTCTAAAATTTTGACTAATAAACTTTGTAAGTTTTTTTCCTAAGATTATATCTCCTAATCAAACTGCTTTATGAAAGGAAGAACTATTTTTGGATAACATCTTGCTTGCTCAAGAATTGATTCATGATTTGAATGTTAAAACTAGAGGTGACAATTTACTTTTAAGCTTGACATCATAAAAGCTTATGATAATATTTCTTGGGATTTTCTTAATAGCATTATGTTTTTTATTTAGTTTTTTAATCATTTTTCTTTGGTTAACAATATAATTAGAAATGTTTGGTTTCCATTAGTTATCAATGGTGAAAACTTTAGTTTCTTTAATTCCTCTCAAGGTATAAGACAAGGTGACCCTCATTCTCCATCGCTTTTTATTATTGCGATTGATGTCTTGTTAGCTTAATCTTTTTTTAGAAGAATTCTAGTATGTATTTTAGGAATCTTAGTGGTTTGACTATCTCTCATTTAAGCTTTGCTGATGATTTCATAATATTTTGTAATGGCTCATTACAATATGTTAAAATGCTTAAGGGTTTTTAAATAAATTTGAAAAGGAAAGTGGCCTTTTGATTAGTACTCATAAAGTTGTTTTATCACTTCTACTTCTACCTCTATTCATAGAATTAATAAAATATTGGATATCACTAATTTTTCTCATCAAAATCTTCCTATTAAATATTTAGGCTCCCCTTTATATTATGGTCATAAGAGATCCCATCTCTTTAATGAGGTAATTCATAATATTCAAAATAAAATTTCTACTCTTGAATTTCATTTTTTATCATTTGTGGTAGATTAATTATTATTAAAAGTACTCTTTATTCTCTTCCTTTTTATCTATTGCTTAATATTGTTCCTAATTCCCTTATTCTTATCCGGATTGAAAGACTTTTTAATAAGTTTTTTTGGGGTTCTAGGAATTCGTCCAAAAGGCTTCATTAGACTTCTTGGTCCAATATGTGGTACTATTTATGAAGGTGGCCTTGGGTGCAAATATTTGATGGACTCCACCAATGTTTTTTCTTATAAACTTTGGTGGAATTTTCAGAAAAATGGAAGTCTTTATGCTAAATTCATGAAATTTAAATATTACAAAGGTAAGCATCATTTGATTTGCTATTATAAACATGGTGATTCTATTATTTGGAAATGGCTCTATGATATTAAATGGAAAGTGGAACCTCTCATCTTTTTTGGGGTATTTATAATGGGTCTTCCTTCTTTTGGCAAGATAACTAGATGGGGGACTTTTTCATTGATTATTTGCTTATACCTATTGCACTTCTTCTTTAAAAGTTAGTCATTTTATTCATAATGGGGAATGTAATTTCTCTCTTTTAAATGAGTTGATTTCTGATTTCATTAGTAATAAAGTAATTAATATTTCTATTGATGGTAATTTTTTGGATCAAATTCTTTTTAAAATTTCTAGTAATAGAGAATTTTCTTTAAAAGATACTTGGCATAATGTTAAAGTTGAAAACTCCACTTCTCCTATTTTCCTTAAAATTTGGAAGAATATTATTCCTACTTCTTACTTTATTCTTATGTGGAGAATTTTAAGGGATTATATTATTGTTGACTTTTTACTATGGGACAAAGATTTTTATATACCTTCCAAATGCATGCGTTGTTTCCATATTAAGAATGTTAATCTATTTTTTGTTAATGGTGCCATTCCCTCTAATGTTTGGGGTTGGTATAAGGATTTATTTAACTTAAGTTGTTTTAATGGCAATTTAATGTTAATGCAACTTTTGGATTCTTATTTTCTTAATACTTTTAAAGGGAATATCCGAATTGTGGTGGCTATTACTTTGATTTATTATATTTGGATTAACAAAAATGATGCTAAACATCGTGATGTGCCTATGAACCATAAGAGGATTATTGCTAGGATTAAAGAAAAGATTTTTTCTTTACATAAGGCTGCTCTTCTCAATGGTACTAATTTTAGATGGTGTAAAGTTGTTGCTTCTAAATTGGGTATCAATTTTCCATATTGTGACTCATCTCCTAAATATAAAATTATTCATTTGATTAAGCCTCCTAATTATTGTATTAAAATTAATACTGATGGCTCTATTGCACATAACAAGTCGAGTTGTGGAGGCATTTTTAGAAACAATCATGGGAATATTATCTTGGTATTTTCCACTCCTCTTTCTATTAAATCAATTATTTTTGTTGAATTGATGGCTATTTTTTATGCTCTTAAGCTTTATTTAGAGAAAAAATTTTAGACTATTTGGTTGGAATCTTATGCTAAGATGGTTGTTCGTGATCAATTCTAGCCATAAGGGTATCTTTGGGATTTTTTATTTAATTAGAAATATTAAAGCTATTATCTCTAAAGCTTTCTTTTAAAATTACACATATTTTAAGAGAAGGTAACTCTTACTGATTTTTTAGCTAGTTTGGTGCGATCTCGGACTTTACTTTGTTTACCAATGATAATATTCCTAAGCATTTAAGAGGTTTGTCTAATTTAGATAAATCTGGTCTACCATATATTAGTTTCTTTTACATTTTTGTTATTTTATTTTAGCTATTTGACTTTCCTTTGGCTAGTTTGGCCTAGTTGTTTTGTTGGTCTTTGTCCGGGCACTTGGGTGACTAGTGCCTTGTCTCATACTTTTGTGTATTGCTTTGGCCTATTTGGATTTTCATTCAGGTGGTTGGCTTCCTTTGGCTTTGTTGGGTTTTGGTGCTTATGGCTTTTGCCATTTATTTTTCTACTGTGTTGCTTCCCTTTAGTTTCTTTGAGCTAGTTGGACTATTTAGGTTTTGGCTATGACTTTTTCTTCCCATTATGGTCATGGTGGCTCTACAGCAGTTTGGTTTGGTTTATCCTTTGTGGCTTTTCTTTCTCTTTTGGTTTTGATGGCTCTACTACTGCTTGGTTTGGATGGTGGTTGCTATGGTCCTTTTGGCTAGTGGCTGTATTAGTGGGCTATTTATTGTGGCTGTTATTTTAGGGTATTTTTTCTTTTAGGGTTTAGGGTTTGCTTAGTTTTAGGGTTTAGGGTTAGGGTTTTTTTATTTTTTATTTTTTAAAATTAAAATTAAATTAGTAGGTTTAAATTTATTTAGTATGTTTTTTTATTAATTTCAGTTTATTTTATTTTTTATTTTTATTTAGGTTTACTTTTATTTTTATTTAGCTTAGTTTATTTATTTTAGTTTAGGTTTTTTTATTTTAGTTTATTTTTTAGGTTTAGGTTTTGGTTTAGGTTTATTTTTTAGTTTAGTTTTGTTTTTATTTTATTTTAGGTTTAGGTTTTATTTCTTATTTTTAGGTTTAGGTTTAGGTTTTTATTATATTTTTTAGGCTTTTGGTTTAGGTTTTTATTTCAGGTTTTATCTTTAGATTTTATTTTTTAGTTTTGGTTTAGGTTTATTTTTAGCTTATTTTATTTTATTTAGTTTTGGTTCAGGTTTAGGTTTAGTTTATTTAGGTTTAGGATTAGTTTTACTTTTTATTTTTAAGTTTAGGTTTAGGCTTTTATTTTACTTTTGATTTATTTTTAAATTTTATTTTTTAGTTTAGGTTAGGTTTATTTTTAGTTTATTTTATTTTATTTAGTTTTGGTTTAGGTTTAGGTTTATTTTATTTTAGGTTTATGTTTAGGTTTTATTTATTTTAGTTTAGGTTGGGTTTTTTTATTTTTTATTTTAGGTTTAGGTTTTTTTTAGTTTATGGTGTAGGTTTATTTTATATTTATTTTATGATTTTTAGGTTTATTATTTAGGTTTAGATTTTTTATTTAGTTTTATTTTATTTTATTTTGGTTTAATTTTATTTTATTTTAGGTTTTTATTTTATATTTTTATTTTAGATTATTATTTAGGTTTTTTATTTTATTTATGTTTAGGTTTTTTTATTTTAGATTTATTTTATTTTTATTTTAGGTTTAATTTTTATTTTATTTAGGTTATTTTATTTTATTTTTTATTTTAGGTTCAATTTTTAATTTTTATTTATTTTATTTCATTTTTATTTTAGATTATTTTAGGTTTAGGTTATGGTTTATGTTTATATTTTATTTTATTTTTTATTTTAGTTTGGTTTCACTTTTTTTATTTATTTTATTTTTAGGTTTTATTTAGTTTAGGTTTAGGTTTTTAGGATTTTAGGGTTTAGGGTGTAGGGATTAGGGTTTGGGATTTAGGGTTTAGGGTTTGGGGTTTAGAGTTTTACGGTTTAGGGTTTAGGGTTAGGGTTTAGGGTTTAGGGTCTAGGGTTTAGTATTTAGGCTTTAGTGTTTAGGGTTTTTAGGGTTTAGGGTTTGGGGTTTAGGGTTTTTTTTAACAAAGAACAAATTCAGATTCAACATTTTTTCTTTTTATTTTACTCAACCAAGTAACACATCAAGCTTTCTAAGACACAAGCAATTACATAGAGAAAAAATGACCATGCATAGAGCAAATCAAAAATTATGCCTAACTAGAACTATCTCTATTGTAAAGACATAGTTCCATAAGTTGTAGATTGAATCGGTCGTTCTTTAGTTTCTCCAATTCCCATCAGAACCACCTCTCGGTGGCGGTATCCACCATCATATCTCGATCTCTCCCTCCACCACCAGGTCTGTCCTCCTCGCTTCATAACCACCACTACCACCACCTCCATATCCATCGACACCTCCAGATCCCCCACCACTATTGCGACAACCACCGCCTCCACCTTCGCCTCCACTATTAGATCTAGATTGAACCTGGTTGACGGTGATGTTAGTGTAATCAAGGTTCTGCCCATTATTAGATTTAGGTTTAAGTTTAGGTTTAAAAGGACTAAGGGTTTAGATTTATTTTTTAATTTAATTAGTTACTTTACATTTATGTTTAGGGTTTAGGGTTAGCTTAGGGTTTAAAATTTAGGGTTTTGAGTTTAAGCTTTAGGGTTTAAGCTTTAGGGCTTAGGGTTTAGCGTTAGGTTAGTGTTTAAGGTTTAAGGTTTTAGGGTTTAAGGTTTAGGGTCTATGATTTAGCCATCAATATGATCGACAAATTGTCCAAGAAGGAAAAAGACCAACAAAGAAAAAAATCAACCAACCAAGATTCCAAGGACTACTAAAGTCCTCCAATAAGTAAAATAGTCATAAGAAACCCGAGAATACCCCATCATAAGTAACAAATGAAGCATCCCATGGACTAGGAAAGTAGAAAACTAATAAGTCAAAGATCACTAGTGAGGTTAATCTAGAAGAATAAGAAACACCAAAGCAAGGCAAAAAATAGGATCCATCAACAAACAACAAGGAATTGGGAGGCAACCCCGAAAAAACTAGCCAAAAACTTCTCCAAATGAAGGCCCATAAGAACAACAACCAATAGCAGTTCACATCCAACCATAAAAAACTAGAAAAAAGTAATCCGAGTTCAAGAGGAGAGCCAATAATCCAAGTAGTGAAAAAAACTTAATAAAGCTGGGGAAGAAACCTCTCATCCACCAGAAACTAGAGTAACAAGGCAGAGAAGATAGCGATAAGATAAAAAAAACCAAAACCAAAGGTGAAAAGATATCAACCACTAGTAACCATGCCAACCTAAAAGAGAGATCAAAATATTACACCAAAAAGTGAAAATAAGTTTAAGGATTGGGGTTTAGGGTTTAGAGTTTATGGTTAGGGTATAGGGTTTAGGGTTTAGGGTTTAGTGTTTAGGCTTTAGAGTTTAGGTTTTTGAGGTTTAGGGTTTAGGGTTATGGGGTTTAGGATTTAAGGTTAAGGGTTTAAGGTTTAGGGTTGTAGAGGGGTTTAGGGTTTAGTTTAGTTTAGGGTTTATGTTAGTATAGGATTTAGGGTTTAAGATTTATGGCTTATGGTTTATGGTTTAGGGTTTAGATTTTGGGGTTTAGGGTTTCTTTTTAAATTAAGTAAACTTGTCAATTCAGGTTTATTTAATTTATTTTTTATTTCTATTAGTTTATTTTATTTTTTATTATATTTAGGTTTATTTTTATTTTTATTTAGTTTAGTTTATTTATTTCTTTGAGAAAGCAAGATAAGCAAGATCCATAATAATAACACTTGGGTTGGTAGTAGATTATTCTATAAAGTTAATTTTAAGTAATTTTTACATTATGACAAAAGTTTAAAGGATAAGGATAAGAGAGGAAAAGGAGAGAGAAGAGAATGCTTATAGTTAGTATCATCTCAAAGGGCAATACATATGATCATCCAAGCTTCATAGGGTTACAATAGTAATACTTATAGAAGATGAGTAACATCACCATTATAGCCAACATACTTGATACAAGTTAACATCTAAGGCCAATAGTCATAGTGTTCCGATCATTTAATAAAGATCAAGTTTTAGAAACCAAAACAAAACCATAATAGACTAATCATAATAACCTAGAGAGGTTATGAAGTCAAACACCAACAACAATCATTATCCAAATAATCCAAGCTCCAAACCATGGAAAACCTAGAACCATTTATTAGGACCTATGCCAATTAATAGAGAAATAGCCAAGAAAACCAAGATAGGATTGCTCAAGCCAATGTCCCAACAAGTAGCACTCTCCAAGCCAAACTAGGTGAGCAACTACAAATGACTAGGTTTAGAAATGAAACCATCAAAGGAAACATAAGTTTATGCAAATCAATAAGACAAGTCACACAAAATAGGAAGCCACCAACCACCAAAGTCCAATCTAAAGATCGAGGTTTAAATGAAAGGCTATTTAAAATTGTCCAAGAATAAGGAAAAGATCAATAAGGAAAATAAATCAACCAACCAAGATTCCAAGGACAACTAAAAGTCCTCCAACCAAACCAACTACATAAATCATCCATAAGGCAACCAACAGAGAACATCCCATAATAAGTAACCAACGAAGGAAGCATCCAGTAGCTAGCATAAAACTAATAAAGCATCATACAATAGGTCCAAAAGAAGCACAAACCATAGAAATTCAATAATAGTAGCTAACTAGGACTTTCCAAAACCAAACTTAAGAGGACATTAAGCATAATAATAACACAAAATGTGATCCAAATGCACAGAGGCTAACCTCAGAATTACCAAATCAAAACCATGGAAAAGAAAGATCCTTAATAAATAATAGGTTTTGGGAGGCAAAAAACAAGAAATTATACAAAAGAAGGTTCAAAAGGCAACAAGTAGTTTAGGTACCATGAAAAACTAGCAAAATGTAATTCAAGTTCAAGAGGAGAGCCAACAAGCCAACTAGTGCAGAAAATTATAGAGCAAAACCATCTCATCCACCAACAATAATATGAAGAAGACGACCACAGCTAAAAAACCAAACCAACCAAGTGGAAGATGAACCACTGTGTAACCACCAACAACCCAAAACTGGTAAAAACATAACCTAATATCTAAGGCAAAAGTGAAAATAACTTTAGGGTGTAGGGTTTAGCATTTAGGTTTTAGTTTAGGGTTTGGGTTTAGGGTTATTATTGTTTAGGGTTTAGGGTTTAGGTTTAGTATTAATTTAAGGTTTAGGGTTTAGGGTTTAGGATATTAGGGTTTAGGATTTAGGTTTAGAATTTCTTTATTTAGGGTTTAGGGTTTATGGTTTACTTTAGGTTTAGGGTTTTAAAAAAAAAATTAAGTAAACTGGTAGGTTTAAGTTTATTTAGATTATTTAGTTGATTTTTTATTTATTTTAATTTACTTTATTTTTTTATTTTTTATTTAAGTTTATTTTAGCTTTTATTTATTTTATGTTTATTTATTTTATTTTAGGTATTTTATTTTAGTTTATTTTTATGTTTAGGTTTAGATTTATGTTTATTTTTTAGTTTAGTTTTATTTTAATTTTATTTTTTAGGTTTAGGTTTATTTTTTAGTTTTAGGTTTAAGTTTTAGGTTTTCATTTTATTTTTTAGGTTCTATATTTTTATTTTAGGTTTATTTTTATATTTAATTTTTTAGTTTAGGTTTAGGTTTATTTTTACTTTATTTTATTTTATTTAGTTTAGGGTTTAGTTTAAGTTTACTTTCGGTTTAGGGTTAGGTTTTATTTATTTTAGTTTAGTTTATTTTCATTTAGGTTTATGTTTTTTTTAGTTTAGGGTTTAGGTTTTATTTTTTATTTATTTATAGGCTTATTTTTTAGGTTTAGGTTTTTACTTAGTTTTTATTTTAGGTTTATTTTATTTTTATTTTACGTTTAGTTTTTATTTTATTTAGGTTTTCTATTTTTAAGGTTTATTATATTTCTTAGTTTAGTTTAGGTTTTTAATTATTTTATTTTATTTTAATTTTATTTTATATATTTTATTTTATTTTTAGGTTTAGGCTTTAATTTAGGTTATTTATTTATTTTTTTTTATAGGTTTAAATTTTTTATTTATTTATTTTTAGGTTTTATTTATTTTAGGTTTAGGTTTTAGGATTTAGTGTTTAGGGTTTAGGTTTAGGGTTAGGGTTTAGGTTTGGGGTTTAGGGTATAAGGTTTAGGGTTTAGGGATTAGGGGTGGGTTTTAGGGTTTTAGGGTTTAGGTTTTAGGGTTTAGTTTAGGGTTTAGGGTTTAGGGTTTAGGGTTTAGGGTTTAAGGTTTAGGGTTTAAGGGTTTTTTAATTAAGTTAATTGGTAGGATTAGGTTTATTTAGTTTATGTAGTTTATTTTATTTATTTTAGTATATTTTATATTTTATTTTTATTTAGGTTTATTTTTATTTTTATTTAGTTTAGTTTATTTATTTTAGGTTTACTTATTTTTTTTAGGTTTTTTATTTTAGTTTCCTTTAGGTTTAGGTTTAGGTTTAGGTTTATTTTTTATTTAGTTTTATTTTTTTATTTTAGATTTTTTTTTAATTTTTAGATTTAGGTTTAGGTTTTTATTTTATTTTTTAACTAGATTTTTTTTTTATTTTATGTTTAGTTTTTATTTTATTTTAGTTTTTTATTTTTAGGTTTATTTTATTTTTTAGTTTAGTTAAGGTTTTAATTTATTTTATTTTAGTTTAGTTTTTATTTTTTATTATATTTTATTCTTAGGTTTAAGTTTAGGTTTTGGTTTAGTTTTAAGTTTAGGTTTTAGTTTAGGTTTTTATTTTATTTTATTTTATTTTTAAATTTTATTTAAGTTTGGGTTTTTGTATATTTTTTTTTTTAGGTTTTATTTGGTTTAGTTTTAGGTTTTAGGTTTTAGTTTTATTTAGGGTTTTAGGTTTAGGTTTTAGGGCTTGGGGTTTAGGGTTTATGGTTTAGGGTTGTAGGTTTTTGGATTTAGGGTTTTAGGCATTAAGGTTTAGGGTTTTTAGCATTTTGAGTTTAGGGTTTAAGGTTTAGGGTTTAGGGTTTAGGTTTTAGTGTTAGGGTTTATGTTTTTGTTTAGGGTTTAGGGTTTAGGGTTTATGGTTTAGGGTTTAGGTTTTCGGTTAAGGGTTTATGTTTTAGTTTAAGTTTTAGGATTTATAATTTTTTTTAATAGAGAACAAATTTAGATTCAACATTTCTTCTTTTCGATTTCATCAACCAAGTAGCACACCAAGCTTTCTAAGACACATGCGATGATAGATAAAAAATTAGCACACATAGAGCATATAAAACTCTAGATAACTAGAATCATCTCTATTATAAAGACATAATTCCATAAGTAGTAGATTAGATTGGCCATTCTTTAGTTTTTCTAGTTCCCATCAGAACCACCCCCACCTCTCGAGCAATGAGATCCACCATGAAGTCTCTAATCTCTCCCTCCGCCACCACCATGGATGTAACCTTCATCGCTCTGCCCTCCTCCATGATCTCCACATTCGTGTCCACCATCACCTCCAGATCCCCCACCACCATAGCGATAACCGCCACCTTCACCTTTGCCTCTAATGCTAGATCTATACTATGCCTGGTTGATGGTGATGTTCCTGCCATCATGGTTCTGCACATTCTTAGGGTTTAGGCTTCAGTTTAGGTTTATTAGCTTTTAGGGTTTTGGTTTATTTTGTATTTATTTAGTAACTTTAGGTTTATGTTTATGGTTTAAGGTTTTGGGTTAGGGTTTAAGGATTAGGGTTTTCAGTTTAGGTTCAAGGTTTATGATTTTTTGGGTTTGGTTTTAGGTTTTTTTGGGCTTAGGGTTTTTTTGGGTTTATTTAGAGTTAGGGTTTATGGTTTTGGTTTAGGGTTTATGGTTTAATATTTAGTTTTAGGGTTTAGGGATTTTAGGTTTTAGGGTTTAGGTTGGTTTAGTTTAGGATTTGTTTAGCGTGTTTAGGTTTAGGGTTTTAATTTAGAGTTGAGTTTAGGGTTTAGTTTTGTGGTTTAGGGTTTTTAAGGTTTAAGTTTAGGTTTAGGGTTTAGGGTTTAGGTTAGGGTTTGGTTATAGTTTGGTTTAGGGTTTAGGTTTAGTTTGAGGTTTAGGTTTTATTTTAGTTTAGTTTTAGGATTAGGTTTAGTTCTTTGTTTATAGGTTAGATTTAGGGTTTAGGTTTAAGGTTTTTTAGGTTTAGTTAGTTTAGTTTAGTTTAGGGTTTAGTTTTATAGTTTAAGTTTAAGTTTTAGGTTTAGTTTATTTTAGTTTATTGAGTTTTATTGGTTTCCTTCTTAAAAGCGATATGTTAGTTTATTTAGTTTATTTTTTATTTATTTTAGTTTTTTTTATTTTGTTTAGTTTATTTATATTAGGTTTATTTATTTTAGTTTAGTTTATTTTTTATTTATTTTTTATGTTTAGGTTTTATTTTTTATTTTAGGTTTGGGTTTCAATTTTTATTTTATTTTTTTAGGTTTAGGTTTTAGGATTTTATTTTAGGTTTATTTTTAGGTTTTATTTTTTAGGTTTAGGTTTAGGTTTACTTTATTTTCAACTAAATGTATTTCATTTAGATTTGGTGTAGGTTTTGGTATAGTTTATTTTATGTTTAGGATTAGGTTTTATTTTAGTTTAGGTTAAGGTTTATTTTATTTTACTTAAAGTTTAGGTTTTGTTTAGGGTTTAGGTTTTATTTATTTAGGTTTGATTTTAATGTTTATTTTTATGTTTAGTTTTATTTTAATTATTTTAGGTTTATTTTATTTTATTATACATTTAATTTTATTTTATATAAGTTTTTTATTCTTGGGTTTATTTTATTTTTTAGTTTAGTTTAGGTTTTTATATATTTTATTTTAGTTTATTTTTATTAATTTATTTTATTTTATTTTTAGGTTTAGGTTTTTGTTTAGCTTTTATTTTATTTTATTTTATTTAGGTTTAAGGCTTAGGGTTTATTTTATTTTTCATTTTTATTTAGTTTAGGTTTAGGTTTTTAGGTTTTTAGGGTTTAAGGTTAGTTTAAGGTTTTATTGTTTAGGGTTTAGGGTTTGGGGTTTAGGGTTTATGGTTTAGGGTTTAGGGTTGTAGGGTTTAGGATTTAGGGTTTAGGGTTTAGGGTTTAGGGTTTAAGATTTAGTGCTTAGGATTTAGGGTTTAGTGTTTAGGTTTTAGGTTTTAGGTTTAGGGTTTATGTTTTAGTTTAGGGTTTACGGTTTAGGGTTAAAGGTTTTTTTTAATAGAGAACAAATTGATTAAATTTTCTTTTTTATTTCATCAATCAAGTAGCTCACCAAGTTTTCTAAGATGCAAGTGATGACATAGATAAAAAAGACATTGAGCAAATCAAAAAATAGATAATGAAAACCATTTCTACTATCTGGACATAGTTCCATAGGTATATATCGTTCTTTAGTTTCTTTAGTTCCCATTAACCCCCTCTTGTAGCGGATCTTATATATCTCTCCCTCCATCACCACCACTTTTGTAACCTCCATCGCTCGTCCCTCCTCCATAAATGCCACCTCCATATCAACAAGCACCTTTAGATCTCCTACCACCAGTACGATAACTACCGCCTCCACCTTTGCCTCCATGGCCAGATCTAGCCTAAGCCTAGTTCATGGTGATGTTCCTGCCATCAAGGTTATGCCCATTCTTAGGGTTTAGGTTTTTATTTAAGTTTATTAGCTTTTATGGTTTTTTTTATTTAGTTACTTTAGGTTTAGGATTGCATTTAGGTTTTGAGTTAGGGTTTAGCGATTAGGGTTTATGATTTGATTAGGGTTTATTTAGGTTTAGGGTTTAGGGTTTAGGGTTCGAGGTTTAGTGTTTAGGATTTAGGATTTAGCATTTAGGGTTTAGGGTTTAGGGTTTAGGGTTTAGTGGTTTAGTAGGTTAATTTATGGTTTAGAGTTTAATATTTAGGGTTTTGGGTTTAGTGTTTAGGGTTTAGGGTTTGGGGTTTAGGGTTTAGGTTTAGAGTTTAGGTTTAGGTTTTAGTGTTTAGGTTGTTTAGATTTTAGGTTTAGGTTTATAGTTTTAGTTTAGGGTTTATAGTTTTAGTTTAAAACTTAGGTTTAGGTTTAGGTTTAGGGTAGGTTTGATTTAATATTTAGGTTTAGATTTAGTTTAAGGGTTTAGAATTTAGCTTTTAGGTTTTTAGGGTTTAGGTTAAATTATTTAGGGTTTAGGGTTTAGCATTTAGGTTTTAGGGATTAAGGTTTAGGGTTTAGGGTTTAGGTTTGTTTTGGGTTTAGGGTTTAGGGTTTAGGGTTTAAGGTTTATGGTTTTTTATGGTTTAATGTTTAGGTTTAATGTTTAGGGTTACAGGCTTAGGGTTAAGTGTTTAGGGTTGTAGGTTTAGGGTTTACAATTTAGGGTTTAGGTTGGGGTTGGGTTTAGGATTTATTTAGGGATTTTAATTTGGGTTTATTTTTTATTTTATATGCTAGGTTTAGGTTTATTTAGTTTATTTTTTTATTTTAGTTTTATTTTTTATATTTATTTAGGTTTATTTTTATTTTTATTTAGTTTAGGTTATTTATATTAGGTTTATTTATTTTAGTTTTTTGTTTAATTTATTTTAAATTTTAGGTTTAGATTTAATTTTTCTTTTTTTAACTTTTAGTTTTATTTTATTTTTTTTAATTTTAAGTTTTAGGTTTTATTTTAGCTTTATTTTTAGGTTTTAATTTTTTATTTTAGGTTTAAGTTTAGGTTTAGTTTATTTTAGTTTAATTTATTTTATTTAGTTTAGATTTAGGTTTAGGTTTAGCTTATTTTAGGTTGAGGTTTTATTTATTTTAGTTTAGTTTATTTTAGTTTAGGTTTAGGTTTATTTTATTTTTATTTTAGGTTTAATTCTTTTTTTTTAGTTTAGGATTTATGTTTTATTTTATTTCTTTTTAGGTTTTAGATTAACTTTTATTTTTAGGTTTAGGTTTTAATTTTATTTTATTTTAAGTTTATTTTAGTTTAATTTTACATTTTGTTTTATTTTATTTAGGTTTTATTCTTATGTTTATTTTATTTTTAGTTTAGTTTAGGTTTTATTTATTTTATTTTAGTTTATTTTTTATTTTGTTTTAGGTTTAGGTTTAGTTAATGTTTTATTTTATTTTATTTTTTAATAGATTTAGGTTTTGGGTTTAGGGTTTATTTTAATTTTAGGTTTTATTTAGTTTAGGTTTTAATTTTTTAGGTTTTTTAGGGTTTAGAGTTTACGATTTAGGGTTAGTTTATGGATTAGGTTTTGGGGTTTAGGGTTTAGGGTTGTAGGTTTTAGGATTTAGGGTTTATGATTTGATTTATGGTTTTATGATTTTAGGGTTTAAGGTTTATGGTTTTATAGGGTTTAGGGTTTAGCATTTTTAGCATTTATGATTTAGGATTTAGGGTTCATGCTTTAGATTTTAGGTTTAGGGTTTAAGATATAGTTTGTTTAGAGTTTAGTATTTAGGATTTATTAGTTTTTTTAATAGAGAACAAATCCAAATTTAACATTTATTCTTTTTAATTTCATCAAGGAAGTAGCACACCAAGTTTTATATGACACAAGTGGTGACATAGATCAAAAATGAGCATGCATAGAGCAAATAACAACCCTAGATAACTACTCCCTATGTAAAGATTCCATAAGTAGTAGATCGGATCGACCGTTCTTCAGATTCCCCAGATCTCATCAAAACCACCCCCGCCTCTCGATTAGCAGGACCCGCCATCATATCCCTAATCTCTCCCTCCACCACCACCACGGCTATGACCTACGTTGCTCATTTCGTCTCAATAACGGCCACCTCCATATCCACCAGAACCTCAGATCCCCACAACACTATGATAAGCCTCCCCATTGCCTCCATGGCTGATCTAGAGCACGGTTGTGGTGATGTTCCTGTCATCAAGGTTCTACCCATTCTTAGGGTTTAGGTTTAAGCTTATTACATTTTGGGGTTTAGCTTTACTTTTTTGTTACTTTAGGTTTAGCTTTAGGGTTTATGGTTAAGGTTTAGGGTTTATAGTTAAGTTTCAGGGATTAGTGTTTATGGTTTAGGGTTTTTAAGTTTAAGGTTTTTTTAGGGTTGGGTTTCTTATTTTATGTTTAGGTTTGAGTTTAGTGTTTATGCTTTAAGGTTTAGGGTTAGCTTAGGGTTTAAAGTTAGTTTAGGGTTTATGGTTTTACAATTTAGGGTTTAGGGCTTAGGGTTTAGGGTTTGTGTTTTGGCTTTAAGCTTTAGGGTTTTAGGGTTTAGAGTTATTTAGGGTTTAGGGTTTAAGGATTAAGGTTTATGGTTTAGGGTTTAGAGCTTAGGGTTTAGGGATATGATTAGGGTTTAGGGTTTAGGGTTGCTAGGTTTATGGTTTAGGGTTTAGGATTTAAGATTTAGTGTTGTGGGGTTTAGGGTTTATGATTTAGGGTTTAGGGTTTAGGGTTTATGTTAGTTTAGGGTTTAGGGATTAGGGTTTAGTGTTTAGGGTTAGTTTAGGGTTTAGGGTTTAGGGTTTAAGGTTTAGGGTTTAGAGGTTAGGGTTTAGGTTTTAGGGTTTAGGGTTTAGGGTTTAAGGTTTATGGTTTTTTAGGGTTTAGGGTTAATGGTTTAAGGTTGTAGGTTTAGTGTTGATGGTTTAGGGTTATAGGTTTTTTAGAGTTTAGGGTTTAGGGTTTAGGATTTATGATTTAGGGTTTTTAGGGTTTAGTGTTTAAGGTTTAGGTTTAAGGGGTTTTATTTATTTATTTATTTATTCTTAAATTAAGTAAGTCCCAAGGTTTATATTTAGTTTATTTTATTTTTTTATTTTATTTAAGTATATTTATTTTAGATTTTATTTATTTTAGTTTAGTTTTATTTTATTTTATTTTTTAAGTTTTGGTTATTTTTTAATTTTAGGTTTAGGTTACAATTTTATTTTATTTTTTTAGGTTTAGCTTTTAGGTTTTAATTTTAGGATTATTTTTAAGTTTTATATTTTAGTTTTGGTTTAGGTTTAGGTTTATTTTATTTTAGTTTATATTATTTTATTTAGTTTAGGTTTAGCTTTAGATTTAGTTTATTTTAGGTTTAGGTTTAAGTTTTATTAATTTTAGTTTAGTTTATTTTTAGTTTAGGTTTATTTTTTTGTTTATTTATTTTTTTTTATTTTAGGTTTAGGTTTTTTTTGGTTTATATTTTAGGTTTAATTTTTTTATTTATTTTTAGGTTTATTTTTTAGGTTTAAGGTTTTATTTAATTTTTATTTTATTTTATTTTAGGTTTATTTTATTTTTATTTTAGATTTAGTTTTTTTTATTTAGTTTTTTTTATTTTTTAAGTTTATTTTTTTATTTAGTTTAGTTTATTTTAGGATTATATTTTGGTTTATTTTATTTGTTTATTTTATTTATTTTAATTTTAGGTTTTATTTAGTTTAGGTTTTTAGGATTTAGGGTTTAGGGTTTAGGGATTAGGCTTTAGGGTTTAGGGTTTGTTTAGGGTTTAGGGTTTGGGGTTTAAGGTTTGGGGTTTAGGGTTTAGGGTTTAGGGTTTAGGGTTTTGGGGTTTATTTAGGGTTTATGGTTTAGTGTTTTGGGGTTTGGGTTTAACTTTTAGAGTTTATTATTTAGGGTTTTTAGGGTTTAAGATTTTTTTTATGGTTTATTGTTTACGGTTTAAGATTTTAGGGGTTTAAGGATTTTTAGTTTAGGGTTTAGGGTTTATGGTTAAGGATTTAAGGTTTAGGGTTTAGGTTAGTTTAGGGTTTAGGGTTTAAGTTAGTTTAGGGTTTAAGGTTTAGGTTAGTTTAGGGTTTAGGGTTTAGTGTTTAGGGATTAGGGTTTAGGGTTTAGGGTTTAGGGTTTAAGTGGAATCCACATGTTCTAAAATCTAAAAGGAGAGAAATTCTTTAATCTATTAGAATTATTTTTAATTGATACCAAAAGCGGAGCATGATCAGACAAGGTTCTGCTTAAATGATCTATAGAAGTAATAGGCCATTGAGTAATCCAATGAGTATTAAAAAGAATCTGGTCCATTCTTTGCCAAAGTCTATAGTTTTGCTAAGTTTAATTAGAACCCTTAAAACCAATATTATCCAAATTACTATCAAGGATCATATTGGAAAATTCTTCCATTGAATGAATATTAGAAGAGCAACCACCATTTCATTCAGAAGAGAACAAAATATTGTTGAAATCACCACCAATAAACCAAGGTTTATTGACAGAGGTGGCAACATTAGTCAAGTTATCCCAAAGAAGATTTCCAGCAGATCTATTTCAAGATCATAAACAAAAGATCCCAAAAAAACAATAACCACAATAAGAAATTTGAGCATTGACAACTTGATGAAAATCATCAAGAATAGAAACGTATAAGTTATTCCAAAACTCCAAATCTTATTACTAACATTAGAGAAATATTTATTGAAACTAATCATTCTAGCAACATGGTTAATTTTATTAGCATGAATAGGTGGCTCAAGAATAATAAGTAAGAAAATATTATGGATGCGATAAATATTTCTAATATGGTTACGGATAGAGAGAGTACCGATCACTAACATTCGAAACTAAAAAATTAAACATAAAAAAATAAAAGGGGCAATAAAGTTAATTGGGAGAAGAGAGAGAGGCCGCAATAGCTCTAGTGTTTCTTAGTAATTTTGGAGAAAAAATTTTAAAATATTTTTCTATTTCAAATATAAAGTTTGGAAGCCATTTTCTTGGCCCTTTGAATCATCATCTAAAAAGGATTTAGCAACATTAGTCATAGATTTAGGAGAAATCTCCTAATGAGAAGTGAATTCTCTTTCTTCCAAGACACTAGAATTTATTAAAGACAAATAAGCCAGGAATAATAAGGGAGGGAGCATAAACTGATTTATTAAGAAGGCAAGTGGGAACACAAAACCCTTCCTCATCATTAGCCAAATTATTTGATAAAAGCAAAACTTTTTGAGAAGCTAAATCATTCTGAATTTGGAATATGGAATCACATTTATCAACCTGATTATCATGAGGTATTAAAGCCATATTCACCATTGAATTAGAATGATGCATAGTATTAAATTCCTCATTTATGTTCTACATTAATGCTTCATTTTTATCTATCAAAGCCAACAAGGATGCAAGGATTGAATAAGAGGAAACATAATCTTCATTCAAAAGTTTATAAAAGCTATTATTGTTCACAATAGAAGCCTTCAATTGCTTAGAAGAAGTAAAAGGTAAATCAACCTTATTTGGAACATTCAAAGAATCCTTTTTTTAAAGTTGTTTTTTGATATTTAATAGTGGTTGGCCTAGGGTTAGGAACAAAAGTTTCATCAACAGGGATTTTCTTTTTTAGGTGAGGATGAAGAATGAAATATTCAGAATTATCATGCCCATGGATTTTGAGGCGAAGAGAAAATTTTCAAATTCAATTCTTTGCATGTAACCATAATTTTAGATCCCAACTACAATTTATTTGGGTGTTTCTTAATGTCCAATTCAACAAAGATTCTAATCATGATGAGATTTCATAGTCGTTGCCTAATAAATTTGTAATGGCCGACAAAATAAAGCACCCATAACTAAAAGGAATTGATTGTTAACGAAATGGATTTGCATATTAGGGAGAGAAATCCAAATTAGAATGATTGAGAATTAGGTTTAGGGTTTAGGGTTTAGGGTTTAGGGTTAGGGTTTAGAGTTTAGGTTTAGGGTTTAGGGTTTAGGTTTAGGATTTAAGCTTTAAAATTTTTTTGGGTTTAGGTTTAGGGTTTAGGGTTAGTTTAAGGTTTAGGGTTAAATTAGGGTTTAGAGTTTAGGGTTTTAGGGTTTAGGGTTTACTATTTTGGTTTTTGATTTTAAGGTTTACAATTTATGATTTAGGGTTTAGGGATTGGGTTTAGGGTTTAGGTATAGGGTTTTAGGGTTTTAGGGTTCAAGGTTTAGGGTTTAGGTTTTAGGGGTTTTTAGCATTTAGGGTTTAGGTAGTAGGTTTTTGGTTTAGGGTTTAGGGTTATAGGTTTAGGGTTGAGAGTTCTGGTTTAGGTTTTAGCTTTGGTATAGGATTTTAGGGTTTAGGGTTAGGCTTTAGGGTATAGGGTTTAAGGTTTTCATTTTATTCTTATTTTTAAATTGATAAATTGGTCGGTTTAGGTTTATTTTATTTATTTTTGGTTTATTTTATTTCTTATTTTATTTAGCTTTATTTTATTTTTTTTATTTAGTTTAGTTTATTTATTTTTTGTTTAGGTTTTATTTTATTTATTTTAGGTTGGGTTTAGGTTTGTTTTATGTTTTATTTT
Organism: Cymbidium sinense; assembly: GCA_021442155.1. NCBI lineage: Eukaryota > Viridiplantae > Streptophyta > Magnoliopsida > Asparagales > Orchidaceae > Cymbidium > Cymbidium sinense. The sequence goes on along the minus strand of CM038214.1, from coordinate 1,733,321 downwards.
ATTTTTCATATTTCTTTAGATTTAGGTTTAGGTTTTATTTTATTTTTTTAGTTTATTTTATTTTTATTCTAGGTTTAATTTTTATTTTATTTTGGGTTTTTAATTTTTAAGTTTAGTTTAGGTTTTTATTTATTTTATTTTAGTTTAGTTTTTATTTTTTATTTTATTTTATTTTAAGGATTAAGTTTAGGTTGAGGTTTAGGTTTAGGTTTAGGTTTTAGTTTAGGTTTTATTTTATTTTATTTTTAAATTTTACTTAGGTTTAGGTTTTTTTATTTATTTTATTTTTAAGTTTTATTTTTTTTAGGTTCAGGTTTTTAAGTTTTTAGGGTTTAGGGTTCAGGGTTTAGGATTTGGTGTTTAGGGTTTAGGAATTAGGGTTGGAGGTTTTTGGATTTATGGTTTAAAGTTTAGGGTTTAGGGTTTTAGGTTTTAAGGTTTAAGGTTTAGGGTTTAGGGTTTAGGGTTTAAGATTTATTGTTTAGGGTTTAGGTTTAAGGTTTAGGGTTTAGGGTTTATGTTTTAGTTTAGGGTTTAGGGTTTAGGGTTTCAGTTTTAGGTTAAGGGTTTATGTTTTAGTTTACAGTTTAGGATTTAGGGTTTAGGGTTTTTTTTAATAGAGAACAAATTCAGATTCAACATTTTGGTTTTCAATTTTATCAACCAAATAGCACACCAATTTTTCTAAGACACAAGTGATGACATAGATAAAAAATGAGCACACATAGAGCAAATAAAAAACTCTAGATAACTAGAATCATCTCTACTGCAAAGACACAGTTCCATAAGCAGCAAATCGGATTGGCCGTTATTTACTTTTTCTCGTTCCCATCAGAACCACATCTCGAGTAGCGGGATCTGCCATCATATCCCTGATCTCTCCCTCCACCACTAGCATGGTTGTAACCTCTGTCGCTCCTCCCACCTCCATAACTATCTCTACTGCAAACACACAATTCTATAAGCAGCAGATCGGATTGGCCTTTATTTAGTTTTTCTCCTTCCCATCAGAACCACCCCCACATCTCGAGTAGCGGTATCCGCCATCATATCCCTGATCTCTCCCTCCAACACTACCATGGTTGTAACTTCTGTTGCTCCACCCACCTCCATAATTTCCTCCTATCCACCAACACCTATAGATCTACCACCACTCTTGGATGCCTCCACCTTCGCCAATGCAACTAGGAGCTTGGTTCCGCGATGTTCTATCAATGTCATGCCCATTCTTAGGGTTTAGGTTTCGTTTAGGTTTATTAGCTTTTAGGGTTTAGGTTTATTTTTTATATATTTAGATAATGTAAGTTTATGTTTAGGGTTTAGGGTTTAGGGATACAATTTAGGGATTAGGGTTTAGGGTTTAGGGTTCAGGGTTTATGGTTTTGGGTTTGGATTTTAGGGTTTTGAATTTTAGGGTTTAGCATTTAGTGTTAAGGTTTAGGATTTAGGGTTTAAGGTTTAAGGTTTAGTGTTTAGGATTTAAGGCTTAGGTTTAGGGATAGCTTAGGGTTTAGTGTTAGTTTATGTTTCATCATTTAGGATTTAGGGTTTTAGCATTTAGTGTTTAGGGTTTAGGGTTTTGGGTTTAGGTTAAGGGTTTAGGTTTAAGTTTAGGGTAGAGGTTATTTAAGTTTAGGAGTTTAAGGTTTAGGTTTAGTTTAAGTTTAGGGCTTAAGATTTAGGGTTAGGGTTTAAAGTTTAGATCATCGGTGGGATTTGTTTAAGTTTAGGTTCATGGTATAGTTTAAGTTTAGGTTTAGGTTTATAGTTTAGGTTTGATTAAGGTTATAGTTTAGGGTTTGTTTAGGTTTATAGTTTTAGGTTTATGCTAGTTTTAGTTTAGGTCATGGGTTTATAGTTTAAGTTTTAGGGTTATTAGGTTTAAGTTTATTTAGGTTTAGGTTTAAGTTTTAGATTTAGTTGAGGTTTAGTGTTTAATTAGGTTTAGGTTAATTGTAGGTTTATAGTTTATGTGTTTTTTTATATTGAATTTTTTCTTAAATTAAGTAAGCTGCTAGGTTTAGATTTATTTAGTTTATTTAGTTTATCTTTTATTTATTTTAGTTTTTTTATTAGGTTTATTTATTTTAGTTTAGTTTTATTTTTATTTAATTTTTTAGGTTAAGGTTTTATTTTTTTAGGTTGAGGTTTTAAGTTTTTATTTTTGGTATATTTTTAGGTTTTATTTTTTAGTTTAGGTTTAAGTTTAGGGTTAGTTTATTTTTAGTATAATTTATTTAATTTAGTTTAGGTTTAGGTTTAGGTTTAGTTTTATTTTCTTATTTATTTTTTAGGTTTAGGATTTCATTTAGTTTTTATTTTATTTTATTTTAGGTTTTTTTAAGGTTTAATTTTTATTTTATTTAGGTTTTTTTAAGTTTTGTTTAGATTTTAATTTATTTTATTTTAGTAGAGTTTTTATTTTTCATTTTATTTTAAGGTTTAGGTTTTAGCCTTTAATTTTGGTTTATTTTAGGGTTTTATTTTAGGTTTATTTTAGTTTATATTATTTGATTTAGTTTAGGGTTTAGGACAAATTTAGGTTTAGGTTTAGGTTTTATTTATTTTAGTTTAGTTTATGATAGTTTAGGTTTTGGCTTATTTTATTTTGTTAATTTTCGGTTTAGGTCTTTTTTAGTTTAATGTTTAGGTTTTATTTTTTATTTATTTTAGGTTTATTTTTTTATTTATGTTTTTATTTAGTTTTTATTTTTTTATTTTTATTTATTTTATTTATGCTTATTTTTAAGTTTATTTTTAGGTTTTGGTTTTTATTTAGTTTTTATTTTATTTAATTTTAGGTTTATTTTTGTTTTAATTTCATTTTAGTTTAATTTATTTTTTAGTTTACTTTAAGTTTTTAATTATTTTATTTTGTTTAATTTTTATTTTCTATTTTCTTTTATTTTTAGGTTTATGTTTAGGTTTAGGTTTAAGTTTAGTTTTAGGTTTTAGTTTAGGTTTATATTTTATTTTATTTTATTTTATTTAGGTTCAAATTTTTTTAGTTATTTTATTTTTAGGTTTTATTTAGTTTAAATTTAAGTTTTTAGGGTTTAGGGATTAGGGTTTAGGGTTTATGGTTTGGTGTTGAAGGTTGTAGGTTTTAGGGTTTAGGGTTTACGGATAAGAGTTTAGGGTTTAGGGTTTTATTGTTTAGTGTTTAGGTTTTAGGGTTTAAGGTTTAGGGTTTTAGGGTTTAGGGTTTAGGTTGTAGATTTAGGGTTTATGGCTTAGGGTTTAGTAGTGAATAAATTTTTTATTTTTTTTATTTTTTTTTTGTTTTAGGGTTTGGGTTTTCTATTTAGGTTTAGGGTTTAGGTTTTAGGTTTGGGGTTTCGATTTTAGTTTAGGGTTTAGGGTTTTAGTTTCTTTTTTAACAGAGAATAATTTCTTATTGTACATTTCTTCTTTCGATTTCATCAACCAAGTAATAACACACTAAGTTTTCTAAGACATAAATGATGACATAGATAAAAGAGTAATGCATAGAGCAAATAAAAGCCCTAGATAACTAGAACCATCTCTCTAAAGACAGTTCCATATCTCTGCATTGGTCGGACATTCCTTTGTTTCTCTAGTTCCCATCAGAACCACCCCAGCCTCTCGAGTAGCGGGATCCACCATCATAACCCTCATCTCTCCCTCCATCACCACCATGGTGTAAACTCATCACTCCTCCACTTCCATTCCACACGACCACCTCCTCGATATCCACTATCCTCCCACCAGATACGTCGCCTCCACCTCTAGATCTAGGTCGCGGTGATGATTGTCGTCAAGGTTATGTCCATTCTTAGGGTTTAGGTTTGATTTAGGTTTATTAGGTTTTAGGCTTTGGGTTTATTTTTTAATTTATTTAGTTACTTTAGCATTTTGTTTAGGATTTGTTTAGGGTTTAGGGTTTAGGGTTTAGGTTTAGGGTTAGGTTTTTTTTTTTTGGGGAACCCCATGTAGGGGAATTTTATTGCCACAAAAAGAGGGTTACAAGGTCCTTAAAGGGGATAAACTCCAGAACTATTGCTCAAAGAGCTACAATCAACATAGGGAGTAAATCCCCTATCTAAATACAGCCAAAAGCAAAAGAAAACAAAAAAGCAATCAAAAGATACAAATTGATTAACATAATAAGCCATGGAAGATTAGGGCCAATGCTCTGTAGGATGGGAGAATGCATGACACTCTAGAGCAAACCTAGAAGGGGACAAGAGAGAATCACCTGCAAGAATGTAAATAGAAAAAAGTTAGAGCAGTTAAGGTAATACAGACAAAATGGTAATTGAAAACTGCATAATCTGAGAATGATAGTAAAGAGTTGTGATAGAGAAGGCTCAGGCTCAATCACACCAAGTTGGGGCAGATGCAAATATGAGCATCCAGACATTAGCGGAAGGGTTACATCACAAAAGCTACTACCAAACCAAAAGGGAGTGAAAACATCACAGCCATCATAGCCAACAAACTTGTATTGCATCCATTTGATAAATGTCTTGATATCCTTAGTACCTGCAATTTTAATCAAATACAGGGTAGATAGATAATCAGCAAAAGTCAGAATGAGAAAGAGGTTCCCATCCTGGAGATAAGACCCGATATAAGACACCATGTCAAAGAATGCCCGGCACAATGCAAGTACATCGATATAAAATTGAAGCTCATTATAAGACAACCCATTTAGATAGAGCATAGGGTTGGAATATGAATTAGTTAAGAGCATCTTAACAGTGGTCTACATAATAATGGTAGTGAAAAGATAAGAGGCAAGAGTTAAAATGGATTTCAGGCCAGCTACAAAGCCCATAAGCAGCAAACAACAGATAGTCAACACCACATTGCGGGAATTAAGTAATCTAGAAACCGAGAAAGAAACCCCACAATTGACCACAGATGCATAAGTCAGGAAGGGACAACAAGTTGGCCATAAAACCTCTCTCCATCGAGTAGACATTGCTATTATTGTAACCAAGTAGGTAGGCATAAAATAAGTATCTAGAAGCGAACCAGAAATCACAAAACCATCGGAGAATGTCGATAGCTAAATGAACATAGGACCCAAAAATCCTATAGCCAACCAGGATGGAGCCAACATAGGAGTCCTGAAGAACCAAAATAGCAAATATCCAAGACAAGAAACAACCAGCTAGAGAACAAAAACCAGCATGCTTGCCATACAGCCACCTGTCCAGGATAAATATTGCAATAGATACAAATTTAACGACAAGTTGGAAAACAACAATAACCAGAATTTAGATGATATGCATATAATAAACCATTAAGGGGGTTCAAGGCAAAGTCCACCAAGCAATCAATAACTTTAATAGAGAGTTGCTGAATAAAACAAACCAAAACCCCAGAGACAGCATGTATAGTATTAATCCAATTCAGCCAACAACCAAAGCAGTTAATACCAACAAGCTGGCCAAGAGTCCACCTAGAAGCATAGATAAAGATCTAAATAATCAGATGGAAAATCACAGGGATCTGCTCGATGTTAACAGAACCAAGTGGGAAAAAATAGAAGCAGGAAAACACAGCAGTAGCCCAATTTATAACAACAAAAATAGTCAAAAAATTAAAAAATAGGGAACAAATAATAATCACAAAGTCCACCAGCTGGACAAAGGGCCCTAAAGACCAAAAGCCAATAATGGTAGCAAAAGGGTTCAAAGGATAATAAAAAGAAGAAACCTTCCAGATAAAGCAGATCAGGGTAGCAGTAAAACCTACAACCACACATTCGGAGCTACAACTTCAGTTGCAGCAATCAAAACCAAAAATTGGATAATCCAGATCAACAAACAACCAAGAGAGCAAGGCAGCAAAAGACAACAACTGTCCATAGTACCACCCAGTCAGCAGAGATAGTGCATACAACTGCACCAACCTAACCGAACCGAGATGGGAAAAGAGACAACAGCAGATAATGTAGATCACAACAATCAGGAGATGAACAGCAGCCCAGATGTAAATAGCATAGGCATTCCAAAAGCCAACCCCAACAGCAAAGAAGTTAATGCAACATTGGAACCCACCAGAAGAAATATCAAAAAATGGATTCAAATGAGTATCAACATTAGAATTTAGAAAAAGCAAGATAGCAGGTAACCAAGGCAAAAACCAGCCAAGACAGTAACACTTAAGACAACAACATCCAAGACAGGAAGGGACAGCAAGTTGGCCATAAAACTTCTCCATCAGTGAAGACATTGCCATATTTAATAACCAATTAGATAGAGCATACAAACAATTATCTGGTAGGTAGCAACCCAGACAGCAATCATGAAAAACCATCAGAACATCAATGTCAGAAATAGCTAACTGAACATAGGACCCACAAGTCCTACAGCCAACCAGGATGGAGCCAACATAGGAGCCCTGAAAAGCCAAGACAGTAAATATCCAAGACAAGGAACAACTAGCTAGAGAACAGAAACCAGCTAGCTTGCCATAAAGCCACCCATCCAGGATAAACATTGCAGTAGAAATAGGTTTAACTGAAAGAAGATGGAGAAAATAGTAGTAGATATAAAGTAAAAAACCAAAGCATTAAGGTGATATGTATATAATAAACCATTAAGGGGGATCAAGGTAAAAACCAACAAGCAATCAACAACTACAATAGAGAGTTGCTGAGCAAAACAAACCAAAACCCGGACGACATGAAGAGTATTAATCCAGTGCAGCCAACAACCAAGGCAGTTGAAACCAACAAGCTGGCCAAGAGTCCACCCAAAAACATATGAAAAAATCCAAATAATCAAATGGACAATCACCGGTATTTGCTCGTAGTAAACATAACCAAGTGGGAAAGAACAGAAGCAGGAAAAAATAGTAGTAGCCCAATTGATAAAAGCAGGAGCAGTCAGAGAATAAAAAATCAAGGAACGGATATTAATCACAAAGTCCACCAGCTGGTCAAAGGGCCCTAAAGACCAAAAGCCAACAAAGTTAGCAAAAGGGTTCAAAGGATAATAAAAAGAAAAAACCTTCCAGATAAAGCAGATCAGGGTAGCAGAAAAACCTACAACCACAGTAAAGGCTAATAGAGAAGCCATTAAGGGAATCCAAACCTGCAAGGAAATAATAAATTAGAACAAGAAATAACAAAATCTCGCTTGACAGGTTGGGGAAAAAAGGTTGGCACAGACAAACAACAAGACAATACCAAAATCACCCTGCTGAAATAGATAGACAACCCAAAGAACTTGGATATAAGATGAACTAGACCATCCAAACAACCAAGAAATAAAAAAATAGCAAGTTGGCCATAAAACCAACCATTCAAATTATACAGTGCATAAGTAAATTCCCAAATAGTTAATGAGATGGTCTGGCCAAGACTAGTTGAACTAGGAAATAAATTACAGCAACAGGTGAAAATAGCATCATCCCAATTGTTAGTAGCATAAACAATATATAAAGGCAGATGATCCAACAGCCTACAGGACATAGAATAGCCTGAGATCCAACAGCCATAGTTTAAAACAAGATTAGCCTGCGAGCGGTGAATCCAATTCAATCATAGCTTAAAACAACACTACAATGATTGCAACCATAGGGTAAGCCAATAAAAAGAAGAGGGGCAACAGAGCCACCATAGGGGTTCAAAAGAGTCTCATCAATGAGATCCTCTAAGACAAAAAAGAGCAGGTTAGCAGCAGAAATATCATCCTCAGAGAAATTGTACAAAGTGAAGATTAATAAAAAATTCCAAACATAGGATAAGCCATTAAAGAGCAAAGGAGCACAAAGAAATAGACCAGTAGCAAGACCCACAGCATCAGGAATATTGAAAATCAGGAAATAATTCCAAATCTTCATAGAAAGATTTTTAACCAGGATGTTGCATCTATTATTGTTACAGGATGTGAAGGTAATGTTATGAAGTATAGGAGAGGCAGAAACAACAAGACCCCAAAACCTCTTCATGCAGAAAAATAAAATAAAAGATAACTCCCAGAAATAAAAGGAAAATGTCAGCTCAAAGTTGGAGACAAAGAGAATATCAGTGACGATCTAATAGGGGAGATAAGCAGCATTTCAAATTCCAGCCACCAATCATTATCAGATAAAATCCAACAACCTAATAGTAAATCTTCAAAATAAATATTGTAACCAGCATAATGAACACTAATATAATGCATAGAAATAGCATAGGTAACTAAGATGCTCTAAGCAGTAATATCTTTGAAAAATAGCCGATTGCAGTAAGTAATAGCAGTAGCTAAACCCATCATGATAAATATCTCCCTCCAGTAATGATTGTTATAAAACCAATAATAGCTGACACGTAGCTCAACAAGATTCTAATGCAGGATATTAGTATGCACATAGCTCAACAGTATCCCTTTGTCAGTGTAAATGCCAAAAGTAGTGAGCCCACAGAAATCAAAATAAATAATATCCATGTGAAACATCCACAAAAGACCCAAAAGGAATATAAAATAAAGAGGCATATAGAAAAGGATGAATGGACAAACAAAAAGATAAGGAAACCCGAGTTGTCCAAGTTAACTTGACCCACCCAAGTGTTTGGGTAAGGTGAGTTGATTAAAGAAGATGATACCATCGGATCTAGCCAGATTGGCAAGGTAAGACAAGCATTTCCTTCATGCCAAACATGAGTGATGTTAAAATTCAATTGGGAAAGAAGAGCTCTAGTTTGTTTGAGGAGGTAGTACAATTCAATGCTGCTCATCTTAGTGGAGGTCAAAAGATCAATCAGTAGAACAACATCCACCTCAATCCAAATATTGAGCCAGCCATTTTGGAGGCAAATCTCAAGAGCTTTGAAGACTGCCATAAGCTCAGAAAATGGGACAATGCAGGAAGTAAGGGGGTAAGCAAAAGCACATAGTACTATACCCTTAGAGTTTCTTGAAAATGCCACCACAACCAGAGCCATTATGAGAGACAGAGCCATCAGTATTGATTTTAATAATATGGTCAAGAGGATTTTTCCAATAGACAATCTTGTCATTTCGGTTGTAAGGTTCATCCGGTAGGTTAATGCCTAGTTTATTGGTGACAAATTCACAGCCTTTGAATTATCTGTAATGAATGAGATTGGCTTTAAACAAGTCAATTTTGTTTTAGTTCTAGCAATAATCGTGGTTCATAGGGATCCCATGGTGTTTTGCATCATTACCATCCATATGAACAGATAAGAGTGATAGCAATGATAACTTTAATGTGGCCTTTAATAGTATTATCAAAATAGATTTCAAGAAGTTGATATAAAGTAAGAGAGCCGATTGAAATTGTGTTAAAAAGATCATCATACCAAATCCAAAGTTTAGAAGCAATGGCCCCATTAACAAAAACATGATTAACATTTCGCAATATGGAAACATTTGACATTTAGAGGGTAAATGGAACCCTTTGAACAAGGAATCAGGATAAAATTTTTAGAATATGAGTAAGAATAGAATAAGAAGTAGGGATAGTGTTATTCCAAAGTTTGGAGAATACATAGGAGGAATCATGAGTATCTTTAATGTGGAGCCACACATTTTGAGGTTGAAGTCACCATTATGAGAGAAGAGCTTAAAGAGTATCGATCTTGATTGTGAGTGATAGGAAGAGTAGTAACCATATTCAAGAAATTAAAGGGATAAAAGCAAACACTATTATTCCACTTATTGTTATGCCGAAGAGTTTACTCTAATAGTGGCAGTGGAATGGGTGGAGAGTAAGTCATATATGGATCCACATCCACTCAGTTATCTTGCCAAAAGAAAGAGTCGCCAGAGTTAATGCCCCAAAAAATCAAGGATTCTGCATCCCATTTGACAGAACAAAGTCTTTTCCACACAGGAGAGTCACCCGGTTTAAAGGGACAAATGAGGGGGTGCTTACCCTGGCAATATTTAGCAGTCATGAAATTAGACCAAAGACTATGATTACTCTTAAAATTCCACCAGAGTTTATAGGAAAAGGCATTGATAGCTTCTTTTATGGATTTACAACCAAGACCACCTTTGTCAAAAGTGCCACAACTCTTAAACCAAGAGGTCCAGTGCATTTTTTTAGAAGAGGTGTTGGAGCCCCAGAAAAATTAATTTAGAAGGCGCTCAACTCTGTTGATGCTAGAAATGGTTGGCACAATGGTTTGGATGAGATATAAAGGCATGAAATTAAGAGTGCTCTTAATCAAGGTTAGCCTACCACCAAAAGATAGTAAATGAAATTCCCAAACTGAGATTTTATTAGAAATTTTCTGAATAAGGTCATCAAAAAGATGAGATCTTTTTTGAGATAAGTAATGGGAAATTGACTTTGCTTAAAATTAGTAATTCTGGAGATTTGATTTAGTCTATTGATGGGAATCTTAGCTGAGGGAATAAAGCAGCATTTTCTTTCATTAAGGAAGAGACCACTAACTTTGCCAAAATCATTTAAGAGATTCTTAATAGTTTTATCATGTTGAAGAGAGGCATTGTAGAAGATTAAAAAAATCAAAAAGCTAAGATGAAAGCACCACCATGAGTTTTAAAAGCCATATTAGGTTTTAATGAAAAGATCATTGAGGCTCCTTGAAAGATATTCAACAGTAATGATAAAAAGAGAAGGAGAAAGAGGGTCACCTTGATACAAACCATGGCTCGAAGTAAAGAAACCAAGGGATTCACCATTTAAGATAACAGAAAACCAGACGTTAGTGATACAACTTTTTATAAGCCAGATAAAATTATCAAAGAAACCAAACAAATGTAAGATTTGAAAGAGAAAATCCCACGAGAGGTTGTCAAAGGCTTTAGAGATGTCCAGTTTGAAAAGCATATTACCTCCTCTGGAAGAGACATCAATGTCATGAACTAGCTCTTGAGCGAGAAGAATATTATCAGATATGGCTCTATTTTTAATGAAACCAGTTTGGTTAGGGGAGATGATTTTATGAAGCAGGGGGCTAATCATATTATTAATTAATTTAGCAATGAGTTTTTTGAAAAGGTACAAAGACTAATAGGTCAAAAATCCCCAAGATTCAGGATTGATGGTTTTGGGAATGAGGACAATAGAAGTACTTGAAAAATATCTGGGAATAGAGCTTCCATAAAAAAAATCAATAATAGCATTAACAAGATCAGATTTAATAAAAGGCCAACAATGCTGAAAGAAATGAGTCATAAAACCATCAGGGCCAGCAATAGAATCAGTGTTCATGCTATTGAGAGTACTACTAATCTCCACTTAAGGGACGCATTGTGAGAAAATGGTTATCCTCATTGTTAATCAAAGAAGGGATAAGGTGGGTGTTGGAGGGCGTGTCTAACGAAGGATTAGAATTTATTAAATTTTGAAAGTGATGTATGATAGATTCCTTAATTTAATTTGCTCGGTTATCCGACCATCATTAGAGTTCTTAATTTTCTTAATCGAGTTTAAAGCTTTCCGCTTATTACAAATAGCATGGAAATACCTAGTGTTTTTGTTGCCATCAGCAATATGTTTGCTAGCGGCTTTTTGACGCCAATAAGTTTCCTCCATATTTTGATAATTAATCAAACTATCTTTGGCAATGCTCAACTCATCAAGCTTACTGGGATCAGTTAAAATAGCCTCTTCAAGAGAACAAACCACTTGTTCCTTAGCTTTAAGATTGGTAAAAAGATTTTTAAAAATATGCTTGTTCCACCTATTGAGATTTTGTTTAATCCTCTTGAGCTTAAGCCAAAGCCAAAGCATGCCTTTAATGGAATTCGGGGTGCAGAGCCATCCAATTAGTGAAAACAACATTAGTGAAGTCACCATGTTGGGTCCACATATTTTGGAATCTAAAAGGTGAGGGAGTAGAAGGGTTAAGAGGGGAGTTTTGATAGAGATCAAAGAGGAGCATGATCGACAAAGTTAATGCTCAGAAGTAGAGGCCATTGATTGATCCAAAGAGAATTAAAGGGTCTGTCAAGACAAGAAGTCTAGAGTTTTTCCACATTAGAGAAAAAACCAATGTTGCAATCAAGGATCATAATAGAGAAGTCTTCCATGGAATGGAGGTTACGAGAACATCCTCCCCTCCTTTCCAAAGAAGCAATGATAGTGTTGAAATCACCCCTAACCAACCAGGGAAGGTTAACTAAGGAGGTGAAGGTTCTTAAGTGATTCCAAAGTATGTTCCTACGGGCTCTATTACAAGAAGCATAGATAAAGGAACCAAAGGCCAAAAACTCACCTAAAGAGATTTTGACATTTACCAATTGTTTGAGATCATCAATGATGGAAATGGTGATGGAATTATTCCAAAAACACCATATTTTATTATTAAGGTTGAAGAGGAAATTTTGAAATCCAATTGATCTAGCAACATGGGCAATCTTGGAAGAGTGAAAAGGCTCAATAATAACAAGTAATTTGATGTTATGAGTGTGACAGAGGCTCTCTGGTTGTGGAGAAGAGTCCCACAACCCTAGATATTCTAGATAAGAAATTGATCATAAAGAAACCAGAAGAAAAAGGAAAAAGGAAATGTAAAAAGAAGAGAGGAGGACATAGTTATTTGTGAGGTGTTAGGGAAGAACGTGTGATTCTAGTTAAGTTATTATTAGTTGAGAAGCTTTAGGCACATAAACTAACTTATTGGTTTTCCCAGTTCCAAGAGAGGTATTAGGATCCTGTGGTATGTTCTTTTTGAGGTTAGGATGTAATACAAAGCATTCAGAATGGTCATGGCCATGGATCTTACAATGAGTGCAAAAGATGGGGAAATTTTCAAATTCCACTTTCTGATTATATCCGAATATTTTTGAACCAATCCAAACTTCTTTAGGGTATTTTTTTGTAATGTCAATCTCAACCAAGATACGTGCAACAGATGGTCGAGATCTAGTGGCAGTGGCTTGATCAATTTGGAGGGGTCTACCAAATAGAGCCCCAACCACAAACAAAACTTGGTGAGTAACATAGTGAATTCTCATGTTAGGAAAGCAAGCCATAAAGGAACAATAGGGGATTCCTATGACATCTAAAAGGGGTGACCATTTCAAGAGCCGCATTTGACAATTATACACAAAATAGGAGCGACGAGCAAAGAGCCGAGAATAATCTAAATCATTGGATAATTGAATAAAGATATGACGAGGATCAATCAATAGTGAAGACTCAAAGCTTTAAGCTATGGAAGAAAAAGAGGATATTATTTAGAGTAGCACCGTGTCAAAATTTACCAACCAAAGCGAACTCAAAAGTCTTAGCTAACATCTCCACATCTTGGTCAAAGCACATGACAGCCAGCATTCCACGGAATGTCGTGGAAACTAAGTTAACCAAGGCATTAGAGCTAGGGATCTTACCAAAAAGAGCATCCTTAAAGGACTTGAAGGATCGATGGATTGGATCAAGAATACCTTTAGGATCGAGAGAAACAAGTTGCATCCGGATGAGCGCATTTCACATAGAGTGAAGTCTCTGCCATTGAATGATCTAGTGGGAGTCACACGGAAATGCGATGATGCAACCAAGCAAAAAATCAGCAATCACGATCGGAGCAACCTGAAATGTGGCTAAAACTGTAGGAAGAAGCACGGGAACATAAAATCACTGGAGAATTGCTAGAGACAGATGGGTTTAGGGTTAGGGTTTAGGGCATAGGGTTTAGAGTTTAGGGTTTAGGGTTTAGGTTTATTTTTTAATTTATTTAACAGGTTTAGGAGTTAGGTTTAGTTTAGGTTTAGGATAGGGTTAGTTTAGTTTTAAGTTTAGGTTTAGGTTTAGGTTTAGGGTTTAGGTATAAGGTTTAGGTTTTACATTTAGTTTAGGATTTAGTTAGATTTAGTTTGTTTAGGTTTTGGTTTAGGTTTAGGTTTAAATTTAGGTTTAGGTTTGTTTAAGGTTTTAGTGGTTTAGTTTAGGTTGGGGTTTTAGGGTTAGTTTAAGTTAGTGGTCTAGGATTTAGTTTTAGTTTAGGTTTAATTTTAGTTTAGGTTTATTTAGTTTTAGGTTTAGATTAGGTTTAGGTTTAGGGTTTAGGTTTTAGGTCTAGGATTAGGGTTTTAGTTTAGGTTTTAGGTCTAGTGATAAGGTTTTAGTTTAGTTTTAAGATTAAGTGAGCAATTAATCCTAAATTTTATGGGTTAATTTAATGGGAAGACCTCTGCCTCCCATGATTTTCATGGGAATTGCTCACTTAAGAAAATTGACGAACCTAATTACTCTTTTAAGTTAATTGATTAATTAATCCCATGAACAGTAATGAATTTCTTAATTGGCTTATTAATCATTGCTCGATAGTAAATGAACTAAGGAATATAGTTTAAGGTTTCAGGTTTAGGGTTTATGGTTTTAGAGTTTATGATGTTAGGGTTATTGGTTTAGGTTTAGGTTTAGGGTTTAGGGTTTAGGGTTTAGGGTTTAGGGTTTAGGGTTTTAGGGATTAGGGTTTAGAGTTTAGGGTTTTTAGTGTTTAGGGTTTAGGTTTAGGTTTAGGTTTTAGGTTTAGGGTTTAGGGTTTAGGGTTTAGGTAGGTTTAGGGTTTTTAGGGTTTAGGGTTTAGGGTTTAGGTTTAAGTTAGCTGGTTTAGGTTATTTTAAGGTTTATGGTATAGGTTTAGGGTTTAGGGTTTAGGGTTTTAGGGTTTAGGGTTTAGGTTTTAAGGTTTAGGGTTTAGGGTTTAAGGTTTTAGGGTTTAGGGTTTAGGGTTGTAGATTTATGGTTTAGGGTTTAGGGTTTAAGGTTAGGGTTTTTTTATTTTTTTATTATTTATTTATTTTTAGGGTTTAGTGTTTCTGATTTAGGGTTTAGGGTTCTGATTTTAGTTTAGGGTTTAGTGTTTTCAATTTTTTTTAAGAGAGAACAAATTCATATTCAACATTTCTTCTTTCATCAACCAAGTGGTAACACATCAAATTTTTAAAGGCATAAGTGATGACATAGATAAAAAATGAGGATGCATCGAGCAAATAAAAAACTTTAGATAACTACAACTATCTCTTCTGTGAAGATACAATTCCATAAGCAGCAGATCGGATCGGCCATTCTTTAGTTTCTCCAGTTTCCATCAAAACCACCCTGGCCTCTTGAGTAGCGAGATCCACCATCATAACCTCGATCTCTCCCTCCGTCACCACCACGACTATAACCTTCATCACTTGTTATGCCTCTAAAACCACCACTACTCTAACCACCACCTCCATATCCACACCTCAGATCCCCTCCACCTGCATAAATCTCTTGCCTCACCTCCAAATCTAGGCTGAGCCTGGTTGACGGTGATGTTCCAGCCGTCAAGGTTCTATCCATTCTTAGGGTTTAAGTTTAGTTTTAGGTTCATTTAGTTTTAGGGTTTATGTTTATTTTTTAATTTATTTAGTTACTTTAAAATTAGGTTTAGGGTTTGGGGTTTATGGTTTAGGTTTAGGGTTTGGGGTTCAGGGTTTAGGTTTATTTTTTAATTTATTTAGTTACTTTAGGTTTAGGTTTAGGGTTTGGGGTTTAGGGTTTAGGATTTAGGGTTATGGTTAGGGTTTATGGTTTAGGTTTTAGGGTTCAAGGTTTAGGGTTTAGGGTTTAGGGTTTAGGGTTAGGGTTTAGGGTTCTAGGATTTAGGGTTTAGGGTTTATGGTTTAGGGTTTAGTAGGTTGAGTTTTAGTTTAGTTTAGGGTTTCTAGTTTAGGGTTTAGGATTACAATTTTGGTTTAGGTTTTAGGTTTTATGTTTAGGTTTTAGGTTTAAGTTTGGGGATTAAAGTTTGTTTAGGTTTAGGAATAGTTTAGGTCTAGGTTTAGGTTTAGGTTTGAAGTAGGTTTTAGGTCTAGGGTAGTTTAGATTCATATTAAGATAATTAATCCTAAATTTTGTGGGTTAATTTAATGGGATGACCTCTACCTCCCATGATTTTCTTGGGATTTATTGCTCACTTAATTATAAAAATTGAATAATTAAACTCTAATCTTTAAATTAAATTAATCCATGAATAGTAATTAATTAATTAAGTTTATTAATCATTGCTAAATAAAATAAAAGAATAGGGGTTAGGGTTTAGGGTTTTAAGTTTATGATTTTAGGGTTTAGGTTTAAGGTTAGGGTTTAGGTTCAAGTTCAGTTTAGGTTCAAGTTCAGTTTAGGGTTTAAGTTTAGGGTTTAAGTTTAGAGTTTTGATTTAGGTTTTAGGGTTTAGGGTTTAGAGTTTTAGAATTTAGGTTTAGGAGTTTAGGTTTAGAGTTTATAGGTTTAAGTTTAGGGTTTAGAGTTTAGGTTTGTAGTGTTGAGTTTTAGTTTAGGAGTTTTAGGGTATAGAGTTTTTTTTAGGATTTAAGGCCTAGGCTTTATAGTTTAGTTAGTAGGATTTAGGTTTAGTTGTTATATCTTTAGTGTTTAATTATTTTAAGGTTTAGTTTGAGTTTAGGTTAGGTTTTGGTTTGTTTAGCTGTTTAGGGTTTAAGGTTTAGGGTGTAGGGTTTAGGGTTATAGGTTTAAGGTTGTAGGTTTTGGGTTGTATGTTTAGGTTTCAAGGTTTAGGGTTAATTTTTGGGTTTAGGGCATATGGTTTATGGTTTAGGATATAGGGTTTACCGTTTAAGGTTTAAGGTTTTAGTTCTTGTAAAATTAGGTAAACCGGTAGGTTTAGGTTTTTCTTTAGTTTTTTTAGTTTATTTTTTATTTATTTTATTTTATTTTATCTTTTTATTTCTATTTATGTTTATTTTTTATTTTTGTTTAGTTTATTTTAGGTTTATTTATTTTATTTTAGGTTTTTTATTTTAGTTTACTTTTTAGGTTTAGGTTTAAGTTTATGTTTATTTTTAGTTTAGTTTTATTTTTATTTTATTTTTTAGGTTTAGGTTTTATTTTTCATTTTTAGGTTTAGGTTTAGGATTTTATTTTATTTTTTTTTATTTTCTTTTGGTTTTAGGTTTTTATTTTAGGTTAATTTTTAGGTTTTATTTGTTAGTTTAGATTTAGGTTTATTTTGTTTATTTTAATTTATTTAGTTTAGTGTTCAGGTTAAGTTTATTTTAAGTTTAAGTTTATGTTTTATTTATTTTAGTTTAAGTTATTATAGTTTAGGTTTAGGTTTATTTTATTTTGTTTACATTAGGTTTAGGTTTTATTTTTTTTTAGTTTAAGGTTTAGGTGTTTTTATTTTTTATTTTTTAGGTTTATTATTTAGGTTTAGGTTTATTTCATTTTATTTTAGGTTTATTTTCTTTTTATTTTTCATTTAGTTTTTAATTTATTTAGGATTTTTATTTTTAGGTTTATAATATTTTTTAGTTTAGTTTAGGTATTTATTTATTTTAGTTTAGTTTAGTTTTTATTTTATATTTTACTATATTTTTAGGTTTATGTTTAGGTTTATGTTTGGTATTTATTTTGGTTTTTATTTTATTTTATTTTTTTAATTTTATTTTGGTTTAGGTTTTCAGGTTTTTAGTGTTTAGGGTTTAAGGTTTAGGGTTTAGGGTTTGGGATTTAGGGTTTAGGGTTTAAGGTTGTAGATTTTAGGGTTTAGGGTTTTAGGAGGGTTTAGGGTTTAGATTTTAGCATGGGAGTTTAAGGTTTAGGGTTTAGGGTTTTTAGGTTTTGGTTTTAGGGTTTAGGGTTAATTTTATGGTTTAACATTTAGGGTTAGGGTTTTTTAAATTATTTTTTATTTTTTTATATTTATTTTCAGGGTTTAGGATTTATGGTTTAGGGTTTTAGGATTTAGGGTTTAGGGTTGAGGGTTTAGGATTTTTTAGGTTTTAAGGTTGAGGGTTTAGGGTTTTTTATGGTTTAGGGTTCAGGGTTTTTAGGTTTTAGAGTTTACGATGGGTTTAGGGTTGTAAGTTTAGGGTTTAGGATTTAGGGTTAGTTTTAGTGTTTAGGGTTTTGGGTTTAGGATTTGTGGTTTAGGGTTTAGGGCTAAGGGTTTTTTTTTAAAATTAAGTAAACTAGTAGGTTTAGGTTTATTTAGTTTACTTTTAAAATTAAGTAAACTAGTAGGTTTTGGTTTTTTCCTTTATTTTAGTCTATTTTATTTTTATTTTTATTTAGGTTTATTTTGTATTTTTGTTTAGTTTAGTTTAGTTATTTTATGTTTATTTATTTTAGTTTAGGCTTTTTATTTTGTATTTTTGTTTAGTTTAGTTTATTTATTTTATGTTTATTTATTTTAGTTTAGGCTTTTTATTTTAGTTTACTTTTTATGTTTAAGTTTAGGTTTAGGTTTAGGTTTATTTTTGAGTTGAGTTTTATTTTTATTTAATTTTTAGGTTTATGTTTTAGGTTTTTAGGGTTTAGGGTTTTTAGTGTTTAAGGTTTAGGGTTTAGTGTTTAGGGTTTAGGGTTTAGGGTTTAGGGTTTAGGGTTATAGGTTTAGTGTTATAGGTTTAGGGTTTAGGTTTTTGGGTTAGTTTTAGGGTTTATGGTTTAGGCGTTAGAGTTTACGGTTTTGGGTTTAGGATTTAGGGTTTAAGGTTTTTTTAATTAAGTAAACTGATAGGTTTAGGTTGATTTAGTTTACTTTGTTTATTTTTTATTTATTTTAGTTTATTTTATTTTTTTATTTTTATTTAGGTTTATTTCTTATTTTTATTTAGTTTAGTTTAGTTATTTTAGGTTTATTTATTTTAATTTATTTTTTAGGATTAGGTTTTTTTTTGTTATTTAGTTTAATTTTTATTTTTTTGAGGTTTTTAGGGTTTAGGATTTAGGGTTTAGGGTTTTAGGGTTTGGGGTTTTACTATTTCAAGTTTAGGGTTTAGTGTTTAGGATTTAGGGTTTAGGTTTTTAGGTTTTAAGGTTTAGGGTTTATAATTTGATGCAATTACCTATTTATGAAGTATTGAATGATTTCAATATAATTGATAATTGATACCATCCAATGTATTTTTTTTTAAAAGTGTAGGGTTGTATGTTTAGGGTTGTAGGTTTATGGTTTATGGTTTAGGGTTTAGGGTTTAAGGTTAGGGTTTAGAGTTTAGGCTTTAGGGTTTAGGTTTTAAGTTTAGGGTTCAAGTTTTAGTTTAGGGTTTAGGGTTTAATGTTTTTTACGGTTTAGGGTTGTAGGTTTAGTTTTGTAGGTTTTGGGTTAATTTTAGGTTTAAGTTTTCATTTAGTTTTTATTTTATTTATTTTGGGTTTATTTTATTTTTATTTTATGTTTAGCTTTTCTTTTATTTATGTTTTTTATTCTTAGGTTTATTTTATTTTTTTATTTTAGTTTAGGTTATTATTTATTTTATTTTAATTTATTTTTATTAGTTTATTTTATTTTATTTTTATGTTTAGGTTTAGTTAGTTTACATTTTTATTTTATTTTATTTTTTTATTTATTTATGTTTAGGTTTTATATTTATTTTATTTTTAGGTTTTACTTAGTTTAGGTTTATGTTTTTAGGTTTTGGTTTCTGAGTTTAGGGTTTAGGGTTTAGGGTTTAGGTTTTAGGGTTTTAGGGTTTGGGGTTTTAGGGTTTAGGGTTTCAAGTTACGATTTAGGGTTTAGGGTTTAGGGTTTAGTGTTTATTCTTAAGGGTTTAGGGTTTTTAGGGTTTATGGTTTAGAGTTTATGTTTAAGGTTAGCTTAGGGTTTAGGGTTTAGGGTTTAGGGTTTAGGTTTGTAGGTTAAGGGTTTAGGTTTTAGTTTAACGTTTAGGGTTTTTTAGGGTTTAAGGTTTAGGGTTGTAGGTTTAGGGTTGTAGGTTTAGTTTTGAAAGTTTAAGGTTAGTTTTACATTTAGCTTTTTATTTAGTTTTTATTTTATTTAGGTTTTTTATTCTTAGGTTTATTTTATTTTTTTAGTTTGGTTTAGGTTAGTATTTATTTTATTTTAGTTTATTTTTATTAGTTTATTTTATTTTATTTTTAGGTTTAAGTTTAGGTTTTCATTTTCATTTCTATTTTATTTTATTTTATTATTTTATTTAGGTTTATGTTTTTTTATTTTTTTTATTTTTAGGTTTAACTTAGTTTAGGTTAAAATTTTTATGTTGTTAGGGTTCTGAGTTTAGGTTTAAGGGTTTAAGGTTTAGGGTTTCGGGTTTTAAGGTTTTGGGTTTTAAATTTTAGGGTTTCGAGTTAGGGTTTAGGGTTTAAGGCTTAAGGTTTAGTGTTTAGGTGAAAAGATGCATTTGCATTGATAATGAAAAAGACTAATTACAAGTTATAAAAGTTGCAAAAGAAAGCAAAAACTAGCTACTAACAGCATGTTTCCTATCCTCCTCCAAAAGCACAAAAAATTGCGGAGGAATAGTGTGGTTATCTAAACTATGCCAAACAAAATCAAAGCAAGTAGCTATATCTGCACAGAAGTCGTCTAAGCTATTGTTAGATCTCTGTGTGTAAGCAAAAATAACCTGGTGGAAGTTCTTCAAAAAGCTTATGTCAGGAGACTCGGGAGGCTGATTCCGCCATATCTCACTATGAAGAGAGAGCTTGAGGTGGTCCACCACCCCGATGTTGTCCCCTTCAATGACAATGCCTCTGTACTCTGTCATCCAAGGCTCCATGATGTTCTGAGTGTAGAGCATGGCCGCTAATTCCACTGTTGTGCTGTCCCAATGTTGAAAATAATGACCCATAGCTTTGATGAAGTTTCCATTGTCATCCCTTAAGACCATAGCAATACAAGCCGACCCATTAGAAAGCAAGGAGCCATCCACGTTCGCCTTGATCCAACCAAGAGGGGGAGGACACCACAGAGTAGGTTTGATCAGCCCGTAGGGCTGGGTGATGTCCCATTGCTTCTGGAAGGGGAAGGAGGAGGCGTGGGTGATGGATTCGAGAATGGAAGCAGCAATAATTTTAGGGGTGCCATTGCTACGGCCATGTGTTTTAGCATTACGGGCTCTCCATACTTGGTAGATAACGACACAGTAGCATTTAGCCCAACAGACCTTACTTGGTTGCACATTCTGAATGGCATGAAGGAGATCAGTCAAGTTGCTGAAAATAGGAATGGAGAACCCCCATTTTGCAAGAATCTGAATTATAGCATTGGTAAGGGTGCAATGGACAGCAATATGTTCAATATCTTCCTCCTGGTTGCATCCCCAAGGGCACAAGGTGTTTTCCGTTAAGCCACGGTGAGCCAACCAGCAATTGGTTGGTATAGCATTTTGGATGAGCCTCCACCAGAAAATTCTTTCCCTAGGGGGAAGTTTCACCTTTTGTAATTGGAAATCTGATGCTTCATTTTCAGTAAAGATACCTTGGTAAACTATGGAGGTGATGGTGGTCCCCAATGGGTTCTTGATTAGCTCAGGTTGATCCTGATGTTGGTTGGTCCAGATTTGTATTTTGGAAATGCGATCAGCCATAAGGTTGCCAAACAACTCCGCAGCTTCTCCAAATTCCAGCATTTAGTGGTCATAATTAGATTGGCAATGCTCCAATCTGCAGAAGTTTCCATATTAAGGAAGGTAGGCCATTTAGCCAGCGGTAGATCAGCGATCCATGCTGCATTTGTGAAGTCAATATCCTCACCGTTGGCAATTTTCCAATGCAAATTCTTTCGATTTTTTCCCCTTGATGATTTTCCGACATGGAGTCACTCCGTTTTGTGTTTTGCTGCCAAACATTCCTCCCATATCTTTCCAAAAGACACTTGTGTAGTAGTGTGTTTGGTTTGGTAAGAAACTCCCAAGCTAATCTAGAATGAAGAGGTCCATGCCACCTCTCTGAATGCAGCCAAAGCCTGCCATATCTGAAGGGTGTGCAGATTTTTTCCCAAGCAATGTAATGTAAGCCATGTTGGTTGGGTCCCCTCCAAAGGACCGAGCAAGTTTCTCTATCTCATTGGTGATGTTTTTGGGTACTAAGGTGTGAGTAACTTGATACAGAGAAATGTTGAGCAAGGAAGACTTGATTAGTTGGAGACGACCCGCCATAGACAAGTGCCGAATACCCCATTGGCTTATCCTTTCTCTAGCCTTTTTGGTTAGCTGCAGAAAATCTATAGTTTTCAGTTTTCTCATGGCCAACTTGATGCCTAAGTACTCAAGCTCCTGGACCTTCTTGAACCCCATGAGTTTGGCAATCCTGTTTGCTTTCCACCGGTAGATGGCTTTGCTGAAAATGATAGCACTCTTGGTAGTGTTAATCCGCTGCCCGGTCCAGCTGCAATAATCATTTAGAACTGTGATGATGCATTTGGCATGGGTGATTGAGGCTTTGGATGCGATGAGAATGTTGTCGGCATAGAGCAGGTGGGATATGCTAGTGCCTCCATTGGCAATGGGAACACCAAGTTCGATTTGCTGCTATTTTATAGCCATGGAAAGGAGTTCTGAGCAAAGTATAAAGAGGTATGGAGATAGTGGACAGCCTTGTCGAAACCCACATTGGGCTTTTATCCAGTTTGTTCTTTGGCCATTAAGTAGAAGTGCAAAAGAGGGGAAGGAGACACATTGTAGAATCCAATTCTGAAATTTGCTTGGCATACCCATTTTATGGAGAACAAGAGAAAGAGTTTCCCAGCTCATTTTATCATAAGCTTGCTCCATGTCAATTTTAAGTGCCATGAAGCCATCTTTAGATGTAGAGTGTTGAAATTTGTTAATAATCTCCTGAGCCGCCAAGCAGTGGTATGAGATCGATCTATGAGGTACAAAGGCCCCTTGCTCCTCAGAGATTATATGTGGGAGAATGTTTTTCAGCGACACACAAGGATCTTGGCTATGATCTTGTATGAAGTTTTGCATAAGCTGATAGGTCTGAATTTTGCTGGACAATCAGCATTCTGAGATTTGGGCAAGAGGATCACCAATGTTTCCTTCCACTGAGAAGCCATGGTGCCCTTGTGGAAGAATTCTTTTATAGCCTCGATGACGTCCTGGCCAATGATTCTCCAAAAGTGCTTAAAGAAAGATGGTGATGTCGTCTATTCCAGGAGCACGATTTAGTGTTTAGGCTTTATAATTAAGGGTTTTCAGGGTTTAGGGTTTTTTAGGGTTTAGGGTTTAGGGTTGTAGGTAGGGTTTAGGGTTGTAGGTTAGGGTTTAGGGTTTATGGTTAGTTTTTTTGTTTAGTGTTTAAGGTTTAACATTTAAGATTTTGCATTTTGGTTTATGGTTTAGGGTTTGGGGTTTATAATTTGAAGCACTTACTTATGTAGGAATTATTGAATGATTTTAATATAATTAATAATTGATACCATCCAATGTACTTTTTTTTAAAGTATAGGGATATAGGTTTACGGTTTAGGGTTTAGGGTTTAGGATTTAGGGTTTGGGTTTTAGGTTTAGGGTTCAGGTTTTAGTTTAGGGTTTAGGGTTTATGATTTTTTTAGGTTTAGGGTTTAGGGTTGGAGGTTTAGGTTTATAGGTTTAGTTTTGTAGGTTTAGGGTTTGTTTAGGTTTAAGATTTTATTTAGTTTTTATTTTATTTCATTTTATTTTATTTTAGGTTTATTTTATTTTATTTTAGGTTTAT
The DNA here is from genome assembly GCA_021442155.1 of Cymbidium sinense. Taxonomy (NCBI): domain Eukaryota; kingdom Viridiplantae; phylum Streptophyta; class Magnoliopsida; order Asparagales; family Orchidaceae; genus Cymbidium; species Cymbidium sinense. The sequence continues at coordinate 1,709,975 of CM038214.1, read as the reverse complement.
TTTATTTTTATTTTACATTCAGTGTTTATTTTATTTACGTTTTTTATTCTTAGGTTTATTTTATTTTTTTACTTTAGTTTAGGTTATTATTTATTTTATTTTAGTTTATTTTTTATTTTTATTTTTAGGTTTAGGTTTAGGTTTTAATTTACATTTTTATTTTATTTTATTTAGGTTTAAATTTTTTTATTTATTTTATTTTTAGGTTTTACTTAATTTATGTGTAAGTTTTTAGGTTTTTAGGGTTTAGGGTTTAGGGTTTAGGGTTTTTGGGTTTAGGGTTTCAGTATTTAGGGTTTAGGGTTAGGGTTTAGGGTTTAGGGTTTAGTATTTAGGGTTTAGGGTTTAGGGTTTTCGGGGTTTAGGGTTTAGGGTTTGAAGCACTTACCTACTTGGGAAGTATTGAATGATTTCAATATAATTGATAATTGATACCGTCTAATGTATTTTATTTTTTAAGTATAGGGTTATAGGTTTAGGGTTTAAGATTTATGGTTTAGGGTTTAGGGTTTAGGATTTAGGGTTTAGTTTAGGGTTTAGGTTTAGGTTTTAGGTTTGTTTAGGGTTCAGGTTTAAGTTTAGGGTTTAGGATTTTCTAGGGTTTAGGGTTTAGGGTTATAGGTTTAGTGTTGTAGGTTTAGGGTTAGTTTTAGGTTTAGGTTTTTATTTAGTTTTTATTTTATTTTATCTTTATTTTTTTATTTTAAATTTAGTTTTTATTTTATTTAGGTTTATTTATTCTTAGGTTTATTTTATTTTTTTAATTTAGTTTATGATATTTTTTATTTTATTTTAGTTTTATTTTATTTATTTATTTTATTTTATTTTTTGATTTAGGTTTAGGTTTTAGTTTACATTTTAATTTAATTTTTATTTTATTTTATTTAGGTTAAGGTTTTTTTATTTATGTTATTTTTAAGTCTTACTTAGTTTAGGTGTAAGTTTTTAGTTTTAGAGTTTAGGGTTTATTCTTTAGGGTTTAGGGTTTATGGTTTTAGTTTTTAGGGTTTAAGGTTTAGTGTTTAGGGTTTAGGCTTTAGGGTTTAGGATTTTTAGGGTTTAGGGACTGTTTAGGGTTTAGGGTTTATATTTTTTTTAATTAAGCAAACCCATAAGTTTAGGTTTATTTAGCTTATTTTTTATTTATTTTAGTTTATTTTCTTTTAATTTATTATTTAGAATTATTTTTATTTAGTTTAATCTATTTTTTTTTTGTTTAGGTTTTTATTTTAGTTTATTTTTTAGTTTAGGTTTAAGTTTATATTTTTTCTTAGTTTAGGTTTTTTATTTTAGTTTAATTTTTAGGTTTAGGGTTTTTTTTAGGTTTAGGTTTAGGTTTTTATTTTTATTTTTTTAGGTTTAGGTTTTAGGTTTTTATTTTAGGTTTATTTTTGGTTTCATTTTTTAGTTTAGGTTTATTTTATTTTATTTGGTTTAGGGATTAGGTTAAGTTTATTCTAGGTTTAGGTTTAGGTTTTATTTATTTTCATTTAGTTTATTTTAGTATAGGTTTAGATATCTTTTATTTTGTTCATTTTAGGTTCAGTTTTTTTAGTTTAGGCTTTATGTATTATTTTTATTTATCTTTAGGTTTTATTTTTAGGTTTATTACTTAGGTTTGGGTGTTTTAGTTTTATTTTATTTTATTTTAGGTATATTTTATTTTTATTTTACATTTAGTTTTAATTTTCCGTAGGTTTTATTTTTAGGTTTATTTTATTTTTTAGTTTAGTTTAGTTTTTATTTTTTATTTTATTTTATTTTTAGGTATAGGTTGGTTTAGGCTTTAGTTTAGGTTTTTATTTTATTTTATTTTTAGGTTTAGGTTTAGGTTTTCTTATTTATTTTACTTTTAGGTTTTATTTAGTTTAGGATTAGGGTTTTAGGTTTTAGGGTTTAGGGTTTAGGGTTTAGGGTTTGGGGTTTAGGGTTTATGGTTTAGTGTTGTAGGTTTTAGGGTTTAGTGTTTAGGATTTAGGGTTTAGGGTTTATGGTTTAGGGTTTTAAGGTTTAAAGTTTAGGGTTTAGGATTTAAGGTTTAGGGTTTGGGGTTGTAGGTTTAGGGTTAGTTTTAGGGTTTAGCATTTAGGGTTAGGGTTTAGTTTTGTTTTTTATTTTATTTTAGGTTTCAATTTTATTTTTTATTTTTAGGTTTAGGTTTAGGCTTTTATCTTATTTTTTTAGGTTTATACTTTAGGTTTTTCTTTTAAGTTTATTTTTAGGTTTTATTTTTTAGTTTAGGTTTATTTTTTAGTTTATTTTATTTTATTTAGTTTAAGGTTTAGAGTTTAGTGTTTAAGCTTTAGGGTTTATCATTTTTGGGATTTAGGGTTGGGTTTAGGCTTTAGGGTTTATTGTTTTTTAGGGTTTAGGGTTTAGGGTTTAGGTTTAGGGTTTAGGGTTTAGTGTTTTTTTAATTAAGTAAACCTATAGGCTTAGGTTTACTTATTTTATTTTTTATTTATTTTAGTTTATTTATTTTAGGTTTATTTATTTTAGTTTTTGTTTCTTATTTTTTAGGTTTAGGTTTAGGTTTAGAATTATTTATTTAGTTTAGCTTTATTTTTATTTTAATATTTTAGGTTTAGGCTTTATTTTTTATTTTTAAGTATAGGTTTAGGTTTTTATTTTATTTTTTTAGGTTTAGTTAGTTATTTATTTTAGGTTTTAGTTTATTTTAGGTTTATTTTTTTTATTTTAGGTTTATTTAGGTTTATTTTTAGTTTATTTTTATTTATTTATTTTTATTTTATTTTATTTTATTTTATTTTTTAGTTTATTTTAGTATTTTATTTTTTAGGTTTATTTTTTTTATTTTTTTTATTTTTAGGTTTATTTTTTTTATTTAGATTTTATTTATTTTTTTATTATTTTTTATTTTTTTATTTTTTTTAAATTTTTTTTTTTTTTTAGGGTTTAGTGTTTGGGTTTAGGTTTTAGGGTTTAGTTTTGTAGGATTTAGGGTTTAGTATTTAGGGTTTAGGGTTCAGGTTTTAGGTTTCTATGATTTATGGTTTAGGGTTTATGGTTTTAGATTTTAGTGTTTAGGGTTTAGGGATTAGGGTTGTAGGTTTAGAGTTTAGAGTTTAGGGTTTAAGGTTAGTTTTAGGGTATAGGGTTTAAGGTTAGGTTTTTTTATTTTTTTTAAATGAAGTAAATTGGTAGGTTTAGGTTTATTTAGTTTTTTTATTTTAATTTATGTTTATTTTTATTTTTATTTAGTTTAGTTTATTTATTTTAGGTTAATTAATTTTAGTTTATTTTTTATTTTAGTTTATTTTTTAGGTTTATGTTTAGGTTAAGGTTTATTTTTTCATTTACTTTTAATTTAATTTTAATTTTTATTTTTGGTTTTATTATTTATTTTTAGGTTTAGTTTTAGGTTTTCATTTTACTATTTTAGGTTTAGGTTTTAGATTTTTCTTTTAGGTTTATTTTTAGGTTTTATTTTTTAATTTAGGTTTATGTTTATTTTTAGTTTATTTTAATTTATTTAGTTTAGGTTTAGGATTTATTTATTTTAGTTTAGTTTATTTTAGTTTAGGTTTAGGTTTATTTTATTTTTATTTTAAGTTGGGTATTTAGTTTAATTTTTTATTTATTTTTTGGTTCAGATTTTTATTTAGTTTTTATTTTATTTTATATTTGGTTTATTTTATTTTATTTTAGGTTTAGTTTTTATTTTATTTAGGTTTTAAATTTTTAAGCTTAGTTTAGGTTTTTATTTATTTTATTTTAGTTTAGTTTTTATTTTTTATCTTATTTTCTTTTTAGGTTTAGGTATTAATTTAAGATTTTATTTTATTTTATTTTTTTATTTTGTTTTTGTTTAGATTTTTTATTTATTTATTTTAGGTTTTATTTAGTTCAGGTTTAGGTTTTTAACTTTTTATGGTTTAGGGTTTAGGGTTTAGGTTTTGGGGTTTAGAGTTTAGGGTTTAGGGTTTTTTTAGGGTTTAGGATTGAGGGATTAGGGTTTAGTGTTTAAGTTTTATGATTTAGGGTTTAGGGATTAGGGTTTAGGGTTTTAGGGTTTAGCGTTTAGGATTTAGGGTTTAGAGTTTAGAGTTTTTAGGGTTTAGGTTGACGGTTATGGTTTAGGTTTTAGGATTTAGGTTTTAGGTTTAGGGTTCAAGATTTAGTTTATAGTTTAAGATTTTTTGGTTTTTTTTTAACAGGGAACAAATTCAAATTAAACATTTCTTCTTTAGTTTATTTAGTTTATTTTTTATTTTTAATTATGTTTATTTTTATTTAGTTTAATTTGTTCATTGTAGGTTTATTTATTTTAGGTTAGGATTTTTATTTTAGTTTATTTTTTAAGTTTAGATTTAAGTTTAACTTTAAGTTTATTTTTTGGTTGAGGTTTATTTTATTTATTTCTTAAGTTTAAGATTTATTTTTTTAATTTTAGGTTTAGATTTAGGTTTTATTTTATTTTTTTTTTAGGTTTAAGTTTTAGGTTTTTATTTTAGGTTTATTTTTAGGTTTTATTTTTTAGTTTAGGTTTAGGTTTACTTTTAGTTTATTTTTTTTATTTAGTTTGGGTTTAGGTTTAGTTTATTTTAGGTTTAGGTTTTATTTATTTTAGTTTAGTTTCTTTTATTTTAGGTTTATGTTTATTTTATTTTGTTTATTTTAGTTTTGGGCTTTTTTTTGTAATTTAGGGTTTAGGGTTTAGGGTTTTAGGGTTTAGGGTTTTCGGGTTAGGGGTTTAGGGTTTAGGGTTTAGGGTTTATGATTTATGGTTAACAATTTAAGGGGTTTTTTAATAACAATTAAGTAAACCGATAGGTTTAAGTTTATTTAGTTTATTTTTATTTATTTTAGATTATTTTATTTTTTTATTTAGGTTTTTTTACTTAATTTTGTTTAGTTATTTTGGGTTTATTTATTTTAGGTTAGGTTTTTTATTTTAGTTTATTTTTTTAGGTTTTGATTTTTTAGTTGAGTTTTATTTTTATTTTATTTTTTAAGTTTTTAGGGTTTAGGGATTTAGTGTTTATGATTTAGGGTTAGGGTTTAGTGTTTAGGTATTATGGTTTAAGGTTTTTAGGGTTTATGGTTTAGAGTTTGGGGTTTAGGGTTTATAATTTGAAGCACTTACCTATTTAGGAAGTATTGAATGATTTTAATATAATTGATAATTGATACTATCCAATGTATTTTTTTTAAAGTATAGGGTTGTAGGTTTAGGAATTAGGGTTTAGGGTTTAGGTTTTAGGTTTAGGGTTCAGGTTTTAGTTTAGGGTTTAAGGTTTAGGGTTTAGGATTTTTTAGTAGGGCTGTAGGTTTAGTGTTGTAAGTTTAGGGTTAGTTTTACGTTCAGGTTTTTATTTAGTTTTTATTTTATTTTATTTTATTTTAGGTTTATTTTATTTTTGTTTTACATTTTGTTTTTATTTTATTTAGGTTTTTAGTTCTTAGGTTTATTTTATCTTTTAGTCTAGTTTAGGTTATTATTATTTTTATTTTAGTTTATTTTGATCAGTTTATTTTTATTTTATTTTTAGGTTTAAGTTTATTTATTTATTTTATTTTTAGGTTTTACTTAGTTTAGGTTTAAGTTTTTAGGTTTTAGGGTTTAGGGTTTAGGGTTTAGGGTTTATGATTTAGGGTTTAGGGTTTTAGGGTTTAGTGTTTTAGGGTTTAAGGTTTGGGGTTAGGGTTTAGGGTTTAGGGTTTAGGGTTTAGTGTTTAAGCTTTAGGGTTAGGGTTTTAGGGTATAGGGTTTAGGGTTTATGGTTTATAATTTCAAGCACTAACGTATTTAGGAAGTATTGAATGATTTCAATATAATTGATAATTGATACCATCCAAGGTATTTTTTTTAAAGTATAGGGTTATAGGTTTAGGGTTTATGGTTTAGAATTTAATTTATGTTTAGGGTTCAGGTTTTAGCTTAAGGTTTAGGGTTTGGGGTTGTAGGTTTAGGGTTGTAGGTTTAGCATTAGTTTTAGGTTTAGGTTTTTATTTAGTTTTTGTTATATTTTATTTTAGGTTTATTTTATTTTATTTTACATTTAGTTTTAGTTTATTTAGTCTTTTTATTCTTAGGTTTACTTTATTTTTTGTAGTTTAGTTTAGGTTATTCTTCATTTTATTTTAGTTTATTTTTATTAGTTTATTTATTTTATTTTTAGGTTTAGGTTTTAGTTTACATTTTATTTAATTTTTTTATTTTATTTTATTTAAGTTTAGTTTTTAATTTATTTTCTTCTTAGGTTTTACTTAGTTTAGGTTTAAGTTTTTAGGTTTTAGGGTTTAGTGTTTAGGGTTTTAGGGTTTAGAGTTTTAGGTTTAGGGTTTAGGGTTAGGGTTAGGGTTTAAGGTTTAGGGTTTAGTGTTTAGGCTTTAGGGTTTTGGGTTTTTAGGATTTAGGGCTTAGGGTTTAGGGTTTACGGTTAGACTAGGGTTTTGGGTTTTGCGTTTAGCATTTTTTAGGGTTTAGGGTTTATGGTTGTAGGTTTAGGGTTAGTTTTGGCATTTAGGGTTTAGGGTTTAGCATTTAAGATTTAGGGTTTAGGGTTTAGGGGTTTTTTTAAATTAAATAAACCAATAGGTTTAGGTTTATTTAGTTTATTTAAATATTTTATGTTTATTTGGGTTTATTTTTTATTTTTATTTTTTTTGTATATGTATTTTAGGTTTATTTATTTTAGTTTATGTTTTTTATTTTAATTTATTTTTTTATTTAGGTTTAGGTTTATGTTTACTTTTTTAGTTTTGTTTTATTTTTTTTTTAAGTTTAGGTTTAGGTTTTATTTTTTATTTTTTGGTTTAGGTTTAGGTTTTTCTTTTATTTTTTAGGTTTAGCTTTTAGGTTTTTATTTTAGTTTAATTTTAGGTTTTATTTTTTAGTTTATGCTTATTTTAGTTTAAGGTTTAAGTTTAGTTTATTTTAGGTTCAGGTTTAGGTTCTATTTATTTAAGTTTAGTTTATTTTAGTTTAGGTTTAAGTTTCTTTTATTTTGTTTATTTTAGGTTTAGGGTTTATGTTTTATTTTTTATTTATTTTTAGGTTTATTTTTAGGTTTTTATTGTATTTTATTTTTGGTATATTTTATTTTTATTTTACGTTTAATTATTATTTTCTTTAGGTTCTTTATTTTCAGGTTTATTTTATTTTTTTAGTTTAGTTTAGGTTTTTATTTATTTATTTTTAGTTTATCTTTTATTTTAATTTTTATTTCTTTTAAGTTTAGGTTTAAGTTTAGGTTTAGGTTTTAGTTTAGGTTTTTATTTTATTTTATTTATTTTGTATTATTTAGGTTTAAGTTTATTTATTTATATTATTTTTAGGTTTTGTTTAGTATAGGTTTAGATTTTTTGGTCTTTATAGTTTATGGTTTAGGGTTTAGGGTTTAGGGTTTAGGTTGAGGGTTTAGGGTTTAGGGTTGTAGGTTTTAGGGTTTAGTGTTTAGGGTTCAGGTTTAGGGTTTAGGGTTTTAGTGTTTACGGTTTAGGGTTTAGGGTTTAGGTTTTAGGAGGGTTTTAGGGTTTATGGTTTAGGGTTTAAGGTAAGAGTTTTATTTATTTATTTTTTATTTTTTTATTTTTTAAAAATTACGTAAACTAGTATGTTTATGTTTATTCAATATATTTTTTATTATAGTTTTTTTATTTTTTATTTTAATTTAGATATATTTATATTTTTATTTAGTTTTGTTTATTTATTTTAGGTTTATTTCTTTTAGTTTATATTTTTTTATTTTAGTTTATTTTTTATGTTTAGGTTTAGGTTTATGTTCATTTTAGCAAAGTTTTATTTTTTTTATTTTAGGTTTGATTTTATTTTTTATTTTAGGTTTAGGTTTAGATTTAATTTTATTTTTTTTTATGATTAGGTTTTATGTTTTCTTTTAGGTTTATTTTATAGTTTAGGTTTAGGTTTATTTTTAGTTTATTTTATTTTATTTAGTTTAAGTTTAGGTTTCGGTTTAGTTTATGGTTTAAGTTTAGGGTTTTTTTTTTAGTTTAGGGTTTAGGTTTTATTTTTTTATTTATTTTAGGTTTATTATTTAGGTTAGGTTTTATTTAGTTTTATGTTATTTTATTTTATTTGAAGTTTGGTTTATTTTTATTTTGGGTTTAGCTTTTATTTTATTTAGGTTTTTTATTTTTTAGTTTAGTTTAGGTTTTATTTATTTTATTTTAGTTTAGTTTTTATTTTTTATTTTATTTTCTTTTTTTGGTTTAGTTTTTGGTTTAGGTTCAGGTTTTAGTTTATGTTTTTATTTTATTTTATTTATTTTTTTATTTTGGTTTAGATTTATTTATTTATTTATTTTAGATTTTATTTAGTTTTGATTTAGGTTTTAGCTTTTTAGGGATTAGGGTTTAGGGTTTGGGTTTAAGGGTTTAGGGTTTAGGGTGTTTTTTGGGTTTAGGGTTTATAGATTAGGTTTTATGGTTTAGGGTTTAGGGTTTAGGGTTTAGGGTTTTAGGGTTTAGGGTTTAAGGTTTAGGGTTTTGGTTTAGGGTTTTAGGTTTGAGGATTTAGGTTTAGGGTTTTGGTTTTAAGTTTAGGGTTCAAGTTTTAATTTAGAATTTAGTTTTTTTTGTTTTTTTATCAGAGAACAAATTCAGATTCAAAAATTCTTCTTTTGTTTATTTAGTTTATTTTCTATTTATTTTAGTTTATTTTATTTTTATTTATGTTTAACTTTTTTTAGTTAGTTTATTTATTTTAGGTTTATTTACTTTAGTTTAAGTTTTTTATTTTAGTTTATATTTTAAGTTTAGGTTTAGGTTTAGGTTTATTTTTTAGTTGAGTTTTGTTTTTATTTTATTTTTTAGGTGTAGGATTTATTTTTTACTTTTAGGTTTAGGTTTTGGTTTTTATTTTATTTTTTTAGGTTCATTTATAGGTTTTTATTTGAGGTTTATTTTTAGGTTTTATTTTTAGTTTAGGAATAGTTTTATTTTTATTTTATTTTGTCTTATTTAGTTTAGGGTTTAGGTTTAGTTTTTTTTAGGTGTAGGTTTTATTTATTTTAGTTTAGGTTTAGGTTTATTTTATTTTGTTTATTTTAGGTTTAGGTATTGTTTAGTTTAGGGTTTACTTTTATTTTTTATTTATTTTTAGGTTTTATTTTTTGGTTTATTATTTATGTTTAAGTTTTTATTTTAATTTATTTTAGGTTTATTTTATTTTTATTTTTGGCTAAGTTTTTGTTTTATTTAGGTTTTTATTTTTTTAGTTTAGTTTAGGTTTTTATTTATTTTATTTTAGTTTAATATTTATTTTTTATTTTCTTTTCTTTTTATGTTTAAGTTTAAGTTTAAGTTTTAGTTCATGTTTTTATTTTATTTTTGTTTAGATTTTATTTATTTATTTTATTTTTAGGTTTTATTTAGTTTAGGTTTAGGTTTTTAGCTTTTTAGGATTTAGGGTTTTAGGATTTAGGGTTTAGGATTTACGGTTTAGTTTTTTGGGTTTTTAGGATTTAGGGTTTAGGGTTTAGGGTTTAAGGTTTTTGGCTTTTTCTTTTTTCATTTTTTTTAGAACAAATTCAAATTCAACATTTCTTCTTTTGTTTGTTTACTTTATTTAGTTTATTTTTTGTTTATTTTATTTTATTTTATTTTTTTAATTCTTATTTATGTGTATTTTTTATTTTTATTTAGTTTAGTTTATTTATTTTAGGTTGATTTATTTTAGTTTAGATTCTTTTATTTTAGTTTAATTTTTATGTTTAAATTTAGGTTTAGGTTTATTTTTTTGGTTGAGTTTTATTTTTATTTCATTTTTTAAGTTTAAGTTTTATTTTTTTATTGTTAGGTTTAAGTTTAGTTTTTATTTTATTTTTTAAGGTTTAGTTTTTATGTTTTTATTTTAGGTTTATTTTTAGGTTTTATTTTTTTGGTTTAGCATTAGCTTTATTTTCAGTTTATTTTATTTTATTTAGTATTGGTTTAGGCTTAGGTTTAGTTTATTTCAGGATAAAGTTTAGGATTTTTTTATTTTAGTTTAGTTTATTATAGATTAGGTTTAGGATTTTTTTTATTTATTTTATGTTTACATTTTTTTTAGTTTAGTTTATTATAGATTAGGTTTAAGGTTAGGTTTTTTTTTATTTATTTTTATGTTTTATTTAAAGGTTTATTTTTTATGTTTAGGTTTTTATTTGGTTTATATTTGATTTTATTTTAAGTTCATTTTATTTTTATTTTATGTTTAGTTTTTATTTTATTAAAGTTTTTTATTCTTAAGTTTATTTTATTTTTTAGTTTAGTTTAGGTTTTTATTTATTTTATTATTATTAATTTAATTTATTTTATATTTTAGGTTTAGGTTTACATTTTAGTTTAGTTTTTTATTTTATTTTATTATTTTTCTTTATTTAGGTTTAAGTTTTTTATATTTATGTTTTATTTAGTTTTGGTTTAGGTTTTTAAGTTTTTAGGGTTTAGAGTTTAGAGTTTACGGTTTATGGTTTAGGGTTTTAGGGTTTATGATTTTAGATTTTATGGTTTAGTGTTTAGGGTTTAGGGTTTAGGTTTAGGGTTTAGGGTTTAGGCTTTAAGGTTTAGGGTTTTAGGGTTTAGGGTTTAGTGTTTTTAGGGTTTGGGGTTTTTAGGGTTTAAGGTTAGTTTAGGGTTTAGGGTTTTAGGTTTAGGGTTTTGGGTTTAGGAATTAGGGTTGTAGGTTTAGTGTTAGTTTTATGGTTTAGGGTTTAAGGTTTAGGATTTAGGGTATAAGGTATAGGGTTTAGATTTTGTTTTTAAAAAATTAAGTAAACCATAGGTTTAGGTTTATTTAGTTTATTTTTCATTTATTTTAGTTTATTTTATTTTTTATTTTAATTTAGGTTATTTTTTATTTTTATTTAGTTTAGCTTATTTATTTTAGTTTAGGTTTTTTATTTCAGTTTATTTTTCAGGTTTAGGTTTAGGTTTATGTTTATTTTTTGTTTTTTTTTTTTTTAGATTTAGGTCTTAATTTTTTATTTGTAGGTTTATGCTTAGGTTTTTAATTTATTTTTTTAGGTTTAAGTTTTAGGTTTTTATTTTAGGTTTATTTTAGGTTTTATTTTTTAGTTTAGCTTTAGCTTTATTTTTAGTTTATTTTATTTTATTTAGTTTAGGTTTAGTTTTAGGTTTAGTTTATTTAAGGATTATGTTTAAGTTTTATTTAATTTTGTTTAGTTTGTTGTAGTTAAGGTTTAGGTTTATTTTATTTTATTTATTTTTTTATTTTATGTATAAGGTATTTTTCGTCTAGGGTTTTGGTTTTAATTTTTATTTATTTTTATGTTTTATTTTAAGGTTTATTTTTTAAGTTTAGGTTTTTATTTAGTTTTTATTTTATTTTATTTTAGGTTTATTTTATTTTTATTTTACATATAGTTTTCATTTTATTTTGGGTTTTTATTCTTAGGTTTATTTTTTTTAATTTAGTTTAGGTTTTTATTTATTTTATTTTAGTTTATTTTTTATGAGTTTATTTTATTTTATTTTAGGTTTCGGTTCAAGTTTTAGTTTAGATTTTATTTTATTTAGGTTTATGTTTTTTAATTTATTTTATTTTAAGGTTTTTAGGTTTTTAGGGTTTAGGGTTTAGAGTTTATGCTTGAAGGTTTATGGTTTAAGGTTTAAGGTTTAGGGTTTTTAGAGTTTAGGGTTTATAGTTTAGGGTTTAGGGTTTAGGGTTAGGGTTTAGGGTTTAGGGTTAGTTTAGGGTTTAGGGTTTAGGATTTAGGATTTAGGGTTGCAAGTATAAGGTTGTAGGTTTAGTTGATTTATAGTTTAGGGTTTAGTATTTAGGGTATATGGTTTAGGTTTTAGGTTTTTAAATTAAGTAAACCGGTAGGTTTAGATTAATTTAGTTTATTTTTTATTTATTTTAGTTTATTTTATTTTATATTTTTATTTAGGTTAATTTTTTATTTTTATTTAGTTTAGTTAATTTATTTTAGGTTTATTTATTTTAGTTTAGGTTTCTTATTTTAGGTTTAGGTTTAGGTTTATTTTTTGTTTAATTCTTTTTTTCGGTTTAGGTTTTATTTTTTATTTTAAGGTTTTTGTTTACATTTTTATTTTATCTTTTTAGGTTTAGTATTTTAGGTTTATTTTTAGGGTTTTTTGTTAGTTTAGGTTTAGGTTTTGGTTTTTTTTTGGTTTAAGGTTTAGGTTTTATTTATTATTTATTTTTAGGTTTACTTTTTTTAGGTTTAGGTTTTTATTTAGTTTTTATTTTATTTAAGGTTTTCTGCCACGATCCTTCAAGATCTTTGATTGGAGTGGGAACCCATAATAACACATTGCACACTTTAGAGCCAGTTGTTGCAACACCAAGGATAGGTTTGCTAGTTGCAAAGGACAACTCAGGGAGGGTGATAGCAGAATAGCTTCGACATACTTGCGGGATAGTCCAAGGTAGACACCAAGTCAGTCCAGTACTCCCTCCACCAATGGAGCTACCATCTCTTCTGCTAGCTTCTCTTCTACCAACGGGAGCATTGTTTCTGTTGATAATCACTAAATCCCTTACTTAGCTTACTTTACTTGGTTTTTATCATATACCCTCACCCAAAATGAAATTAATGAAGAAAGCTGATTCTACTTATATATTGTCTACTTCTGATGCTTTTGATTTAATTTTTATTGAAAGCTCTCTGAGTTTAAATAAAAATAATAGCTCTAATAGTTATGATCCTTTCCTTTTTGATTCAGAGTCAGACTATCCTTCTCTGAATCAATTGGGTTAACCACTTGAGATTGACTTGGAGTCAACTGACTCTGGGGATCCCATAGGAGAAGCTGTAGGTTTGCCCGATGAGAAGGTAGAACTTTCCACAAGCTCATCATTCCAAGAAGTCACTGAAGTCAACCTACGTAGTGGCAAAGTTCTACCTCTTAGGGTAGCACCTCAGTATAAGGGTAAACAAGTCATTGGTTCTAGTGAGTAGATAGCCCCTCCATAGGATGCTCCACCCATGGATATGCTTGTGGATGACCAAGATAGAGTTGATTACAATGTTCTATCTTACCTTTGAAAGTATCCAGCTAAGTTAAGCATATACGATGACTTTGTCTTATCCAAGAAGTTGATGGAATCTCTAATCAAGGCCTTACTTCATCTAGAGATATGCTTAGCTCTGACCGCTACTAAAGAGGAGGCATGCCACTCGAACGATATCTTAAGGTTACATTCGCAATGAAGACTTACTCTAGAGAAGATCGAACAGCCTCTTTACATTACAATGAATGTTGGCGATAGATCTAGAGTTACGGTTGACCCAGGGACAAAGCCTTCTAGCTACGGTCATCCTAATCCCCATAGCACTAATCCTAATTCCTATTGCAAAATTATATTTATGTGGGAAAAGTAAATATAACTACACCTACAAAATAGAGGTTAGCTAAATATACATATAATCCCAATAAGTTGTATTTATAATTTGGACTTAGCACCCTACACATAGGTAACTAAGCCCTGTCTTAACTTGGATTATGCATAAGGATATAAGCAACCATCAAAAAGAGCATTCACATTTATTTTTAAGCATCCCTAAGCATAATCTCCTGCTAAAAACATGATTAGTCAAATATTGGCTTATCTTCCATTCTACAAAGCATACACCCTAACATCTAATCTAAAATAAGACATCATAAAATAAAACATACATCACATCATACACCATCCTAACTTAGAGCTTTAAGTGGTGACTTAATTCTAATGTGTGTATTAAGGCTTGTGTGGTAAGTCTTGTTAGGCATTAGTGTTGTATTTTTTAAGTGTAGAAGGATTCAATTTAACATGAAAAGTTGATTTCACTTTAAGTAGTTTAATTGATTTGACAAATTTAATTTGTGTTTTATTTTGTTTCATTTGATTACACTTAGCAACTAAGTGTTATAAAGAGAAGAAAAGAGGATTGCCCTCTTTCAACCCTACCTTTAGTCACTTTCTAAAGTATGTTAATTTGATTCAGTTCTCTTTAGTGAATGGCTTATTAAATGATTTAATTAATCCTAAGTTTAGGTTCAGTTTAAATAATCCTATTCAAAATGAAAGACATCTTAAGATTAATTTAATTTAATAACTACCACATGACATATATTAAATCATTCCTTTCCATCACATGTAACATGCATATGATTTAATCTTAAGTGTATCTATACATGCAACATATTTTAGCACACTTAAAGGATGAATGTATATGTATGTTTAGAAATTATATTTTATTTGATTGAATTATTTAAATATATTAATTTAAAACTTTATTCAAATTCCTAAACAAAAAGGACACAAGAATGAAATTAAATATGCATGTGTCATTATTAAACTGGGGAAGTGGGCTAATCAAATGACCTCCTTGGAGCTAGCTAAAGTCATATTCTCGGGATGTCCGGTATATACCCATTTGAATTAAAATATATGTAAATTCATATACATGAACATAAGAAGTAAGCTCCAAATCATATGGCTAATTAATTCAACCACTTAGTCAATTATGAATGCATGCAATTTTAATGTAACATGGAATTTTCATTCACTAATCACATATACATATACATGTACAAAGATATAGGAAAATATGCATCATTGTTAACCGAGGAAGTGAGGTAATCAAATGACCTCCTTGGGGCTAACTAAAGCCTCATATTCCCGGAATGTTCAAACTATATACTTGCTTTTCTTGGACACACATGGATGTATACATAAATGAGGGAAAGAAAACCATGCAAAGATTATATTTTTTTTATTTAATCATTTATATATATGAATTAAAGCTCTATCAAAATTCTAGTTTTGAAATACATAAGAATGAAATCAAATGGTAATGCGTGTCATTCTTAAATCAGGAAAGTGAGGTAATCAAATGGCCTCATTGGGGCAAGCTTAAGCCTCGTGTTCTCGAGATGTCCATACTATATACCCATTATCATTCAATCTTATATAAATCAACACTTGAATAGAGGAAATAGAACTCAACATTCATACACTTAAGTTATAAGCACATGCATTTCTATGTATTTATAACTAGCATCATAACACATATTATTATTCATTTATAAGATTTTGAAAATATATTTGGATTTAATAGTGATAATAGCCATGCATATATTAAATTAAATCAACACATGCAAGCTTACAAAAAAGAAATCCATTTTATTTTACTTGATTTTGAAAAGATGGATGCATGAATTCAAATGATTAACAAAATTTAACATGATTGGAAAGAGGACAATCAAATATAAGCATGTGATTCATTCAACAATACTAGTTCTTAAGGACAATCAAATCAAATAAGATTAAATAAAGCAAACCAAAGCTTCTTTATTAAATATGTTTTGGATTTGATTTGATATAAAGAGGAGAAGAGAAATCATCACTTGATGTTTTAAACCCATTCCAACATTAGTGATTTGATTTAATTTAAGGAAATGTAATTAAGTTGATTTTATGGGTTAATTAAGATGAGCCTTAATTAGTTGAATTAATTACCCTTGCCTATGTCACCTTAAAGTAATTAACTAAATAAATATGAGCAAACATGATATGCATGGAAAATAAACTTGCAATGATCCAAGGAAATAAAAGAGGCCTAATACAATTAGATCATGATTAATAGTTATTTAGATTAAAGGACTTAATTAGTTACATTTATGGTTTTCCCACACATGTGGACTAACCATATTTTCATTAAATTTTTTTAGGTTATTAAACACTTAATGATCTACCCCATGATTTAATTAATTAAGGTCATGTGATTATGATATCAATTTGATTAAGTAATTTATTAATTAATTAAATCTTAATTAATTTCATTTTAAAAAGGGTCAATGAACTTAAGGAAAGGGGTCCCTACCTTATTTCTTAGTTATTGTTGAACAATGATTAATAAATGTAATTAACCATTTGTTACTATTCATGGGATTAGTTAATCATTAATTAACTTAAAGAGTAGTTAAGGTTTAATTAGTCAATTTTCTTAATTAAGCGAGTAATAAATTCCAAAAAAATAATGAGAGGCAAAGGTCATGCCATTAAATTAACCTACAAAATTTGGGATTAATTGCTCATGTAATTATGGAGTAATTAAGCTAATTTAATTTTATAATTCAACTTTAATTATTGTTCAAAAGTAGTTAAGATCATTTTAATTAATTCTCCCTAAAATACTTTTAAAATCAGTATTTATTTGCATTTTTTATTTCTCTATGATTTTTTATGATTTTAGATGTTTTGTCCATTAAAAATGATTAATTAAGATTAATTAAAGCCTAATCCTATTGGTGCCACATGGCATGCTTTCTACATGGGCAGATTGGCTACTTAAAACTTATCCGACTCATACTGACGGTGGAGGACATACTTTCTCATCTACCATCAATCTAAGATCGGATGGCTATGATTAATCCACGACTCAATAGATTAAATCATCGATCTAGATCTAATCACGGCACCGTCGTTCATCATGTGGAAAGAATGGTGTGTGTTTAACATCATCATGCAAGTTAGGGAGGTGAGTATATGCGCCCATTTGCATGATCGAGCTTGCAGAGCATGGATCAACTCAAAATGATCCCACATCTTCCACATGAGGATCCAGAGATCAAGATCATATGAGATGTAGGTTTTCTTTAAAAGTTCCAACCAACTTTTGCCAAGGATCAATTTTGGAAGAATACCTCACCAGAGGTCAAGACGATAGGCTCGAATTATTGAGGAAGCTTCATCTAGTGGAGACAAAGCCCTATTAAGTAGCAATTGGATAAATCCCTCGACGTTCACTTGTAAGGCCATGAAATGATGATATGGAGCTCAGATTTGATCTAAGTCCCACCTCTAGTGCTCAGGAAGCTTGGGAGATAATTCATTCTTGCATGATGAGGTCTAGGGAAGGTGTGTGCAAAGTTAATTTGAGTTTGATGGAGAAATGGGGAGTTAGGTCAAAAATGGGAGTGTCCTATTTCAGAACATATGGGAATGGAATTTTTTGATCGAGGAATGAGCTTAGGAGCTTAGGGAATGGCTCTAAAGGCTCTTCTTGGTTAGCTAAGGCTCTGAGGAATTATTTTTGTTTGTGTTTGAGTGGGAATGAGGGGGTGTATAACCCCATTCTAGTGGCCATTGGGCCATCTCTGAGTCGTGGGTGGTAGGAGGAGGAGGTGAGTTGGCTTGGCTGGTTGAAGGTGTGGAGGTGGTTGCAAGAGGAATCATGGGTGTCCTATGGGTTTTAAATGCTCCAATGGGGAAGGTGAGGTGATTACAACTCCCATAGGTCATGGTGACCCAACCACCCCTTGGTTCAGGTTGGTCAATGTCCTAGGTGCCTAGGTTCACCATTGGGAGAGTACTAAGTGGCCAAGGAATGGAAATGATCACTTACATGGGTGATTTGTCTCATGCGATGGTCTCGACCCAAGGGTAGAATGATCATTTGGCATTGGATTTGATTTGGACAGATTTGAAATGAGCCAATGGGTAAGCCCAAATTTCAAGTTTATTGGAGTTGATTTGATTAAGTTTGGCTCAATTTGACTCATTTAGGTTAATTTTAGTTAGGTTCGATCAAGTTGACCAATTGGTTAAGTTGGGTGAAACCACGGGTTGGGTCAAGTTCATATGATCATTTGGGATGTTTTGGTTTAATTTATTTGGTTTAGTTTGGGTCATTTGAATTTATTTGGGTAAAATGGGTTAAATTGACAAATTTGACAAAATTATCTTAGTTTGGGTATTGGTCTAGGTTTAGTTGACAAATTGAAGATGATTGTACACTTTGGTTTCAATTAATTTGGATTTGGTTTTGAATTAGGCCAACTTGAACCTTTAGGTCAATTTGGGCTAAGTAGGTCAATTGGGTTTAATTGGGTCCAATCATGGCTTTGGTCAAGTTCAACAATCAATTTGGAATGAACTTGAGCCATTAGTTGCAATCAATTTGGTTTATATTTTGATTTGACCCAATTTGGTCTTCTAGAATAATTTGGGTCAACTTGGGTCCATAGGGACAATTGAGATTAGTTTGACTCAATTGAAGGTCAAGTCATATTCAAATATTGATTTTGATTTGGTATGAATCATTGGTTTCAAGGGATTTGGCTTAGGTTGAAATTTGGGTTCATATGAGTTCGGGTTGACTTGGTCAAATGACCAAGTTGACTTTGTTTGATCATTCGACAATTAATCAACCTAAGGTGATCAACAATCATGATGGGAGGTTCTGATGGGCTTGGTTCAATCCAATTTTGGTAGGATTAGAACTTGGATTAAATAGGTCAAATTAGCCACTTTGGGTCAAGTGGACCAATTGGGTTTAGTTTGCTTGACTTTGGGTTGAGTTTTATTTAGTTGAGTTTATATATGAATTTGGGATTGACATATAAATTCAATTGCAATTGGCTCAGGTTCAAATGGGTTTGGGTTCATTTGAACATTTCATGTCGAAAGGGTTAAGTTGGGTTGGACTTGGATTGATTTTTGTTTGGCTTGATGATTATAGAATTCATTTATATTTGTGAATATGATTGAAGGTATGATTGATTCATGAGAAAATCAATTCAATTTAGGTTTTGGAATGACCAAATTTGGCTAAGTTGATGGAGTTGGGTCATGTGGCTTAGGTTTGGATTTTGATTTAGTTTGATTTAGTTTTGATGATTTAAATTTATATTTCATTTAAATCTATGAAGATGATTGAAAATATGATTGATTTGTGAGAAAATCAGTTGAGTTTGACTTGATTTGGATTAAGATTTGGCTAAGTCAATGGGATAGGTCATACACCTTAGAAATAGTTTTGATTTAATTTGATTTAGTTTGATTTAGTTTTGACCATTTGAATGTAGATTTGATTTATATTTAAAAATATGATTGAATATATATAAATTGATTATGAGAAAATCAATTGATTTTGGATTAAGGTTTGGCTATGTCCATGGGATAAGTCATATATAGGAAGGGTTTCAAGTTTGGATTTAATCATGGGCTTCAATCATTTGGTTTTGAAATTTGGGTTTGGATTTGGATTTGAATTGGCGTTTGAATTGAACTTGAGGTTTGGTTTGAGAATGTGAACATGGATTGGATTTGGGTTGTAAAGTAGGTGGATAATCCTAATCCCAAGGCATAACTAATCTTATGGTTAAACCCTTCTAAGTCTTTAGGCTTAGGTTAAGTGTTTCCTAATTGTTATAAGTGTCTTATGACTGAGAAATCTTAGTGTCTAGAAGACTCTTAAGTGTTACCCTTGGAGATAGATGATTGGAAGATGAGGTGAAGTTTCACATTATAGACTTCGGATACATCTTTCAACGCTTTGTTTGGGAACCATAAATACATGAGAACAACATAGTTCCATCCTCTCTACATCACTATCTGAAGTTTGTGAGAGGTGGGATCATCTACTATGTCAATGGAGATCTCAAGCCATTTACAACTCATGAGGTCAGCATATATGTGGATGCAATTTACTACGTCTCTCAAAATCAACAAGTCTTTTCTCGTGAACTTGGCCAAAGTTTAAAAATGAAAAAAAAAGAAAAAAAAAAGAAAAGAAAAGAGAAAATGAAAATGAAAATAAAAGGGAATGAAAATAGACTTCAAGGAGGAAATGAAGCCTGACATTAGATTCCACCCACAGTTCATTACTTCATTCGAACATATGGGTAGGACGACCTGACCTCCACCAGGCAGAGGAAGAGGCCAGTTCAAAGGCCATCCTAGGGGTGGAAAACCACCTTATTGGCCACCCAATAGAAGATATGTCCTAGCTACCAAGAGTGCACATGCTATCCATATAGACTTAAAATCTATTTCGTAAGATGAGTCTTATATGGTTAGCACACTAGCCAACTCTTCTCAGTAGTAGATTCTATTGGAGGTGACACTTGAGCCAAATAACGATGAAGATCAAGCTCCAAAATAAAGCATAACTGTATCCAAGTCTATATGTGAAAGAGTTAAGCATCAGTTGGGAACCTTATCTCTAAACCAACTTTTCTCTTAAAAGCTGAGGGTTTAGTAGTTAAGGAAGCCCCTAAGTCATCCACAGGTGTGAAGACTCAGAGGTTCTTTCTAGAAGCATCATCCTCAAGTTAAGAAATTTATGTAGAACTTGAGGATGATTCATGTAAAGATTTAATAGAATTACCTTTTGATTGGTACTTGCCTTGTGTTCATAATTTAACAAAGAAAGGGTTAATCCCACATATTTGGTCAAAGTGTAGGTTAGATTACATCAAAATAATATGGAAGAACAAATGCATAAGCTCTCAATGAATACCAGGACTAGGATTCAGTACAGTGGGTCCAGTCAATGATGATGATTACTTCTTAGTCATCACCAATCATTTAGATTCTGATAGGTTCTTTTCAAATCACATTAACACATATGAGGAGCTGTGCTTAGAAACTTCAGATGATCCAAATGATTTTAAAGTTAAAGATGCACCGCCAGAGTTCAAGGAAGAGATCAAGTCAACCATCGATTAGCTCAGTGAAATCAACTTAGGAACTGAAGAAGATCCACGGCCGACATACATCAATTCTTTGTTGAATGAAATTAAAACTAATGACTTAGTTAGGATATTAATTGAGTTTAAGGACTACTTTGCATGGATTTACAAAGAGATGCCTAGATTGGATCCTAACATAGTGGTCCATAAACTAGCAATAGACCCTACAACTAATTGTATGAAGCAAGCTCCTAGACACATGCGATTAGACATAGAACAATAGGTCAGTTATGAAGTCAAGAATCGATGTTGGCTTCATCTAGAAAGAAAACTACTCTCCCTGGTTAGACAATGTCATCCTAGTTAAAAAAAAGAATGGCCAAATTCACATATGCATAGATTTTAGGGATTTAAATAAGGCATGTCCAAAAGATTAATTTCCACTACCAATCTTGGAGCTAATGGTGGACATAGCCTCATCTCATTTAATCTTCTCTTTCAAGGATGGCTCATCTAGATATAACCAAATAAAGATGGCCCATGAAGATGAAAGAAACACTACTTTAAAATCCCAAATCGAAATCTATTACTATAAGGTCATGCCTTTCAGCTTTAAAAATGCCGGTGCTACAGACCAGCGGGCTATTACTCAAATATTCAACAAACTCATTCACCATCAAGTTGAGTGCTATGTCGATGATCTTATGGTAGAGAAAATGAAGACCATCTCTTTGACTTGAGAGTAGTTTTCAAACACTTAAGATAATTTAACCTCAAAATGAACCCCCTGAAGTGTGCATTCGGAGTAGCATCAGGGAAATTCCTTGGCTTTGTTGTCTGACATGAGAGAATCAAAATCTATCTGGAGAAGATCAAAGCGATATTAGAAATGCCACTGCATAAAAGTTTAACGCAACTCAGATCATTCCAAAGATGGTTGGAGTATTTAGGACACTTTATATCCAAATTATCGAGAAGATGTTAGCCATTCTCAACACTTGTCAAAAAGGATTCCAAATTTAACTAGGATAACAAGTGTGAGCTTGCCTTCGAGGACATCAAGCATTACCTGATGACATCATCAATTTTGGCAACCCTATCCTAAGCAAGCGCTCATACATTACACTACTACATTATATGACTCTCTTGGTGCTTTATTGGCTCAAACCAATGATGAAGGGAAGGAAAATGCACTCTACTACCATAGCCATCATCTAATCCCTGTTGAGGCTAATTATCCACCCATTGAGAAGCATTGCCTAGCTTTAACCTTCGCATCCCAAAAGCTACAACACTACATGCTTCCTCATAAGGTGAACTTAATCACTAGGATCAATCCACTATAGTATCTTACAAGATGGTCGACGCTATCTGAATGTTTGGCACAACAATCCATGATCCTCTCATAGTTTGGCATTACCTTCATACCCCTTCATGCGATGAAAGGATAAGTGCTAGCATTTCTTAGCGACACCCACTTCACTTTCTTGGTGATGATCTCCGATGAACAAATCATGAACTTATAGGATACTAGCATTCACCATTGGGAGATGTACTTTGTGTTCTTCTTGAAGAGGAGAATAACTAGAATCTACTATTCTTGGAATAGGGGGGTAGAATAGTTCTCAAAACTCTAGGCTGATGTGATGAGAATCTCATATCACTTATCTAATCCTTACACCAACAATGAAGCTGAATATGAGTCTCTGCTTTCTAGTCTAGAGTTAGCCGTTACTCTAAGCATCTAGAACATCAACATCTTTGGGGATTCTTAACTAGTTATCAACCAAATGGTTGTGTCCTATAAGGTTATAAAGCCCAAGCTCCATAACTATCACAAGTACACCATGGAGTTTTGGCACAAATCCAAGGGTTACCATTTATAAGATATCTCAGTAGAGAATGTGTAGCATATGTTTTAGCCAAGTGTGCCAAGAAGTTGACATGTTTGGAGGATGAGTCCATATCAATAAAGGTCCAAAATAGATAAGTGTTATCCCTTATTGACATCAAAAAGTACTCTCTTGAAGGGGAGGTTTCCATTGCCAAGAAGGATGAGAAGGTAGATCGGAGGCAACCATTCATGGATTACCTAAATAAAGGCAAACTACCTCAAGAGAAGTCCCAAGCCTAGCAGATGATGCAAAGAGAACTTTCCTAAGCTCTTGTGGATGGTGTCTTGTACTAGTAGTCTTTCGATCATACGTTGTTACATTATTTAGACAAGAGTGAAGTTCCTAAGATTGGTACACATAGTATTATGTGGAGCCAACCAATCGGTCTAAAGATGAAAACCAAAATCAAGAGACTAGGATACTACTAGCCATCGATGATCAAAGATTGCATGGATATGGCTAGGTGATGCCACCAATGCCAAATACGGTGTGGTCCTACACCAACCATCGAACATTCTAAATCCTACATTAGACTCATGGCCATTCCAATGTTGGGGTACCGACATAGTAGGTTTGATTGATCCTCCTTTTCCAAGGGTCATCGGTTCATCTTAGCTGCTACTGAATACTTTTCCAAATGGGCGAAGGTGATTTCACTCAGAGAAGTCACAGCTAAGCATGTGCTACAGTTTTTTAAGAACCATATTGTATATAGGTTCAGAGTGCCTCAAAGAATTATATTTGATAATAGTGTTGCATTCAAGAGCACTGAGATCAACAACTTTTCCCAGAGACACAACATAGATTGGAGATATTTTACCATCGACTACGAGGACAAACAACTTAGAAGAAGCCTTCAACAAAACTCTCATCCAAATCTTGAAGAAGAAGACACTTGACAACAACAAGCGTAGTGGCAAGAGCGGTTAGTTTGAAGCCTTGTGGGCCTCTTGCATCACATATAGAACTCCAACTCAGTCTACTCCTTTCTCCTTAGTGTATGTGTCCCAAGCCATTCTACCATTAGAAGTCCAACTCCCATCACTAAGGATAGCTGTGGGTAGCAAAATCACAATAGTGTAGAACGTCAAGTTGAGGTTAGAATAGCTCAAAGGATTGGAGGAGAGACACTTGTGGGCATGCCAAAACCTCTAGTTGTACAAAGCTAAAATGATTCATGCTCACAACAAGTTGGTCAGTCCTAGAACTTTTCAAGTAGGAGAGATTATTTAGTTCTAAGGAGATCGATTATTGCCCATTGTAAGATGGGAGGTAAGTTTGAACCCACTTGGGAAGGACTATGGTAGATAGAAGGTCTACCAATGAGGATTTTATCAGCTTATTAATCAGAAGAGAGAGCATCCAATATTTTGAATCAATGCGCTCTATTTGAAGAAATATTATAAGTCATTTAGAATTCAATCTCTTCTATGTTGAAAGTATTCTTATTTTTGAATCTGCCATGATGTGTTTAGGGTAGGTGTAAGGAACCTAAGTGACATCCTATCCTTCATCGATACAACATAAAAAAAAACTACACATAAATATATAAAAGAAAAACAAATCTATTGTCTCAAGCTACTCTGAGTTGAGATAAGGTGTACTCACTCAATAGCTTCTTTAGGTCAGGCTAATGTGCTACTCTCCTAATGTGTCACCCCAGTGGTGTTCTTGCTTTAGAGGATGTAAGTCTGCTATGCTTTTCTTCCTCACTTGGTTACTACACACTGACGAGTGCCTTGCTAGTTTGGTAGGCCTTACTGTGTGGCCGGTAAGCTACCTCATGTTGGTTTCATTTAAGAGGATGTGAGTCTAGTATGCATTCTTCTTAGATTAGCCTTTGTCCACTAATTGGATCAAGTATATTTGAGGTTTAGGATAAGTCCCCTAGTGTCCCCTTCCCTCCTGACTGCTTCAAGTCTGGGTCCAGTCCTTCCTCGAGGTCCATGCTTAGTAGTCGATGTAGGTTAGATAGCATCTATGCTGCGATGATAGACTATCTTAATGATTACTAACACTTGGAAAGTTGTAAGCCTACACACTTTCTTTCTAGATTGATCATTATACATCAACGCACCTTAGGTTGGTTGGTTCTCACTATGTTGATGGATACACCTTAGGTTGGTTGGTTCTCGTTAGGATACATCACTCATGGCTGATGTAAGTCGATTCACTTTCTCCTTGAGTTGGCAACTATGCAGAGATATAGGCTTTCTTTTTTAAAGCTCAAGATAATGCCCCTAGCGATCTCCCCTATGGGCATTATATTTGGATCACATCCTTTGTGAACCCATTTATACATTACCCAGTTACTACTATTGATGACCCCTCTTTCCTAGTAATCACCCTTATGGTTGGAGAATCCATTACGTAGATGTGCGTAATCTCCTTGTCTAGTAAATCTCAGATAGGTTAAGGCCCACATAGCCCTTCTTAGTGTGGTCCCTCACATACCAATAGGGTCCATGCAAACATAAACAAAATATATATTCACTTGTGGATTAGAGGACACCTTAGTGATTCATTTTCCCAAGCAGCATCCTATCTTTAGGCTAGTTTCAAAGAAACTCCCTAGGAATTGCCCGCTACTCTTGATATAAGTGCGATATTCACCAAGAGGGCCCCTATGTCGGGTTCTATTTATTGTGCTACCAACAAGTCATCCCAGCAATTGTTCCTTGCTTTAGAAGATGTAAGTTTACTACTCCTTCCTAGCATAACTATTGCACACCAAAAGGAAACCACCTAGGTTGGCTAGCTCTCCTCCACGACCAGTAGACTATTCCTTTAGATTTGTAAATTTGAGATTGGACAAGTCTGATATAGCCCCTTCTTAGTGGGTCCATCGCACACCGACATGGTCGATAAATTAAATCGATAAAATTTGATCGAGCTCACATCCCCAATGGATATTCCCTCAATTCAAAATTAAGCTAAACCAAACAAACCATATCAAATCACATGAAATTAAAATAAAACTAATCCTGACTACTTTTGAGTTGACATAAGTCCCTAGTGGCATTGACTCAGTATTTGCCTTAGGTCAGATTCTATTTGTTGTGCATCCAATCCGGTTGTTCCTCACTTTGGTAGATGTAACTCTGTTATTCCTTCTCCTAGCACAACCGTTGCACACAGAAAGGCAACCCCTTAGGTTGGCTAGCTCTACCCTGCAGCTGATAAACTATCACTTTGGATTTATAAACCTGAGGTAGGTCAAGGATGATATAGCCCCTTCTTAGTGGGTCCATTGCATACTAACAAAAGTCTATACATTAACTAAGATTAAATTAAACCTAACATGATTTTCCCCAGTGGAGTTAAGTCATACCCTTCTCCTAGTGGAGCCCCAAATCATATGTAAACATGTCAAGCAAACAAATCAAATTCAAAACCAACCTCCCCACTGGAGCTAAATTAAACCAACTTCCCCAATATAGTCTAAATCAAAGAAACCCAACCAAACTCTTACTCCCAGTGGATGCATCCCCACACAAACCTATGAAATCAAACTCAAATCTCAATCCCTAGTGGATAGCCCGAACCTGCTTTCCTAGTGGAAGGTTCATATACCCGATCCCTAGCGGACTCGAGCCCATATCTCTAGCATATGTGCCTCTACATTAATTAAAATAGAACAAATTAAAGTCCATTCAATCATAATCCTCAATAGATTATAGATTCTTTTCCATAAGGGATCTTCTTTTCATAAATCATATAATCAAATCAAATTCAAACCATATCCCTATCATATTTTCTTTGTTTATGCCCTTGACATAAACCCCTCACATGTCATTTCCAATGCATATGTGATCCCTGATCTCCCTCCATGTCCTTGGCATGGAATTCTCATCAAATCTTATTTCTTCTCTTATGCACATTTAATACTTTAACCAAAAGCCTAACAATGTATTGGATCAAATTACATCTTAACAATGTAATCAATATTTTATGATTTGTGATGGTGCAAGCTCAAACTAACTATACAATATCATGCTAAACATATTATAGTGTGAATTAACACACTATATTATATTATAATATATGATGTTATATTATAATTTGTTATAATATAATATATTGTCTAACATTACACCTTATTAGAATCACTTAAAAGGAACAAATAACAAAATTTCCTAAAAATATGAAATGTTCATTTTTTTATGTAAAATTGTTATTTTTCTAATAGAAATTGTACAAAATCGCATAATTTTGGTGTTGCTTCTTTGTGTGTGACCTTAATTTGTCCTAATTCTTCCATCTCAACCTTCAAATTAACATTTTGTGTTTTGGCCCATGTATTATAACAAAAGTAAAACATACTATAATGTACAATAACATTTAGTAACACACCACTACTTTATATATATATATGAAACCATTTTAAAGTCTAAATCAACATTCTCATAAATAATGCCAATGTAGGCTCAATGCATGATTGTAAAATATTGAAAGAATTTAAAATGTGCAGAACAATATATTATGATATATAATGTTACACTTTGCTACAACATATAATATTTATTTTGAACATAAAATCTTACTTTCTAGACTACAAGTAGAAGCACCTTTAGTACTACAACCTAATTCCCACTTCAAATTTAACAAATTTCATCATCTAATTATTAAATCAATATCTTTATGATTTATATTAATATACTGGAACAATGCCATGATATATTAAAACATTTCAAAACATCTTATAACATCTAAAAACACATTACTACATGCTGAAATATAAGATGCTACATTATACTATAATATATGGTATTATAATATGATTTAGGTTTAGTATTCAAATCTCTAATAGTCAAGGGAAAGTCTCTTGAAGACATTTTCTTTAGCTACCATAACTATGTTAGAATTAGGTCATTATTTAGATCAACCCCTAATGACATCTTTATTCAAGGTTTAGGGTTTGTTTAGTTGGGTTTAGGTTTAGGGTTAGTTGGATTTAGGGTTTAGAGTTTATGGTTTCAAGTTTAGGGTTTAGGGTTGTAGGTTTTAGGGATTAGGGTTTATGGCTGTAGGGTTTAGGGTTTAGGATTTTTTTGTGGGAAACCCCATATAGGGGGAATTTTATTGCCACAAAAAAGAGGGTCAAGGTCCTTAAGGGGATAAACTCCATAACTAATGCTCAAAGAGCTACAATTAGCTTAGAGTAAATCCCTATCTAAGTACAACCAAAAGCAAAATAAAAGAGAAAAGGAAAGCAAAATATACAAATTGATTAACATAGATAAGCCAATAAATAGATCTGGCCAAAGCTCTTCAGGATGAGAGAATGCATGACACTAGGGAGCAAACCTGCAAGAGAACAAGAGAAATGCACCTGCAAAATTGTAGAAAGATAGAAATTAGAGCAGTTAAAGTAATACAGACAAAATGAAAATTGAAAATAGCATAAACTGAGAAATATTATAAAGAAGTGTGTGAGAGAAGGCTTAGGCTCAATCATGCCAAATTGGGGCAGATGCAAATATGAGCATCCAAACTTTAGCGGAAGGGTTACATCATAAGAGCTACTACCAAACCAAAAAGGAGTGAAATCATCACAGCCATCATAGCCAACAAACCTATTGAAAGATAGCAACCATTTGTTGAAAGTCTTTGAGCCTTAGTACCTGCAAACCTAAACAAAGCCATAAACAAAATAGAAAAGGATACAAGGGAAGAATGGGAAAAGGGATCCCATGTAGAATAAATATCATCAATATAGTCACCATGGCATGATAATCCCTACACATATGAAAATGAACCATCTTAACCAGATCCACCTTATTTTTTACTAGAGCCAAGAGTTTAATTAGGCCAGCATGAAAACCCACCACAAGAAAATAGCAGAAAAGGCCAGGCAGAGGAAAGAAGCAATATACAACCAGTTGAAAAGCCTACTAAAATCCAGCAAGGCAAATTAAATAGCATGTAATTAACTCCATCCTAAACATATGGGACATATATGAAACTTACAATCCGGTATACCCGTGAATATAGCGAAAAGGTACCCAATCAATAAGCAATGCAGATGTTAACAACCCCCTTATTAATAATCATTGCAGAATTTAATAAACAACAAGTGTAAAGCAAGACAGCATAGCCCAAACCCAAACAAGAAATGCGAAGTCTAAGAGAAAGATGGGAATGTAGCAGATTAGAAGGACCAAGTCACGTAATAAGTCGCTCCCACCACAAACAATTCCAAATAAGGACAATCAAAGATACAACCCTAGTAGCAGCTTGCTGGGCATAAAACCTGATTATCCAGTTCAGCCAACAACCAAGACAGCAAATAACAACAAGCTGGCCATAAAATTGCCCATTCAAAATAGACAGTGCATAAGATAATATCCAAGTAGGTAATATCATAATCACAGTGATCTGCACAAGTCTAATTGAAACAAGATGAAAAAATAGTAGTATATTAAATAGACCACAACCATCAGGTGATTAGCTACAGCACAGTTTGAAACAGCAAAAACAATCAGAAAAATAATAGCCAACAACCTCAAAGGCATACATGGACATAAGACCAAAATCCAACAACCAACAATTAAAATAGCAAAATTATTGCACCCACCATAAGATAAGCCAAAAGAGACGCACAACATATAGATACAAAAGGGGTTCAAAAGAGAGCCATCATTGAAATCCTTCAAAGCAAAGAAAGAGCTTGTAAACCAAGATCCTCAATAAAAGCACGGAAAGAAATCATTAAGTAAGTCTAATCTGCAAAGAGACAATAATATAACAAGGGTATTGCGCTTTCTCATACAGGTTGGGAAGGTGAGGTTAGCAAAAGCAATCAGAAAAATAGCCCCAAAAGCAGCCTGTTGGACATGAGAGACAACCCTAGTAGCTTGCTGGGCATAAAACCCAATAATCTAGTTCAGCCAACAACCAAGATAGCAAATAATAGCAAGCTGGCCATAAAATAACCCATTCAGAATATACAGTGCATAAGTTAATTTCCAAGTAGGTAATAGCATAATCATAGTGATCTGGACAAGTCTAACTGAATCAAGATAGAAAAAATAGTAGTAGTTTAGATAGACCACAAACATGTGGTGATCAGCTGCAGCCCGGTTGCAAATAGCTAAAGCAATCAGAAAAATAAAAGCCAACAAACAGCCAACAACCTCAGAAGTAGCCTGCTGGACATAAGACCCGTAAATCCAACAGCCAATAATTAAAAAAATAATACAATATTTGCACCCACCATAAGATAAGACAATAAAAAATAGTGGTACAACATAGACATAAAAGGGGTTCAAAAGGGAGCCATCATTGAAATCCTTCAAGACAAAGGAGAGCAAGCTTGCCGCTAAACTAACATCCTCAGTAAAAGCAGACTGGAAAGAAATCATTAAGTATGTCCAATCCTACAAAGAGACAATAATAATAATAAGGGTATGGCAGTTTCTCTCCTTACAGGTTGGTAAGGTGAGGTTAGCAAAAGCAATTAGAAAAATAGCCCCAAAAGTAGCCTGCTAGACATAAGACCTGAAAATCCAACAGCCAACAATTGAAACAACAAAACATTTATTGCACCCACCATAAGATAATCCAGTAAAAAATAGTGGTACAGCATAGAGTGAAAAGTGGTTTCAAAGGAAAGCCATCTTTGAAATCCTTCAAGACATAGAAAAGAAGACCATCAACAAAGCCCACGACATCAGTAAAAATAGGCCGGATGGAAATGAAGAAGTAATTCCAATCTTGCAAAGAAGAAGTTATAGTAGCAAGGGTATTGCAGTTTCTCTCCTTACAAGTTGTGGAGGTGAGGTTAAGGAGCATAAGAGGGGCCACATCCATAATAAAGGGAGAAAAATAGATAAATTAGGGCCTATCATGAAGCTATACAAAAATATAGCAATTAAACATTGATACAACAAAGTCATGAGCCCCATAATAGATTTCTAGAAAAAGGAAAAGAGATAGAACACAACCTTAATCATATAATGGAGAATAGATACAGTAAGGCCCCTTAACAAAATTTTGATGGCAAGAAGTCTATCCCTATTGATCAGAAAGTAAAGCAGAAAGTAAAGCATAAGGTAATACATCTCCCTCTAGCAGACAGGAAACACCTTACCATTAATAGTGGAAACAACAGAAGTGGTAAGACCCCAAAAAAGGTTAGGGTAATTAATCACCGACATAGATCGCAATTAACCGTAAAAGGGGTATTAGGAAGATGCATCAAAAATCTAGAGAAACAACAACACTAAATAGAAGTTGATCATGCAGCAACAGTAATATAAGTAGGCCAAACCAATAGGATGGATTAATTTATGAGGTAAGGGAATCCGATTGTCCAAATTAACCAAACCACACAAATGTTTAGAAGTGTAAGTTGATCAAATAATTTTATGCCATCTAATCTAGCACCTAGATTAGCAAGGTAATCAACACATGCATTACCTTCATGCCATACATGATTGATTTTAAAATAGAGTTGAAAAAGGAGAGCACTAGTATGATTGAGAAGGTAGTACAATTCTGTATTGCCCATTTTGGTGGAAGTCAAAAGATCAATCAGCAACTAGGCATCCACCTCAATCCAAATATTGAGCCAACATTTTTGAAGGCAAATCTCAATAGCTTTGTAAACTACCATTAGCTCAGCAAAAGGAACAGAGCAAGTATTAAGGGGGTAAGCAAAAGCACATAGGACTTTACCATTAAGGTTTCTAAAAATGCCACCACAGTTAGAAATATTTTGAGAGATAGAGCCATCAGTGTTAATTTTAATAGTATTAGCATGAGGTTTTACCCAATAAATAATCTTATCATCTTTACAGTTGGGTGGATCCAACAAGTTAAAACCCAATTTATTAGCCACAAATTTACACCCTTTGAATTGATTGTAGTTAATTAAATTGGCATTAAAAAAGTCACAGATTTTATTTTTAATTCTAGCAATTATCCTCATGTGGTTCATAGGAATCCCATGA
Organism: Cymbidium sinense; assembly: GCA_021442155.1. Taxonomy (NCBI): domain Eukaryota; kingdom Viridiplantae; phylum Streptophyta; class Magnoliopsida; order Asparagales; family Orchidaceae; genus Cymbidium; species Cymbidium sinense. The sequence goes on along the minus strand of CM038214.1, from coordinate 1,678,711 downwards.
TGTTTTGCATCATTTCTATCCATCCATATGAACCAAATAAGAGTGATGGGTTTATAACTTTAATGTGGCCTTTAATAGTATTTTCAAAATAAACTTCAAGAAGTTGGTATAGAGTTAAGAGCCATTGAATTTGACAATATTAAAGAGATCATCATACCAAATCCAAAGTTTGGAAGCAATGGATCCATTAACAAATACATGATTCACATTCTCAATGTGAAAGCAGCAGTAGCATTTTGAAGGTAAGTAAAAATGTTTACCCCACATCAAGGAGTCAACAGGGATAAAGTTTTTCAAAATATGCCAAGTTAAAACATAATATGAAATAGGAATAGTGTTATTCTAAAGTTTAAAAAACACATTGGAGAAATCATGAGCTTCTTTAATATGAATCCAAACATTTTAACGGTTTAAATCACCATTTTGGGAAACCTTAAAAAGGATCTGATCATTATTGCTAGGAATGATAGGAATAATACTAAGCTTATCTAAAAGAGAGAAAGGAACATAGTCAATAAGCTTACTATTGTTCCACTTATTATTCTGCCATAAAGAGTTCACTTTAATAGTAGCAGTGGAGTGGGTAGAAAATAATTCATCAATGGACCCACCTCCAGTCCAGTTATCTTGCCAAAAGAAAGAGGTACCGGAGTTAACCCCCCAAGAGATTAAAGATTTTGCTTCCCATTTGATGGAATAAAGTCTTTTCCATATAGGAGAGTCTCCCACTTTATATGGGAAAATGAGAGGGTGCTTACCCTGGCAGTATTTGGCAATCAAGAAATTAGCCCAAACACTATTATTACTCCTAAAATTTCACCAAAGTTTATAGAAAAAAGCAGCGATAGCTTCCCTGATTGGCTTATAGCCAAGCCCACCTTTAGCAAGAGTGTCATAGCTTTATAGCAAGAGGACCAATGTATTCTTTTACTAGAATTGTTAGAACCCCAAAAGAATTTGTTAAGGAGGCCAATTTAATTTAATGGTAGAATTGGTCAATACAATGGTTTGAATGAGATATAAAGGCATGGAGTTAAGGGTGCTCTTAATCAAAGTGAGCCTACAACCTAATGAGAATAAATGAAATTCCCAAACAGAAATTTTATGAGAGATTATTTGGATTAACTCATCAAAGAGATGTGATCTTTTCTGACCTTTAAAGAGCGAAGCACCAAGATATTTAATATGAAGTTGTTCTTGCTGAAAATTAGTAATTCTCAAGATTTGGTTGATCCTAGTTGGATTTTAGAGGAAGGAATGAAATAACTTTTACCTTCATTAAGAAATAGACCACTTTTTTTACCAAATTTATTTAAAAGATTCTTAATAGTTTTAATGTGATGAGTAGAGGCATTGCAAAAGATTATGAAGTCATCAGCAAAACTAAGATGAGAGATAGGAAGACCACCTTGAGTTCTAAAAAATATGCTAGGATTATTGTTGAAAAGATCATTAAGGCTCTTCAAAGATATTCAACAACAATAATAAAATAGAGGAGATAAGGGATCTCCTTGTCTCAAACCATGCATAAGGAAAAAAAACCTAGGGACTCACCATTCATGATAATGAAGAACAAACATTGGTAATAATTTTTAATGAGGATAAAATAGTGAAAACCAAACAAAAGAAGAATTTGGAAGAGGAAATTCCAAGAGAGGTTGTCAAAATCTTTAGAGATTTCTAATTTGAAAAGGATGTTACCACCTCTAGTAGAAGCATCAATGTCATGAATCAGCTCTTGGGCTAGAAGAATATTGTCAGATATAGCTCTACCTTTAACAAAACCAATTTGTTGGGGAAATAATTTTAGAAGGACTAATTCTATTGGCAATTAATTTAGCAATGAGTTTATGAAAGAAGGTGCAAAGGTTGATAGGTCTGAAATCAAGATTCAGGATTATTAATTTTGGGAATGAGAACAATGGAAGCGAGAAAAATATCTAGGTAAAGGATTGCCATCAAAAAATCAACAATCGACAAGGTCGACTTAATAATAGGCCAACAATGCTAAAAGAATTGAGTGTAGCCTTCGTAGAATGAATTAGTATTCATGCTATTGAGAATACTACCAATCTCGACTTGTAGACAAAATTAAGAGATGGTTGTCATCAAGTAATGGGGAATCGTTGAGTTGGAGAGCTTCTAAGGTAGCGTTGTTGTTTAATATGTTTTTAAAATGATGTATTACAGAATCTTTAATATCATTATTATTAGTGATCTAGCTATTGTTATCATTTTTAATTTTTTAATAAAGTTTAAGGCTTTCTTTTTCTTGAAAAGAGCAAGGAAATACTTGGTATTTCTGTCACCATCAATAATATGTTTGCTAACAGCCTTTTGCCGCCAGTATGTTTCCTCCATATTATGATATTTAACCAAGTTATCTTTAGCTTCAATCAACTCCTCAAGTTTAGTAGAATTAGTCAAAACAACATCTTCAAGTGAACTAACTAATTGTTCCATATTTTTGATATTGGCAAAAAGATTTTTAAAATGATGCTTGTTCCACCAATTTAGGTTTTATTTAAGCCTTTTAAGCTTAATCCTAAGGCAAACCTTTCCCTTAATCGAATTATCCAGATGAAGAGGAGACATCCAGTTAATGGATACAACATTTATGAAATCAATGTGTTGGATCCCATATTTTGGAATCTAAAAGAAGTTGGGGAGGATAATCTGTTGGAGGGATTTTGGATAGAGATCAAAAGCGGTGCATGATCAGAAAAAGTTCAGCTAAAATGTTCAATAGAAGTAAGAGGCCATTGATTTATCCAAAGAGAATTAAAAAGAGTCCTATCAAGCCATTGCCCGAGTCTAGAGTTATGCCATGTATAGTCAAAGCTCAAAAAGCCAATATCAATTAGATTGCAATCAAGAATCATATTAAAAAAATCTTCCATGGAATGAATGTTAGGAGAGCAACCTCACCTTCTTTCCGAGGAAGAGAGAATAGTGTTAAAATCACTCCCAACCAGCCAAGGTTTGTTGACCAAGGAGGCAAATGTTCTTAAGTTATCCCAAAGGATGTTCCTACTAGCTCTATTACAATAAGCATAAATAAAGGAACCTAAAGCAAAAAATTCACCCAATGAGATGTGGACATTAACCAATTGTTGAAGATCATCAAGGATAGAGATGTTGACTAAATTATTCCAAAAATACTAAATTTTATTGCTAATATTATAAAAGAAATTTTGAAACCCAAGTGTTCTAGCAACATGGTTGATCTTAGAAGAGTGTATGAATGGTTCAATAACAACAAGTAAGGCTATGTTATGAATACAACAAAGACTTCTAATATGGTTGCAGGCAATGAGAGTCCCAATACCCAGAACATTCCAAATTAGAAAATTGATCATAATAAAATAAGAAAGAAATGAAAAGAGATAACTAAAGAAATAAAAAAGAAAGAAGAAAAGAAAACTAAAAATAGTTATTTATGGGAAGTTATAGAAGATCTAGTAGTTATAGTATTATTAGTGAACATTCTAGCTTTAAGATATTTTTAAAAAAAATAGTTTGAAAAGATCTATTATTGTCCAAAGTATCACCATCAAAGAGAAACTGATATGATATTCAGGATAGGACCTGTATCAGTCAAAGCATTTCTAATGGTAATTTCACCATCTTCAATGTAATTAAGATGAGAAAGTGGGTTAGCATGTATCACTCTGAAGGGTAGGAGAAGGAGAGGTTGTGAAGCCATTAATAGCACAGATTTCATGCTCAATTTTAGAATTACTTTTTAGATTTTGTTCCATCATCAAAGGATCAGCAATTTTTAGATTTTGTTCTTTCTTCAAAGGATCAACTCTAGAATTTGCTTTTAGAATTTGATCCAACCTGAAGTTTCCATTCAAATCACCACTAGGGTTCATATGAGTCTCCTCAGCCAAAAGGGGTAGGTTAGTTAAGTCAAGGTATTGTCTTGAGGAGCCAAATTATTATAATTAGAAGCAATGTTAATTAAATTATCATTAGCCTCCACACAAACCTAATAAGCATTATTTTTAACATGCTCAGATTGCTCTCTAATAGGCAAATCAGTGGATAGAAAAAGAGTAGGGTAGGGAAATGATTCCCATTATTTTTAACATGCTCATATTGCTCTCAAATTCCACATTTTGATTATAATTGAACTTCTCAGAGCCAACCCAAACTTCTTTAGGATGCTTTTTAGTAATATCAATCTCAACCAAAATATGAGCAACAGAAGGTCATGATTTCATGGCCTTATCAATTTAAAGAGGCCGACCAAAGAGAGCCCCAACAGCAAAGAGAACTTGATTTGTAACATAATGTATTCTCATATTAGGAAGATCTAGCCATATAGGAACAATTGGGGATTCCTCTTTTATATCAAAAAGAGGAGACCATTTCAGAAGTCACATTTGACAATTAAACACAAAGTAAGAGCGACGGGAAAAAACACTTGAATAATCTAAGTCATTAAAGAGCTGTATTAAAATATGCCTAGGATCAATCAATCCGATAGTGAAAACACCTGAAAGTTAAAGGCCATGAAAAAATGATTGGATTTTATCGAGAGTTGGCCGACGTAAGGAAAATTTACCAACTAAAGAGAATTCAAAAGGCTTCGCCAACTTTTTCACATCTAGATCCAAGCACATAACAATAGGAATCCCATGAAATGAGGTCGAGATCAAATTCATCGAAGCATTAATGGAAAGGTTCTTACCAGATAATGCATCCTTAAAGGACTTAACTGCAGGCAGAGTAGCGGTTGATTTCAGATCCATAATTCCATGTAAATCTGATGCCCTAGCAGATGCCTCCTAGATGGATAAGCTCATCTACACAAAATGGCTCCTTCACCTTTGAAAGAGCAAAGGGAAACTCACATTAGAGGCCAATCAAAGAAAAATTATTGAAAAAATTGATCGAGAATGATCAAAAATTGGCCAAGCCGCAAGGAAAATGAAAGGGAAAAATGCAATCGCCAGAGAGCATCGCGGCCGAGAGGGGAGGGGTTTGGGTTTAGGTTTCAAAGGGTTTAGGATTTAAGGTTTAGGGTTTAGGGTTTAGGGTTGAGGGTTTTAGGGTTTAGGGTTTGGGGCTTAGGGTTTATGGTTTAGGGTTTAGGGTTTTGGGTTTGTTTAGTGTTTAGTTTGTGTTTTTTAAGGTTTAGGGATAAGGGTTTAAAGTTTTAGGTTTAGGCTTTAGGTTTTAGGTTTAGGGTTTAAGTTTTAGTTTAGGGTTTAGGGTTTAGGATTTGTGGTTTTTTTTAATAGATAATAAATTCATATTCAACATTTCTTCTTTTGATTTCATCAACCAAGTAGCACCCCCTAAGTGTTCTAAGATAGAAATGATGACATATATAAAAAATGAGCACCCATAAAGAAAATAAAAAACCCTAGATAAGTAGAACTGTCTCTACAGAAAGACACAATTCTATAAGCAGTAGATCAAATCATTTGTTCTTCAGTTTCAAATTAGAACCACCCTTGCCTCCCGAGTACTAGGATCTGCCATCATATCCCAGATCTCTCCCTCTGCCACCATCACGGCTATAACCTCCATCACTCCTCTCACCTCCATAACCACCACTACTCTGAACATCACCTCCATATCCACCAGCACCTCTAGATCCCCCACCACCACTAGCCACCTCCACCTTCACCTCAACCGCTAGACCTAGACTGAGCCTAGTTGATGGTGATATTCCTGCCATCAAGGTTTTTCCCATTCTTAGGGATTAGGGTTAGTTTAGGGTTTAGAATTTAAAGTTTAGGGTTTGGGATTTAATGTTTAGGGTTGTAGTTTTTAGGGTTTAGGGCTTAGGGCTTAGGGTTTAGGATTTAGAGTTTATGGTCTTAGGGTTTAGCATTTAGGGTTTAGGGTTTAAGGTTTTAGATTTTAGGGTTTAGGGTTTAGGGTTTAAAGTTTAGGGTTTAGAGTTTAGGGTTTTAGGGTTTAGGGTTTAGGGTTTAGGGTTGTAGGTTTAGGGTTATAGGTTTAGGGTTTAATGTTTAGGGTTAGTTTTAAGGTTTAAGGTTTAGGATTTTTTTAGGTTTAATTTTTACTTTAGAGTTTAGGTTATTTTATTTTAGGTTTATTTTATTTTTGTTTTATTTTATTTAAGTTTTTATTTTAATTTCATTTTGGTTTTTATTTATTTTATTTTAGTTTATCTCCATCTTTACTTAATTTTTAGGTTTTAGATTTAGGTTTAGTTTATTTTACTTTATTTTATTTAGGTTTAGGTTTTTTATTTTATTTTTAGGTCTTTAGTTTAGGTTTAGGTTTTAAGTGAACGGAATGGTGTGGTTTAGGGCCCAGGGTTTAGGTTTTAGGGTTTGGAGTTAAGGGCCTGGGGCTCAGGGAGGTTAGGTTTAGGCTCATGGCCAGGGTGGGGAGGTCATGGATCAGTGAGCTTTATTTTAGAGTTTAAGATTTAGGTTTAGGGAGTTTAGTTTAGGAGTTTAGGGTTAGTTTATGATTTAAGGCCCAGGGAGGGTTAGGTTAGGGATGGGCCCAAGGTTAGTTTAGGTTTAGGGTTTATGATTTGGGTTGGGGATTCAGGTTTTAGGTTTTGGCCCAGGAGTTAGGTTTAAGTATGGCTCAGGTTTAGGGTTGTTTAAGTATAGTGAGAGTTTAGGGTTTAGGGTTTAGGGTTTAGGGTTTAGGGTTTACAGTTTAGTGTTTTAGGGTTTAAGGTTTAAGGTTCAAGGTTGTAGGTTTAGGTTTTTAGGTTTAGGGTTAGTTTTAGTGTTTAGGGTTTAGGATTTAGAGTTTAGGGTCTTTTTTTAAAAAAATTAAGTAAATGGGTAGGTTTAGGTTTATTTAGTTTATTTTTTATTTATTTTAGTTTATTTCATGTATTTTTTTACTTAGATGTATTTTATTTTTATTTAGTTTAGTTATTTTTAGTTTACTTTTAGGTTTAGGTTTATTTTTTTAGTTGAGTTTTATTTATTTTTTTTAGGTTATAGGCTTCAGGGTATAGCTTTTAGGTTTAGGGTTTAGGGTTTAGGGTTCATGATTTAGGGTTTAAGATTTTTTTTTAGAGAATAAATTCATATTCAACATTTCTTCTTTTCATTTTCATCAACCAAGTTGCACCCTATGTTTTCTAAGATAGAAGTGATGACAGATCAAAAATGAGCAACCATAGAGCAAATCAAAACCCTAGATAAGTAGAATCGCAACTTTAAAGAAACCATTCCATAAGCATTAGATCAAACTGGTCATTCTTCAGTTTCTCCAATTCCCATCAGAACGATCACCGCTTCTCGAGTAGTGGGCTCCACCATCATATCCCCGAACTCTCCCTCCACAGCCACCACGGCGATAACCTCCATCGTTCCTCCCACCTCCATAACTACCACTACTCCGACCACCACCTCCATATCCACCAGCACCTCCATTTTCCCCACCACCACTTTGATAATCACCACCTTCGACTTTGCCTCCACTGCCAGATCTAGACTAAGCCTTGTTAACGGTGATGTTGTCAAGGTTCTGCCTATTTTAAGGGTTTAGGGTTAGTTTTGTTTAGTGTTTGGTTGGTTAGGGTTTAGGGTTTATGGTTTGGGGTTTAGGGTTTAGTAGGTTTATTTAGTTTATTTTTATTTATTTGAGTTTATTTTATTTTATTTATTTAGGTTTATTTTTAATTTTATTTAGTTTAGTTTATTTATTTTGGGTTTATTTATTATAGTTTAGGTTTTTTATTTTAGTTTATTTTTTAGGTTTAGGTTCATTTTTTAGTTGAATTTATTTTTATTTTATTTTTGAGGTTTAAGTTTTATTTTTATTTTTAAGTTTAGGTTTAGGTATTTATTTTATTTTTTATGTTTAGGTTTTAGGTTTATTTTGAGGTTTTTAATTTTTTAATTTAGGTTTAGGTTTATTTTTAGTTTATTTTATTTTATTTATTTTAGGTTAGGTTTAGGTTAAGGTTTAGGTTTTACTAATTTTAGTTCAGTTTAGTTTAGTTTAACTTAGGTTTATTTCATTTTGTTTTTTTATTTTTATTTTAGGTTAAGGTTTTTTTTTGTTAAGGGAATAGGTTTTATTTTTTATTTATTTTTATGTTTAAGTTTTTATTTAGTTTTTATTTAGTTTTTATTTTATTTTATTTTAATTTTATTTTATTTTTATTTTACATTTAGCTTTTATTTTGTTATTATTTTTATTCTTAGGTTTATTTTCTTAATTAATTTAGTTTTGGTTATTATATATTTTATTTTAGTTTATTTTATATTATTTTTAGGTTTAGGTTTAGGTTTAGGTTTTAGTTTAGGTTTTATTTTTATTTTATTTAGGTTTAGGTTTTTTAATTTATTTTATTTTTAGGTTTTATTTAGTTTAGGTTTAGGCTTTTAGGTTTATTTCTTATTTTTGTTTAGGTTTATTATTATTTTTATTTAATTTAGTTTATTTATTTTAGGTTTAGGTTTTGGTTTAATTTTATTTTTTAGTTTAGTTTTATATTTATTTTATTTTTTGGTGTAGGTTTTAATTTTTATTTTTAGGTTTAGTTTTAGGTTTTTATTTTAATTTTTTAGGTTTAGGTTTTAGATTTTTATTTTAGCTTTTTTAGGTATTATTTTTTAGTTTTTATTTTATTTTATTTTATTTAGTTTAGGGTTTAGGTTTAGTTTATTTTAGGTTTAGGTTTGAGTTTATTTATTTTAGTTTAATTAGTTTAGGTTCATTTATTTTGTTTATTTTAGGTTTGGGTTTTATTTTTAGGTTTATCTTTTTTAAGGTTTTAAATTAGTTTTATTTTATTTTTTTCATTTATTTTATTTTTATTTTACATATATTTTTTATTTTATTTAGGTTTTTATTTTTTATGTTTATTTTATTTTTTAGTTTTGTTAAAGTTTTATTTATTTTATTTTATTTTTTTAGGTTTAGTTTAGGTTTAGGTTTAAATTTTGGTTTAGGTTTAGGTTTTAGTTTTTGTTTAGGTTCTCATTTTATTTTATTTTTACTATGTTATTAGGTTTATTTATTTATTTTATTTTTAGATTTTATTTACTTTATGTTTAGGTTTTTAGGTATTCATCAGAACTAACCCCTGCCTCTCGAGTAGCGAGATTCACCATCATATCCCCGATCTCTCCTTCTGCCACCACTATGGTTGTAACTTCCATCACTCTCTCACCTCCATAACCACCACTGCTCCAACCACCACCTCCATACTAACCAGCACCTCCAGATCCCCTATAACCACTGTTATAACCATTGCCTTCGCCTTCACCTCAACCGACATATCTAGACTGAACATAGTTGACGGTGATGTTCCTGCCATCAAGGTTTTGTCCATTCTTAGGGTTTAGGGTTAGTTTAGTGTTTAGGGTTTGGGGTTTAGGGTTGTTGGTTTTAGGGTTTAGGGTTTAGGGTTTACGGTTTTAGGGTTTAGGGTTTAGGGTTTAGAGTTTGGAGTTTTAAGGTTTAGGGTTTAGGGTTGTAGGTTTAGGGTTGGGTTTTAGGGTTTAGGGTTTAGGATTTAGGGTTTAGGTTTTCTTAAAAATTAAGTAAACTAGTAGGTTTAGGTTTATTTAGTTTATTTTCTATTTATTTGAGTTTATTTTATTTTTTTATTTAGGTTTATTTTTTAATTTTATATTTTTGTTTATTTATTTTATGTTTTTTTATTTTAGTTTAGGTTTTTTTATTTTTATTTACTTTTTAGGCTTGAGTTTATTTTTTAGTTGATTTTTATTTTTATTTTATCTTTTTGGGTTTAGGTTTAATTTTTTATTTCTAAGAATAGGTTTAGGTTTTTATTTTATTTTTTTAGGTTTAAGTTTTAGGTTTTTCTTTTATTTTATTTTTGGTTTAGGTTTAGGTTTATTTTAGTTTATTTTATTTTATTTTAGTTTAGGGTTTAGGTTTAGTTTATTTTAAGTTTAGGTTTTAATTATTATAGTTTATTTATTTTAGTTTAGGTTTATGCTTATGTTTATTTTATTTATTTTAGGTTTAGGGTTTTTTTAGTTTAGGGTTTAGGTTTTAATTTTTATTAATTTTAGGTTTATTTCTTAGGTTTAGGTTTTATTTAGTTTTATTTTATTTAGGGTTTTGTGCCACCATCCTTCAAGATCTTTGATGGCAGTGGGAACCCATGATAACACATTGCACACTTTAGAGCCGTTGCAACATGGTGATGATAATGCACTCCTCTTTTATATTTTCATTACCAGTCTGTCAGGAATTGCATTTGATTGATAGGTCGAACTGCCCAATGGTTTGGTGAAATTCTTTGCTGAGTTGGAGCACCTCTTCATCAATAGGTTTGTTGGCGCTCAGCAGAGGGTGACTGTAGGCGACCTCATTGTAGAGAAATAGAAACTCAATGAATCTCTTGTTGATTACATTCTCAGGTGGTGCAACCTGAGCATAAAATATAAACCATAGCTGTCCGAATAGCATGCCATTTTGATTCTTATCAAGAATACCTTTGGCTCGATCACCTTCATGCTTAAGGGCTTTACCATCAAAGCATTCGATAAATTAATCAACAAGGCAACTAGCCTACAAGAGGAAGCCAAATAGTTGCCTTTTCCCAACCAATCATCTAGGCCCAATCCACAGAAGGTGTTTGAGAAGAAGCCAGGGGCAGTTGTTAGTGGACAGAGGGAAGCAGCCAGCCAGAGTTCAATATGAGAGACTACGAGCTCAACAGCCTCCTTTGCCACCTTCTTTTGCGCCACCTCGGCCAACATAGCAGCCATTGCAGCCACCACAATGACCATTTCCACCACCTCAGCAGCCTACCCAGCAGCGCTATTCATATCCATCACCAGGTAGCTACTTTCACTTACTCTTTCTAATAGATTGAATAAGCCATATTCATCCAAGAGGGAGGTAGTAGGAAAATCTTTCAGAATCTCTTAAAGAAACTTGACTTTCTGTTACGGAGCCTAAGAGGTCGGAGGAAATGGGCAAGACCGATGATCCTAGCTACTACCCCTACCACCGCATGTTAGGCCATTTCTTAGAGGATTGTATCACTTTTAAGGACTAGCTTGACTGCAGATACAAGTTGGGAGCCAAGTTATCCTTAAGGAATACTTATTAGCACAACCATTCAATTCTGTTAGAGTAAACCTTAGGGATAATTGTGATCTTCTTAAGACCAAAGAAGGATAAGATATCTCTCGATCCCAAACCTCTAAAAAGATCATTTCTAAGATCAATAAGCCTTCCTTGCAGGTGCCAGAAATAGCTCAAACCTCCAACACTAAGGAAGGTTTTCTAGTTGTAAAGGACAATTCGGGGAGGGTGACAGCCCAATAGCAGCAGAAGCTCACCATACTTGCCTGGGATAGTCTAGTAGCGCAGTCACCGTCTGAGTCCAGTACTCCCTCCACCGTTGCAACTACCACCTCTTCTACTAGCTCCTCTTATACCGATAGGAATGTTGTATTTGAGGATAAGAGCACTGAATCCCTTACTCTACTTACTTTATTTGATTTCTATCATGTACCTCCACCAAAAAATAAATTAATGAAGAAAGTTGATTCTACTTATATATTTTCTACTTCTAATGCTCTTAATTTTATTATTTTTGAAAGCTCTCTGAGTCTAAATAAAAATAATAACTCTAGTAGTTCCAATCCTTTCCTTTCTAATTCAGAGTTAGACTATCCTTCTTTGAATCAATTAGGTTCACCTATTGAGATTGACTTGGAGTCAACTAACTTTGAGGATCCCATAGGAGAAGCTATAGGTATGCTCGATGAGAAGGTAGAACTTTCCATTAGCTCATCATTCCAAGAAGTCACGAAAGTCAACCCTAGTCAAGTTCTACCTCCTAGGGTATGAATATAAGGGTAAGCAAGTCATTGGTTCTATTGAGCAGATAGCTCCTCCATAGGATGCTCCACCCATGGATATGCTTATGGATGACCAAGCCATAGTTGATTATAATGTCTTAGCTCACCTTAGAAAGTTTCCAACCAAGTTAAGCATATATGATGACCTTATCTTATCCAAAAAGATGAGGGAATCTCTAATCAAGGCCTTACTTGATCTAGAGATATGCTTGGCTCAATTGACCACTACTAAAGTGGAGAAATTCCACTCTAAGGATATCTTAAGAGTTACATTCAGTGATGAAGACTTACTCCTAGGGATGACCAGGCACAACTGTCTCTTTACATTGTAGTGGCAGTTGGCAGATACAGGATATCTAGAGTTCTGGTTGACCCAGGTGTATCAATCAACATTATGAGTCTAGGAACTCTTTCCTACTTGAGGATCGACATCTCCAAACTCCAAAAAAGAAAGGATGATGTTGAGATGATTCAATGAGAGGGCCTTGTGGTGTTTATTTTTGGATGTATGAAGGGGGGAGGGGTACTTTTTGAGGTGATCGGGTACAACATTGAGGTATGATGTAATATCTCGAAAGAAAGAGGCATCTCCCTACAATAGACCTAATCATTAAATAAAGACTCCTAAGGCATGATGGGTCTTTGAATGTACCAAGAGATTTTTCCCTACTTTATATGGATGAATAAAGTAGGATTTATATTAAACCTGGTTCTTAAGTTCCCTATGGAGGCAAGTCTCCATAGTTAATTACATCTTATGAAATGAAATTTCCTAAGAATACTCATGATTAAAGTAGACAAATATCATCTCCAAAGATTTCAAGGTTAGACTATCAAAGGATTAGTTGTATTTGGAAAATCAATTTGGAAAGTTCAAGGAGAAGACTTGTTTTTGGAATCTAAATGAAATAAGTAGGAAATGCTCATGATACTAGGAAGCCTAGTGAGCATTCCAATTTATCTTATGGTTGGGCTTTATAATTTTGAAGTTGAGGAGATTTATATGTTTTGAGTTGAAATTTAATTAGATTACTAGGGCTTATAATCCACCAACACAAGGTTGTGGGGATGTCTAAGAGGTGAAGATTTATGCTCGTAGCTTGAAGAAAATAGCTACCTCAGATCCTAAATAAAGACCTTTAGTATGACCTAAACCATGACCTAAATCTAAGCGATAGGTGGACGTAAGGGTTTACCTCCACTAGAGAGAATAAATTTTTAGACTTCTTGACTTATAACTGCCTAGAGTGGTCGCCAGCTAACTCATCCTACAATTTTAAAACCATGTAGTCTAGTCTTATGAATTGCAAGATAGCTAGGGTAATTATTTAATTCGAAAGAGATTAAAGTCCTAAACACACTCCCTAAGAGACTAGAGCATTAGTGGTATGAGCATATGACTTAATCTATAGATGCAAAATTGTTTCAAATTTTATTTCATTTTATACACATCATTTTGATAGAGGCTTTGGGATATCTTATGCCTAAATGCATGATGAAATAGGTTATGGGTCAAATCAGCTAGAAGGTGTTCTCCACCACAATGGATGCCCTCACAGGTCAAGCATTCTTTTATTGTACAAGGATGGAGATCCTTCATGTTCAAGAGAGAAAGAATATGCATGCATGATATTAAACATACAATAATATAGCTAAGGGGTTGCTAAATCTTTTAATTATCTTATTTATGTCTTAGGCTATATGATGAGGTTATGAATTATTTAAAATTTATTTATGAGTGATTAGTTTGGTAGAAAAGTTATTTTTATCCTAAGAGCCTAATCGTATCCAAGCCACACATTAAAGCATAAATAATTTAAGAAACTATGAAAACCATGTCGTCCTAATGCACAATGTAAACATAACATCAAACAATTATATAAACTATCATAAAAGAATAAAAGGCTAGTTCGGTTGGGTACCACCGTACAACATGATGAGAGAAAAGATAGGTAGTCGAGCTCTACCCTTATACAACCTTGAATATGAAAGAATAATTATAATTGTATTAAATGCTATGGGGGACATCTTTCTTTATATCTCCATTTCTAATTTGGTTCCTTCTTTGATATGGATGGTACTTACATTAAAGGCATCACTGGGCACCCTAGGACAATGCCTTCTGGCCAGTGCTCATCCTAATCCTGCACAACATTAATCCTAATTCCTATTGCAAAAATTACATTTATGTGGGAAAAGTAATTCTAACTACACATGCAAAATAAAGGTTAGCTAAATATACATATAATCCCAATAAGTTGTATTTATAATTTATACTTAGCATAGCACCCTACACATGGGTAACTAAGTCCACCTATCCTAACTTGGATCATGATTAAGGATTTAAGCAACTGCAAAAAAGAGCATTCACATTAATTTTTATGCATCCCTTAAGCATAATCCCCTATAGAAAACATAATTAGGCTAATATTGGCCTATTATCTAAACTATGAAGCATACACCCTAATATCCAATCTAAAATAATACAAATACATCATAAAATAAAGCATACATCACATCATACACCGTCCTAACTTAAAGCTAGAAGTGGTGACTTAATTCTAATGTATATATTAAGGCTTATGTTCCAAGTCTTGTTTGGCATTAGTGTTGTATTTTCTAAGTGTAGAAGGATTCAATTTAGCATCAAAGGTTGATTTTACTTGAAGTAGTTTAATTGATTTGAGAATTTGTGTTTTCTTTTGTTTCATTTGATTACACCTAGCAACTAAGTGTTATAAAGAGAGGAAAAGAGGATTGCCCTCTTTCATCCCAACCTTAAGTCACATTCTAATGTTTATTAATTTGATTTAGTTCTCTTTAGTGAATGGTTTATTAAATGATTTAATTAATCCTAAGTTTAGGTTAACTTTAAATAATCCCATTCAAAATAAAAGACATCTTAAGATTAATTTAATTGAATTACTACCACATGACATATTAAATCATTCCTTTCCATCACATATAACATGCATATGATTTAATACTAAGTGTATCTATACAATTAACGTATTTTAGCACACTTAAATGATGAATGTATATGTATGTTTAGAATTTATATTTTATTTGATTGAATTATTTAAACATATTATTTTAAAACTTAATCTAAATTCTTATAAAAAAGGACATAAGAATGAAATTAAATAGGCTTGTGCCGTTGTTAAACTAGGGACGTGGGGTAATCAAATGACGTCCTTGGAGATAGCTAAAGCCTCATATTCTCGGGATTTCAAGACTATATACCCATTTCAAACATATGTAAATTCGTATACATGAACATAGTAAGTAAGCTACAAATCATATGGATAATTAATTCAACCACTTAGTCAATTATGAATGCATGCAATTTTAATGTAAAATGAGATTTTCATAAACTAATCACATATACATATACATGTACAAAGATATAGGCAAGTACATGTTATTGTTAAACCAGAGAAGTGAGGTAATCAAATGACCTCCTTCGGGAGAATTAAAGCCTCGTATTCTCGAGATGTCCAGACTATAAACTTGCTTTTATTGGACACACATGGATGTATACATAAATAGGGGAAAGAAAACCATGCATAGATTATATTTTTTTATTGAATCATTTATATATATGAATTAAAGCTCTATCCAAATTCTAATGTTGAAATACATAAGAATGAAATAAAATGGGTATGTACCATTGTTAAACTATCGAAGTGAGGTAATCAAATGACCTCCTTGGGGCTAGCTTAAGTCTTGTGTTCCCGGGATGTCCAGACTATATACCCATTAACATTCAATCTTATATAAATCAACACATGAATAGAGGATAGTGAACTCAACATTCATACACTTAATCTATAAGGACATGCCTTTCTTATGTATTTACAACTAGCATCATAACACATATTATTATTGACTTATAAGCTTTTGAGAAGTAAATTTGGGTTTAATAGTGATAATAGTCACACATATATTAAATTAAATCAACACATGCAAACTTACATAAAGGAAATCTATTTTATTTTATTTTATTTTGAAAAGATTGATGCATGAATTTAAATGACATACCAAATTTAACATGATTGGAAAGAGGGCAATCAAATGTAAGCATGTGATTCATTCAACCAAACTAGTTCTTAAGGACAATCAAATCAAATAAGATTATTTCAACTAAACCAAAGCTTCTTTATTAATTAAGTTTTTGATTTGATTTGATTTAAAGAGGAGAAGAGAAATCATCCCTTATTGATTTAAACCCGTTCCCACATTAGTGATTTGATTTAATTTAGAGAAATGTAATTAAGTTGATTATATGGGTTAATTAAGTTAAACCCTTAATTAGATGAATTAATTACCCTTACCTATATCACCTTAAAGTAATTAATTAAATAATTATGAGCCGACATGATATGCAGGGAAAATTAACTTGCAATGATCCTAGGAAATAAAGGGGCTTAATGTAATTGTCTCATGATTAATAATTAATTAGATTAAGGGACTTAATTAATTATTCTTATGGTTTTTCCACACATGTCGACTAACCATAATTTCATTAAACTCCTTTAGTTTATTAAACACCTAAAGATCTACCCCATGATTTAAAAAATTAAGGTCTCATGTGATTATGATTTTGATTTGATTAAGTGACTTAATTACTTAGTTGAATCTTAATTAATTTCTAAAAAGGGGTGAAATGAACTTAGGGAATGGGTCTCAACCCTATCCCTTATTTCACTTATTGTTGAACAATGATTAATAAACTTAATTAACTAATTTGTTATTGTTCATGAAATTAATTAATCATTAATTAACTTAAAAGAGTAGTTAAGGTTTAATTAGTCAATTTTCCTAATTAAGTGAGTAATAAATCCCAAGACAATAATGGGAGGTAGAGGTCATCCATTTAAATTTACTAACAAAATTTGGGATTAATTGCTCAAGTAATTAAGGAGTAATTAAGCTAATTAATTTTATAATTAAACCTTAATTAAATCTTAATTACTATTAAAAATTTGTTAATATCATTTTTAATTAATTATTCTCTGAAATACCTTTAAAATGAGAATTTATTTTCATTTTGTTTTTTTTTCTATGAGTTTTTATGCTTTTTAGAAGTTCTAGGCATTAAAAATGATTAATTAAGCCTAATTAATGCCTAATCTTGTTGGCGCCATATGGCGCACTAACGCGATGCGGTGCGCTTTTAAAACTTATCTCTGACTTAGAGCCTACATGGCAGTCGCAGATGCACTTTCTTGTTTACCATCCTATCTAAGATTGGATGGTTACAATTAATTCCACAGCTTAGTAGGATTAAATGAGATCGATCTATCATATCTAATCACGACTATCCATTCTGATCACACAAAATGGATGGTGCGTGATCTAACATCATGCAAGTGAGGGAGAATGGAGTCCATCCACCATTGCTCACTTGATCTGAGCTTACCCGAGCTCGGATCAACTCCAAAAAGATTCCACACCTTCACGACATCGATCGGAGGGGGTCCAATGGTCAAGATCACATGAGATTGGTGGCTCACTGGATCGATTTTGGAAGCATTCCTCACTGGAGCTCAAGATTGGTGGCTCAAATGATTGAGGAGGTTTCATGTAGTGGAGACAAAGCCCTGTTGAGTGACAATAGGATCAATTCTTCAACATTCGCTAGGAAGGCAATTAACTGATACATTGAAGCTAAAATTTGATCGAAGGTGCACCTATGGTGCTCAGGAAGCTTGGGAGATGATTTGATGTGGCTCTACGAGGCCTAGGGAAGGTGCATGTAAAGTTAATTTGAGTTTGATGGAGAAATGTGGAAGTTAGGTTGAAAATGGGAGTGTCTTATTTTGAGATGGACGTGAATAGCATTTTTCGATCGAGGAACAAGACTTGGGAGCTTAGGGAATGGCTATAGTGACTCGTCTTGGGTAGCTAGGGCTCTAAGGAATGATTTTTGTGTGTGCTTAAGTGGAAACGAGAGGCTGTATACCTTCATCTTGATCAAATGATGGGGTCGGGTTTGGTTTCAAGTGGCCTTCTGGGCATCTCAAGGAGTCGTAAGTGGCAGGGAAGAGGTGAGTTGGCTTGGTTGGTTGAAGGTGTGGAGGTGGCTACCAAAGAGGAATCATGGGTGTTTCAAATGCTCCAATGGGGAGGGTGAGGTGATTTCACCTCCCATGGGTCATGGCCGACCCAACCACCCATTGGGTTAGGTTTGACAGTGTCCTAGGTGCCTAGGTGGACCATTGCGAGAGTACAAAGTGGCCAAGGAATGTAAATGACCACTTAAATGGGTGATTTGTCTCATATGATGCCCTTGACCCAAGGATAGAATGATCATTTAACATTGGATTTAATTTTTGTAGATTTGAAATGAGCCAAAAGTGGGTTTGCCCAAATTTTAAGTCAATTGGAGTCGATTTGGTTTGGTTTGGTGCAATTTGACTCATTTAAGTCAAATTGGGTTAGGTTGGGTTAAACTGAGCAATTGATCAAATTGGGTCAAACTAAGTGTTGGGTCAAGTTCATATGATCATTTAGGATGTTTTGGTTCATTTGGTTTGGTTTAGTTTGGCTTAGATTTGATTTTGGCTCATTTGAATTCATTTGGGTCAAATGGGTTAAGTATTCCAATTTGACCAGATTTGCCAAATTGGCTAATGTGTTGGTTTAGGTTTAGTTAACCAATTGAAGATGATTGTAGGCTTTGGCTTCAATTAATTTGGATTTGATTTTGATTTAGGCTAACTTGAATCTTTAGGCAAATTTGGGCTAAGAAGGTCAATTGGGTTCAATTGGGTCCAATCATGGCTTTGGCCAAGTTCAATAATCAATTTGGAATGAACTTGAGCCATTGGTTGCAATCAATTTGATTTATATTTTGATTTTACCCAATTTGGTCTTTTAGGTCAATTTGGATCAACTTGGGTCAAGAGGGCCAATTGGGTTTGATTTGACTCAATTGAAGGTCAAGTCATATACAACTATTGATTTTGATTTGGTATGAATCAATGGTTTCAAGGGATTTGGCTTAGGCTGAAATTTGGCTAGTTTGGGTTCATATGGGTTAAGGGGTTGACTTGGTCAAATGACCAAGTTGCCTTGGTTTGACCCAATTTAGGACAATTGATCAACCTAGGGTGATCAACAATCATGATGAGAGGTTTTGATCGACTTGGTTCAGTCTAATTTGGGTAGGATTAGAACTTGGCTCAAATAGGTCAAATTGGCCACTTTGGGTCAAGTGGACCAATTGGGTTTAGTTGGCTTAATTATGGGTTGAGTTTTATTTAGTTGAGTTTATATATGGATTTGAGATTGATATGTAAATTCAATTGCAAATGGCTTGGGTTCAAATAGGTTTTGGTTCATTTGAACATTTCAAGTCAAAAGGGTTAAGTTGGGTTTGACTTGGGTTGATTTTCGTTTGGCTTGATGATTGTAGATTTCATTTATATTTATGAATATGATTGAAGTTATGATTGATTCATGAAAAAAATCAATTGAATTTGGGTTTTGGAATGAAAGAATTAGGCTAAGTCCATGGAGTTAGGTCATGTGGCTTAGGTTTGGATTTTGATTTGGTTTGATTTAGCTTTGATTACTTAAATGTATATTTCAATTAAATTTGTGAATATGATTGAAAATATGATTGATTAGTGAGAAAATCAATTGAGTTTGACTTGATCTGGATTAAGATTTAGCTAAGTCCATGGGATAGGTCATATGGCTTAGGAAGGGTTTTGATTAAATTTGATTTAGTTTCCTTCAGTTTTGATCATTTGAATATAAATTTGATTTATATTTAGGAGGATGATTGAAGATATAAATTGATTATGAGAAAATCAATTGATTTTGGATTGATTTGGGTTAAAATTTGGCTAAGTCCATGGGATAGGTCTTATGGCTTAGGAAGGGTTTCAAGTTTGAATTTGATCATGGGCTTCAATCATTTCATTTTGAAATTTGGGCTTGGATTTTGATTTTAATTTGATGTTTGAATTGAACTTGAGGTTTGGCTTGAGAAGGTGAACATGTATTAGATTTTTGTTGTATGGTAGGTTGATTATCCTAATCCTTAAAGCATAACTTGATCATATGGTTAACCCTTCTAAGTCTTAGTCTAGAAGACTCCTAAGTCTAAGAAGGGAAGATTGAATCTGCACTCCAAAAGTGAGGTCAACAGGCCTTAGGCTCCTTAGTGTTGCCTTTGGAGATAGATGATTGGAAGACCAAAGCCAAGTTTCACATTATAGACTGGGATAAAAATTTTAATGCTTTGCTTGGGAGACCATGAATACATGAGAACAACATAGTTCCATCTTCTCTACATTAGTCTATGAAGTCTGTGAGAGGTGGGATTGTTTATTATGTTAAAAGAGATCTCAAGCCATTTATAGTTCAGGAGGTCAGCATATATGAGGATGCGGCTTACTACCTCTCTTAAAATCAACAATCTACTCTCACAAACTTGGCCAAAGTTTAAAAAGTAAAAGAAAAAGAAAAAGAAAAAGAAAGAAAAAGAAAAAGAAAAAGAAAGAATAAGAAAAAAAATGAAAAAGAAAAAGAAAAGTAAAGAGAAAATGAAAAAGAAAATTAAAGGGAGCGAAAATAGACTTGGAGGAGGAAGTGGGGCCTGACATTAGTTTCAACCCACAATTAATTGCTCCATTTGAACATATGTGTAGGACGACTGACCTCCACCAGGTAGTGGAAGAGGTAGTTTAGAGGCAGTCCCATGAGTGGAAACCTCCTTATTGGACACCCAATAGAAGATAAGTCTTATATGGTTAGCACATCATCCATCTCTTCTCAGCAGTAGATTCCCTTGGAGGTGACACTTGAGCCAGATAGTGATGTAGACCGGGCTCCAAAGGAAAGCATAAGTGTATCCAAATATATATGTGAAATAGTTAGGCATCAATTGGAAACCTTAGCTCTAACCCCACTTTCCTCTCAAAAAGCTGAGGGTTTGGTACTTAAGGAAGCCCCTAAGTCATCCATAGGTGTGAAGACTCAGAGGTTCTTTCTGGGAGCATCATCCTCAAGTCAAGAAGTTGATGTAGAACTTGAGGATGATTCATATAAAGATTTAATAGAATTACCTTTTGTTTGGTACTTGCCATGTGTTCATAATTTAGCAAAGAAAGGGTTAATCCCACGTACTTTGTCAAAGTATAGGTCAGACTATTTTGAAAGAATATGGAAGAACAAATGAAATAGCTCTCAATCAAGATCAAGACTAGGATTTAGTACAGTGGGTCCAATTGATGATGATGATTAATGCTTAGTCATCACCAATCATTTGGAATCTCAAAGGTTCTTTTCAAATTACATTAACTCATATGTGGAGCTGTGCTTAGAAACTTCAGATGATTTGTAGGTTTTTGAAGTCAAAGATGCACCGCCAGGGTTTGAAGAAGAGATCAAATCAACCATCGATGAGCTCTAAGAAATCAAGTTAGGAACTAAAGAAGATCTACGCCTAACATACATCGGTTCTTTGTTGAATGAAATTGAAACCAATTACTTAGTAGGATATTAATTGAGTTTATGGACTACTTTGCATGGAGTTATAAAGAGATGCTTAGATTGGCTCCTGATGTAGCAGTCCATAAACTTGTAATAGGGCCTACTGCTAACCCTATCAAGCAAGCTCCTAGACGCATGCAACTAGACATAGAATAATAGATCATTTATGAATTCAGGAAACTAATCAATGATGGCTTCATCTAGGAAAAACAATACCCTACCTGGCTAGCCAGGGTTATCCTAGTTAAGAAAAAGAATGGAAAAATTTATATTTGTGTTGATTTTATGGATTTAAATAAGGCATGTCCAAAAGATGAATTTTTACTACCAATCCTGGAGTTGATGGTGGACATAGCTAACCTTTATTTTGCAAGTGTTAGTTAGATTTACATTCTTTTTCTTTCCATATAAATTTGTGCAATTTGGGTTTTGGAATGATTGTTATAGGGATTAGGATGAGCATTGGTCATAAGATCCTATCTTATGTACCATGTGAAGCCTTGGAGCATCAACCTTCCAACTATCCAAAAGAAGGAACCAAAGAAGAAAAGAAGAAAAGAAGAAGAAAGAAGAAAAGAAGAAAGAAGAAATAAAGCTTGAAGATCCCCACAATAATGAATTCCTTACGTAATTATAATTTAATTCATTTGTAATCTAGGTTGTATAAGGGTAGATCTCGGCTACCCACATTTTATTTTTTTGGGTTTGTGTGGTGCCCACCACAACAGCCTTTTATTCTTTTTGTGATTAGCTTTATAAATTGGTTGTTGATTTATTTAGTTTGTACATTAAGTGGCATGTTTTTGTTAGTTACTTCCTTGCTTTATATATGGCCTAGATGTGGATTAGGCTCTTTAGGGAAAAGTAAATCTTTTACCCAACTTAACAACTTAAAAATAAAAACTAAAGCAATTCATAACCTCACCTAAATCTCAGGTTTAAAATCAAGATAAAAGAATTAGCAACCCCTTAGCTGGATGAGCATTTCTTTTATAATATCATGCACAAATGCATCTTATTTCACTCTTGATTGGATGGCTTCCACATTTTCCAAAGAAACTTGGCTTGACCTTTGAGAGCCATGGTGGAAACTCACCTCCTCCATTATCACTGATTTTGGCCAATAACTTTCTCTCTCATGCATTAGTAATATGAATCCTATTATCCTGAGTCAAAATAATTATCCAAAATAAAAATAAAATAAAATTTGAATCACATTAGATTTAGGCCATTTGAAGCATGCCCTTTAAATGATCTAGTCTCTTTAGGGAGTGAGTTTAAGGACTTAATCTCTTTCTAAATAAATAACAGCCTAGCTATCTTGCATAAGCATAAAGCCTTGCCTACATGTATTTAAAATCATAGGAGGAGTTAGTTGGCGGCCACCCCTAGGCGGTCATAAGTCCAAGCTATCGATTGGTTTGTCCTCTATTGTGGAGGCAAACCAATTACCCATTTTTGCCTTAGATTTAGGTTGTCCTTTTGGCCCGCATCGAAGCTCCCTAGATTTAGGTTCTGAGATTGCTTCTCCCCTTTGTAGGCCATAAGCATAATTCCACACCTCTTAGGCATTTCCTTAATATTTTGTTAAGTAATCTTAAGTCCTAAATTTCTAATGAAATATGCAAATCAAAATAAACTAAATCAATTTCAAAAATGTAAGCCCAATCGTAGGATAGTTTGAGATACTCGCTAGGTTTCCTAGCATTATGGGTATCTCATACTTATCTCCCATTTTGTCTTTCATAATAACTCCCTCTTTTGATCAATCCCATTTGACATTTCAAAAATAAACCAATCAATTGATAATCCTTCCTATTGAAATCTTCAAAGACAATGATCATTTACCTTAATCAAGAGTTTTCCTAAAGAATCCCCATTCCTTAGGATGTAATTAACTATCGAGCCTTGCCCCTATAAGGAACTTAACCAACCCGATTTAAAATAAACTCTGTTTTACTTTTTCGTGTAAAGTAGGGGAAGAATCTCTGGTACATATGCACCATCCTTAGGAGTCCTTATTGAGGTGATTAGGTCCATTAAAGGGTAGTGACTTTTGTCTTTCGAGATAGTATACTATTCCTTGATAACGTACTCGATCACCTGAATAAGTACTTCTGTGGATCTATGTGGCATCCTAAAAAGATGAATTTTGATAGGTCTTGTCTCTTTCATTTCTCCCCAACAGATTTGAAAGGGGACTCCCTATAAGAATTTTTCACCATAGATTTTTCTGGCGACTCTGCTAGGGATGGTTCCTCTCCATCTTTGGTAAATGACCATTATCTTTGAGTATCGATTGTGGGTTTGTACTTTGGTATGAATCCAAGACTATCTTTTTTTCCATTGGCACTTAGCTAATTTCATTCTTGAGTTGAGTCAGCCAACATCTTTAGGTTTTAGGACCACATTCCTTGTTGGTCTTAAAACCACCGTTGGGTTCTCCAATGGGTTAAAAATGAAAAGATCTAAATAAAAAGAAACATCTTAAAGACTTCCTCATTATCATTTTCATGATAAGGAAAGGTTCATTCTTAAATAATAAAACAAAAAAAAAATCTTCCATAAGAACTTTGCTTTTCAAAAAGCACCTTTTCAAAAATTCACTTAATAAAATATTTTCCACAAAAAATGGTCACCCTCATTTAACAATTCCCATAATTGTTATATGTAAGGATTTTCAAAAATAAAACTAATAACATTTTCAAAATCACAAATGAACATCTTCTTTCAATTCACTTTGATGAAGGTTTCATTTTCAAAATAAAATGAACAATCATCTTCTCAAAAATCAAAATCATAATCATAAAGTTTTTAAAAAGCACACATGAATCTTTCTATTCAATACACTCACACTTATTGAATGGGAAGATCATTTCCATACAAAATTAAACTTTTTAAAAAGCACATATGAATATCTTCATTTAATATATTCAAAACTATTAAGTGAAGATTTCATTTTAAAGACTTCCTCATTATCATTTTCATGATAAGGAAAGGTTCATTCTTAAATAATAAAACAAAACAAAAAAAATCTTCCATAAGAACTTTGCTTTTCAAAAAGCACCTTTTCAAAAATTCACTTAATAAAATATTTTCCACAAAAAATGGTCACCCTCATTTAATAATTCCCATAATTGTTACATGTAAGGATTTTCAAAAATAAAACTAATAACATTTTCAAAATCACAAATGAACATCTTCTTTCAATTCACTTTGATGAAGATTTCATTTTCAAAATAAAATGAACCATAATCTTCTCAAAAATCAAAATCATAATCATAAAGTTTTTAAAAAGCACACATGAATCTTTCTATTCAATACACTCACACTTATTGAATGGGAAGATCATTTCCAAACAAAATTAAACTTTTTAAAAAGCACATATGAATATCTTCATTTAATATATTCAAAACTATTAAGTGAAGATTTCATTCCCAACTGAAAATAAATATCATTTAGGAAATCCCACTTGAACATATCTCACATATGTTTTTAGATGGAATTCCTCTCTTTGAAAAAGCAACAATCACATACAAAACAAAAATTTTACATTTCAAAAAAATAAGATTGATCTCTATTCTACATACTTAAATTTGTTGAATGGAAGTCCTCTTTTCAAAATATTAAAACTTTAATAATCATATTTTTTAAATTTTCAAACATTTTGGAATTTCATTTAGCATATTCAAATTTGTAAGTGAGGTTTCCAAATCCAAAATAAAAAATTTTCAACACATTTTCGGAACTTCATTTAGCATATTCAAAATTTGCTAAGTGAAGTTTCCAAATCAAAAACCAAAATTTTCAAACACATTTTTGGAACTCCGCTTAACATACTCAAATTTGTTAATTGAAGTCTCCAAGTCCAAAATTCAAAATTCTAAACACATTTGGAATTTCATTTAACATACCCAAATTTGTTAAGTGAAATCTCCAAAATCCAAAATCCAAAAATTTTTTAAACATGTTTTGAAACTTCATTTTACATACCTAAATTTGTTAAGTGAAGTTTCCAAATCCAAAATCAAAAATAAACAATCATACTTTCAAAATTCTAAACACATTTGGAATTTCATTTAACATATCTAAATTTGTTAACTAAAATCTCAAAATTCAAAATCCAAAAATTTTCTAAACACATTTTAGAACTTCATTTAACATACCCAAGTTTGTTAAGAGAAGTCTCCAAATCAAAAATAAAAAATTAACAATCATGCTTTCAAAATTCTAAACACATTTGGAATTTTATTTAACATACCCAAATTTGTTAAAGTGACATCTCCAAATCCAAAATCCAAAAATTTTCTAAAACATGTTTTGGAATTTCATTTAACATACCCAAATTTGTTAAGTGAAATCTCCAAATCCAAAATCCAAAAATTTTCTAAAACTCATTTTTGGAACTTCATTTAACATACCCAAATTTGTTAAGTGAAATCTCCAAATCCAAAATCCAAAAGTTTTCTAAAACACATTTTTGGAACTTCATTTAACATACCCAAATTTTTTAATTGAACTCTCCAAATTCAAAATCCAAAAACAATTTTCAAACACATATTTGGAACTTCATTTAGCATACTCAAATTTTCCAAGTGAAGTTTCCAAATCCAAAATCAAACATTTTTCAAAACATATTTTGAAACTTCGCATGGCATATTGAAATTTTCTAAGTGAAGTTTCCAAAGTCAAAACCAAAGTTCTCAAACACCTTTGGAAATTCTTCCCATAGCATTCCAAATTTGCTAAGGAGAAGTTTCCATTTTCAAAACATAAACAAATCAAAAATTTTGAACACATCCTTTGGAATTTCATTTAGAATACTCAAATTTGCTAAATGAAATTTTCATTTCACAAAATTAAGTGGGACATCATCTTTAGCATACCAAATTTGTTAAAGTTAAGTCTTCACTTTCAATCAAATCAAAACAAATTGAAACACTTAGGATTCCCTTAGCATACCAAATTTGGTAAGGATCCTACCCTTTTTAAAAATCAAAACATCAAAACAAAAATGAAACACTTAGGATTTCCTTAACATACCTAAATTTGCTAAGTATCCTATTTTCAAAAATTAAACAAAACACACTTGGATTCTTCACTTAGCATACCTAAATTTGCTAAGTGAGAATCCTAAAATTTTGAAAATCAAAACAAAATTCAAAATCACTTTCTCAAACACTTCACTTAGCATATCTAAATTTGCTAAGCAAGTAAAATTCCAAAATAATCAAACAAAAATAAAATCAATTTGACCCTTACTTTAACATACCCAAATTTATTAAGGAAAGGGTCCTTAAATCAAAATTCAAATTCAAGACAAACATGAAATTATGGAAGCATCCTTATAAAACATTTTGAATCCATATTACGACATATCTAAATTTATTGGAGTCAGATTCATATTCAAATTCTTCTTTCAATCAATCTTCTCAAATCCATTTGAACCCCACTTGAAATGATTCTTCTATTCAGAAATGAAATGTTGCAAATGTTCCTAGAAATTCTTGCTCCCATTAGACCATTTGTACCTATATGCATTAGGACTTCATGGATTGTTGAGAAATAGCTTACTTTTCGACTCTTTAATGGATCTGACGGATCTAGAGACTGATATAGTTTTCTCAGATACAAGTTTATGGTCCAATTACAATTGTCTTTGATTCCCAATGGTATGGATGCTTAGATTCTGCCTTACCACAATGGATCACTTTGAGGAATTTGAGATATCCATAGATTAGAACTGGTCCGTGGGATTGATTTCACGATTTGATGATGCCTCCATGTCCAAAGTGGTACCACAAACTTGGTTGTGCCGCCGTACCATTGTAGTTCATCCTGAGTTGCTCCTCATGTTGCCCTACCATTTTGCACCTGGGCTCCCTAGACTGGGTTGCCTCCCCTACATTTGAGTATGGGTCTAGGTCACACTCCTCCCATCCTACCCGTACACAACATAACAATAACAACCACATGATCAAGCGGTACCACACCCGGATAGCTAGGGAGCTAGAGGCAGCATCACGATTAGTCATGGATGAGTTTCTTGTTATCACTTCACCAATGGTTATAGAAAACAAGTTCCATCCTATCTCTAGATCAGACAGAGAGGATGTCAGGAGGATTCGTTCATCACCTCCTCCATTGGTGCACTTTCAGCTAGTAGTTTCTAGGAGTAGGATGTCGTATGCCAACCTCCGATCTATTTTATGATAGGTAGTCGAAGCATATGGACACTCAAAGTATGGCACTTAGTTTGATCTTTGATCTGTTATCCCCCACAACATGGGGAGGTAGATTTACCAGGAGAGGGCTTGTGAGGCCCATACAACACATGTTACTAGCAGGGTGCGATGGAGGTTCAACCGTTAGTCGGTCGCTTCTACTCTGATTGATTTTCTAGCTCGATGTGTTACCCGTGTTGACCAACTGATAGTATTTCACTAGGACTAGCCACTACAAGAGGGTAGTTCTTGGGCACAGAGAGTTGGTGGTGTCTCCACCCCACCACTCTACCCATCGTCCTCCACCGCTAGTGTAGGTGATAACATCTTCCATTCCATCTAAGACCATGAAGGCAAAATCTAGGGAAAATTGCACCCCATTGGTGATCTGGCTATGGCCAAAGGATCCTACCCCTTCTACACCACCCATTGTGGTAGTGTTGAGCTCTCCAGCTCAACCTTCTGCCCTAATGGTGGTTCAGAAGGAGTGGCAACCTAGAAGCATCATGGTCATCCGTTCACCAACTCCACCATATAGTCGGATGTGAAAATGGTGATAATTATTACAGATATTCCAGATGATAGTCCAGTTGCACCAGTGGTAGTGGAACATCCTAGGATTGTTACTGCTCTTATAGCCAGTAGCAATCAAGAGTATCATTCATCTAGTGAGTACAGTCCACACAGGATTGACTCTCCAATGACAGGAAGGTCCGGTGCCTCTTAGTGAATGATAGTGATCATATCAGTTAGCCTAAACTATTTGTACCTATTGAGTTGGATCATCCCTTAGATGAGATAGTTGCACATTATTTCATGGAGAAGAAGGAGATCTTGGGGTACACCTTGTCTGATGAAGAAAGAGTCAGATTTGATCCAAACAAAGATGACTTGATGGGAGACTCAGCTAGAGTCTGCATGGTTGACACTAGAGGATCTCTTCTTAGGGAATAACAAGCCATGGTGATGAGGTTGATCAAGGAGACACCGCAAAATTAGTCCATCACCTCTGACATCAGTTGAGGCAGAAGGATGGGTATTGATAGGATGGCACAACAATTACAGGACTTATTAGCAGAGTCGTGCTTCAAAAGAAAGCCCATTTAGTTCATCTTACAATAGTTAACATCAGTCAACCTGAGTTAGTGCATGTCTTGGACCCAGCCAAGACTCTACCTCTTATTGAGCAAGGTAGCACTAGCCTGTATAAGAAGGTAGGGGAAATTACCTCCATATAAGAAAAAGATATAAAATCCATGGTTGAGCAATAGGTGAAGGAAGCTTTGGCTCAAGCCTGGGGAGGATCATTGGTTCTAAAGGGTTGACCCTACCTAAAGGAATTCAATGATATCCAATATCCCAAGGGTTTCATGCCTCCTTCATTCAAAAGCTTTGATGGTAGTGGAAACTCGATGCAAGACATAGCACATTTCAGGGCCAGTTATTGCAACGCAGGTGGCATCGATGCTCTACTTTTCTGCCTTTTCATTAGTAGCCTAGTGGGTATTGCTTTTAATTGGTATGCTGAACTACCCAGTGGTTCATTAAAGATATTTGATGAGTTAGAGCAACTCTTCATTAAGAAATTTGCTGGAGCTCAGTAAAGGGTGATTGTAGGTGATCTCGTTGTAGTACAATAGCACCCTAGTGAGTCCCTTATTGATTATATTCTCTGATGGCCTAACCTGAGTATGAAGTGTGAACTATAGTTGTTTGAACAACATGCCATTGTGATTCTCTTGAAGAATATCCATGGCCTGGTCGCCTTCATGCTTAATAGCTTCACTATCAAGATATTTGAGAAGCTAATCAATAAGGCAGGAAGTCTATAAGGAGAGGCCAAACAGTTGCCTTTTCAAGATCAGCTGCCTAAGTAGAAGCCACAGAAGGACTATGAGAAGAAGCCAAGAGTAGTAGCAGTGGTTGACAAGGGGAAGCAGCTAGCTAGAGATCAGTCTGAGAGACCATGACCTCAATAGCTTCCACCTCCTTTTCCACCACCGAGGTAGCCCTACTAGCCTCCACCATAACCTCCACGGCCAGCATAGCCACCGCCTCAGCCATACCACTAGCAACAGAAGCATGCATACCCATTTCTAGGTAGCTATGGTCCACCTGCTCTATTAGATAAGTTAAACAAACCTTATTCTTTTAAGTGGGAGGTAATCAAGAAAATCTTTAAGAACCTCTTAAAGAAACCTGATTTTCAGTTACCCTAGCCTAAGTGACCGAAGGAAGTAGGCAAAAGTCTTGATCCAAACTTTTGCCCTTACCATCATATGCTAGGCCACATTTTGGAGGATTACTTTACATTCAAGGACTAGCTTGAACATAATTTCAAGACCGATGTTGTAGTTATTCCAAAGGAATACCTTATGGAACAACCTTCCAGTTCCATTAGGGTAATCCTTGGGGATACCTATGATCCTACCAAAACCAAAGAAGGTTGGGACATTTCTTTGTTTAAAATCTCTAAGAAAATAATTCAAAAGATCAAGAAGCAGCATGTGTTGGCAAGTTTCCAATGCCAACTCTAAGAAAGTGAGAGCTCAGCAGCAGCAGCATGTGTTGGCCTGGGATAGCCCTTTAGCAGAGCCACCGACCATGTCTAACCTCCAGCCTTCAGTTGCAGCTTTCACATCGGTGACTTCTTCCATTTCAGCTAGCTCTTCTATTTCTTCTACTAGTAGAACTCTTATATCAGTGGATAAGGGCATCAAATCCTTTACTTTGCTCACTTTACTTGACTTCTACTTTGTACCTCCAAATAATTCTAAGAAATTGAAGAATAAAGCTAGTTTGAGTTACATCTGTGTCACTTCTAATGGGTTATCTTCGTCTATGCCTAACGATAACTCTTCAAGTCTAAATAACTATAACAATTTCGATCTTCCTCTTTCTGATTCAGGGTTGGACTTTCCAACTCTGAATTTTACCTTTTGAGATAGACTTGGAATCATCTAGTTCCAAGAGTCCCATAGGAGAAGCTATAGGTGAGCATGAAGCGTAGGTAGAACCTTCCACCACCTTGCCTCAAGAGATTACGAAACTCAATCTCTATAGTGGCAAGGTTCTACCTCATATGGCAACACCTCAAGATAGAGGGAAATAAGTAATTGGTACTGAAGATCAAAAAGCCCTTCCACAGGATGCTCAGCCTTGGATATGCGTATGGAAGACCACTGAAGGTGGACTACAACATCCTTTCTCATCTAAGAAAGTTTCCATCAAAACCAAGCATATATGATGCCCTTATCATATCCAAAGAGATGAGGGAATCACTAATCAAGACCATCCTTGATCTTGAAATATGCTTATCTCAGCTTACCGCTATAGGTGAGGAAGCACATTATTCAAAAGAAGCCCAAGAGATCACCTTCATAGATGAAGACCTTCTTTTGGGGGACTTGGAACACAATTGTCCGTCTACATCATAGTTGACATGGATAGGTTTAGACTAACTAGAGTTCTCATGGATTCAGGTTCATCAGTGAACATTATGAGTCTAAAAACCCTTGCTTATTTGAAGATCGATATGTTTACACTCCGAGGAGATAGGATGATGTTGAGAGGATTCAATGATCAAGGTGAGTGGGCTTTAAGTTCTATAGTGTTACCATTGTAGATAGGTGATTGGAAGACTGAAGCCAAGTTCTACATCATTGATTGAAATACTTCATTCACTGCTTTACTTGTTAGGCCTTGGATACATCAAAATAAAATAGTTCCATCCTCCCTTCATCAGTGCATCAAGTTCAAAAAAGATGGAATTGAAAATTGGAGATGAAAAGCCATTTTTAGTTAGAGAAGTTGAGATTTATGAAGATGCGACCTACTATCTTCCTGAAAATGCCCTTTCTCATGAACTTGGACAAAATTCAAATGTAAAAACAAAAGAAAAAAAATGAAATAAAAGAAAAGATAAAAGAAAATGAAAAGAAAAGTAAAAGTCGAAGTGACCATGAAAGGGGAATTAAAGAAGAAGTAGATTCGCACATCACATTTCACCCACAGTTCATTCCATCATATGGACATGTGGGTCGGATGGCTCAACCTCCACTAGGTAGAGGCAGAGGAAGAAACAAAGGCAATTCCAGAGGTGGGAAACCCCCTAGTTGGCCTTCAGCCAATAGTGATCGTGCTCCAGTTCATAGGAGTACCCCTATTATTCACATTGACTTGGAAACCAGCTCGAAGGACGGGTCCAATGTGATTAGTATACCAGCCAACCCCTCTTAGTGGGTTCCATTAGAGGTGACTTTTGATCTAGATAGAGATGAAGACCAGGCCTCCAACCAAAGCAAAGTATTGAAATCTGGTTTAGGTTTTTATTTATTTAAGTTTTTTTAATTTTATTTTATTTATTTTTTAGTTTAGTTTAGGTTTTTATTTATTTTACTTGAGTTTAGTTTTTACTTTTTACTTTTTGCTTTATTTTATTTTTGGTTTAGGTATTGGTATAGGTTTTAGTTTAGGTTTCTATTTTATTTTATGTTTTTATCTTATTTAGGTTTAGGTTTTTTGTTTAGATTTTATTAAGTTTAGGTTTGGGTTTTTTGGTTTTTAGGGTTTATGGTTTGGGGTTTAGAGTTTTTTTTAAGGTTTAGTGTTTAGGCTTTAGGGTTTAGGGTTTTTAGGGTTTATGGTTTAGGGTTTAGGTTTTTCTTTTAAATTAAGTAAATAGGTAGGTTTATGTTTATTTAGTTTATTTTTATTTATTTTAGTTTATTTTATTTTTTATTTTTATTTATGTTTATTATTTATTTTTAATAGTTTAGTTTATTTATTTTAGGTTTATTTATTTTAGTTTATGTTTTTTATTTTAGTTTTTTTAGGTTTTATTTTTTAGTTTTGTTTTTGGTTTTTTTTAGTTTATTTTATTTTATTTAGTTAGGTTTAGGTATAGGTTTAGTTTATTTTAGGTTTAGGCTTAGGTTTTATTTATTTTAGATTAGGTTTAGATTTATTTCATTTTTTTATTTTATTTTTATTTTAGGTTTTATTTTTTATTTATTTTTACTTTTTACTTTTAATTATATTTTTGAGGTTTAGGTTTTTATTTAGTTTTTATTCTATTTTATTTTATTTTATTTTATTTCAGGTTTATTTATTTTTATTTTATGCTTAGTTTTTATTTTATTTAGGTTTTGTATTTTTAAGTTTATTTTATTTTTTAGTTTAGTTTAGGTTTTTAATTATTTTATTTTAGTTTAATATTTTTTTAGATTTTAGTTTAGTTTTTTGTTTTCTTTAGTTTACATTTTTATTTATTTTATTTTTAAGTTTTACTTTGCCTAGGTTTATGTTTTTAGGGTTTTGTTATTAGGGTTTATTATAGGTTTTAATGTATTTTGGTTTTATTTTAGTGGGTTTAGGTTTGTGGTTTAGTAGTTAGGTTTATGTTTTGTGGGTTTAGGGTTTTAAGGTTCATGGTTTAGGGTTTAGGGTTTAGGGATTAGGGTTAGGGTTTGGGTTTAAGGTTTAGAGTTTAGGGTTTTAGGTAAACGATTTAGGGTTTAGGGTTGTAGGTTTAAGGTTTAGAGTTTTGGGTTAGTTTTAGGGTTTAGGGTTTAGGGTTTACAATTTTAAGAAAATATTAAGTAAACTACTAGGTTTAGGTTACTTTAGTTTTTTTAGTTTATTTTTAATTTATTTTAGGGTTTAGGTTTTTAATTTTTATTTAGTTTGGTTTATTTATTTTAGGTATATTTATTTTAGTTCAAGTTTTTATTTTAGTTTATTTTTTTGGTTTAGGTTTTATTTTTTATTTTTAGGTTTAGGTTTAGGTTTTTATTTTTATCTTTTTTAGGTTTAGGCTTCAGGTTTTTATTTTAGGTTTATTTTTAGGAATTATTTTTTAGTTTAGGTTTAGGTTTAGTTTATTTTAGTCTTGGTTTAGGTTTTATTTATTTTAGTTTAGTTTATTTTAGTTTCAGTTTATGTTTATTTTATTTTGTTTATTTTGTTTTTATTTTAAGTTTATGTTTTTTTTAGTTTAGGGTTTATGTTTTATTTTTTATTTATTTTTACATTTTACATTTTGGTTTATTTTTGAGGTTTTGTTTTTTATTTAGTTTTTATTTTATTTTATTTTTGGTTTATTTATTTTTATTTTACATTTAGTTTTTATTTTAATTAGTTTTTATTTTATTTAGGTTTTTAATTCTTGGGTTTATTTTATTTTCTTAGTTTAGTCTAGGTTTTTATTTATTTTAATTTATTTTATTTTTTATTTTTAAGTTTAGGTTTAGATTTTTATTTTATGTTATTTTCTTCTTTTATTTAGGTTCATGTTTTTAGGTTTTTAGGGTTTAGGGTTTAGGATTTAGGGTTGTAGGTTTAGAGGTTAGGGTTAGTTTTAAGGTTTAGGGTTTAGGATTTAGGGCTTAAAATTTAAGGTTTAGGGTTTAGTGTTTAAGCTTTTTGGCTTAAGATTTTTAGGGTCTATGGTTTAGGGTTTAGTGTTTAGGCTTTAGGGTTTAGGGTTTAGACTTTAGGGTTTAGGGGTTTTAGGGTTTATGGTTTAGGGATAGTTTATAGTTTAGGGTTTAGGGTTTTAGCATTTAGGGTTTAGGTTTAGGGTTTAAAGTTAGGGTTACAGTTTAGGATTTAGAGGTTAGGGTTTAGGGTTTTGGGTTTTGGGTTTAGGATTTTTTAGGGTTTAAGGTTTATGGTTTAGGGTTGTAGGTTTAAAGTTTATGGTTTAGGGATTAATAAAAATAGGGTAGGAGTTTAAGGTTAAGTTTTTTTTAAATTAAGTAAACTTGTAAGTTTATTTAGTTTATTTAGTTTAGTTTTTATTTATTTTAGATTATTTTATTATTATTATTATTTATGTTTTTTAATTTTTATTTAGTTTGGTTTATTTAATTTAGGTATATTTATTTTTGTTTAGGTTTTTTATTTTAGTTTATTTTTTAGGTTTGGGTTTTATTTTTTATTTTTAAGTTTAGGTTTTTATTTATATCTTTTTTAGGTTTACGCTTTAGGTTTTTATTTTTGGTTTATTTTTAGGAATTATTTTTTAGTTTAGGTTTAGGTTTAGTTTATTTTAGGTCTTGTTTTAGGTTTTATTTATTTTAGTTTAGTTTATTTTAGTTTAGGTTTATGTTTCTTTTATTTTGTTTATTTTATTTTATATTTTAGGTTTATGTTTTTTTTATTTTATTTATTTATTTTTACATTTTACATTTTACATTTTTGTTTATTTTAGAGGTTTCATTTTTTATTTAGTTTTTATTTTATTTTATTTTAGGTTTATTTATTTTTATTTTATGTTTAGTTTTTATTTTATTTAGGTATTTAATTCTTAGGTTTATTTTATTTTCTTAATTTAGTCTAGGTTTTTATTTATTTTATTTTATTTTATTTTATATTTTTAGGTTTAGGTATAGGTTTTTATTTATTTTAGTTTAGTCTAGGTTTAGGGTTAATTTAGAGTTTAGGGTTTAAGGTTTTAGGGTTTAGTATTTATGGTTTTGGGTTTAGGGTTAGGATTAAAGTTTAGGGTTTCGAGTTTAGGGTTTAGGGTTTTGGGTTTTGGGTTTGGAGTTTAGGGACATAAAAGTTTAGGGTTTAGTTTAGATTTAGGTTGTGGGAGGGAGTTAACATATTTAGGGTGAGGGCATAAAATGGCTGGTTTAGGCTTAGGATTTGGAGGTTTTAGGGTCCATGGTTTAGAGTTTAGTTTACCTGTTTAGGGTTAGGGCCTGGAGGTTTAGGGTTTAAAAGGGATAATTTATAGTTTAGGGAGTTTAGGGTTTAGGTCAGTTTTAGGGAGTTTTTAGCGTATTTTGGGTTATGTTTTTATGGTTTAGGGATCAGATTTTAGGTGGTATGGTTTAGGGTTGTAAGTTTAGGGTTGGGTTAACATTTATGGCTAGTATAGTTTAGGGTCACTTTTTTTTTTTAAATTAAGTAAACTTGTAAGTTTAGGTTTCTTTAGTTTAGTTTTTATTTATTTTAGATTTTTTTATATTTATTTTTATTTATGTTTATTTTTTATTTATATCTACTTTAGTTTATATAATTGATTTATTTATTTTAGTATAGGTTTTTTATTTTAGTTTATTTTTAAGCTTTAGATTTATTTTTAGTTGAGTTTTAATTTTATTTTATTATTTAGGTTTAAGTTTTTTTTTGTAGGTTTTGGTTTAGGTTTTTCTTTTATTTTTTTAGGTTTAGGTTTTAGGTTTTTAGTTTAGGTTTATTTTTAGGTTTTACTTTTCAGGTTAGCTTTAGGTTTATTTTTAATCTACTTTATTTTATTTAGTTTAAGTTTAGGTTTAAGTTATATTTATTTTAGTTTAGTTTAGGTTTATGTTTATATTATTTTAGGTTTTTTTTTTGTTTACAAATTCGATATTATTTTTTATTTATTTTTAAGGTTTAGGTTTTTATTTAGGTTTTATTTTATTTTATTATAGGTTTATTATAGTTTATTTTAGGTTTTTTTTATTTTTAGTTTATGTTTAGTTTTAATTTTATTTAGGTATTTTATTTTTAGGTTTATTTTATTTTTTAATTTAGTTTAGGTTTTTATTTCTTTTATTTTAGTTTATTTTATTTTATTTTTAGCTTTAGGTTTATGTTTTAGTTTAGGTTCTTATTTATTTTTTTATTTTATTTTATTGAGGTTTATGCTTTTTTATATATTTTATTTTTAGGTTTTATTTATTTTAAGTTTTGGTTTTTAGGTTTTTAGGATTTAGGTTTTATGGTTTAGGGTTTAGGGTTTAGGGTTGTAGGGTTTCGGGTTTTAGGGATTAGAGTTTTAGGGTTTTGAGTTTAGGGTTAAGGTTTAGGGTTTAGGGTTTAAGGTTTAGTGTTAAGGATTTAGGGTTTAAGGTTTAGGGTTTAGGCTTAGCTTAGGGTTAGGGTATTTTTTAATTAAGTAAAATGGTAGGTTTAAGTTCAATTAGTTTATTTAGTTTATTTTATTTTCTATTTTTATTTATGTTTATTTTTTATTTATATTTACTTTAGTTTATCTATTTTAGTTTAGTTTTTTAATTTTAGTTTATTTTTTAGGTTCAGGTTCAGGTTTAGGTTTAATTTTTTGTCGAGTTTTATTTTTATTTTATTTTTTAGGTTTAGGTTTTAGATTTTATTTTTAGGTTTAGGTTAGGTTTTTATTTTATTTTTTTAAGTTTACATTTACGTTTTTATTTTAGGTTCATTTTTAGGTTTTATTTTTTTAGTTTTGGTCTAGGTTTATTTTTATTTTATTTTATTTTATTTAGTTTATGTTTAAGTTTAGGTTTAGTTTACTTTAAGTTTAGGTTTAGGTTTTATTTATTCTAGTTTAGTTTTTTTTAGTTTAGGTTTAGGTTTATTTTATTTTGTTTATTTTATTTTCATTTTAAGTTTTAAGTTTTTTTTCTTTAGTTTAGGGTTTAGGTTTTATTTTTTATTTTTTTAGGTTTAGATTTTTATTTAGTTTTTATTTTATTTTATTTTAGGTTTATTTTATTATTATTTTACGTTTAGTTCTTTTTTATTTATGTTTTTTATTATTAGGTTTATTTTATTTTTTTAGTTTAGTTTAGGTTTTTATTTATTTTATTTTAGTTTATTTTTATTAGTTTATTTGATTTTATTTTTTAGGTTTAGGTTTTAGTTTAAGTTTTTATTTTATTTTATTTTTTTATTTTATTTAGGTTTATGTTTATTTATATATTTTATTTTTAGGGTTTAGGGTTTTCAGTGGTTAGGGTTAGTCTCTTTCTAATAAATAAATAGCCTAGCTATCTTGCATAAGCATAAAGACTTGCCTACATGTATTTAAAATCGTAGGAGGAGTTAGTTGGCGGCCACCCCAAGGCAATTGTAAGTCCAAGTTGTCAGGTGGTTTGTCCTCTCTTGTGGAGGCAAACCAAATACCCATTTTCACCTTAGATTTAGGTTGTGCTTCCGGCCGAAGCTCCCTAGATTTAGGTTCTGAGGCTGCTGTTCCCTATTTGGGCCATATGCATAATTCCTCACCTCTTAGGCATTTCCTTAATCTTGTGTTAAGGGATCTTAAGTTCTAAATTTCTAATGAAAAGATCCAACTCAAACCAACTAAATCAATTTCTAAAATATAAAGCCCAATTATAGGATAGTTGAGATGCTCGCTAGGTTTCTTAGCATCGTGAGCATCTCCTACTTATCTTCCATTTTGGCTTTGATAATAACTCCCTATTTTGACCAATCCCAATTGATCTTCAAAATAAACCAATCGATTGATAGTCCTTGCTATTGAAATCTTCAAAGATAATGATCATTTACCTTAATCGAGAGGATTCCTAAGGGATCCTATCCCTTAGGATGTAATTAACTATGGGGGCTTGCCCTTATAGAGAACTTAACGAACCCGATTTAAAATAAACCCATCATTATTTTTCCATGTGTAGTAGGGGAAGAATCTCTAGTACGTATGTAGACCCATCATCCTTAGGAGTCTTTATTGAGGTGATTAGGTCCATTAAAGGGTAGTGACTTCTATCTTTCGTGATAATACACTATTCCTTGATGACGTACTCGATCACCCAAATAAGTACATATGCAGATCTGCGTGGCATTCTTAAAAAAAGACAAATTTTTATAAGGTCTCCTATTTCTTTTCAAACCAACAGATTTGAGAGGCGGCTCCCCAATAGGAATTTATTCACCACAGTATTATAACAAAACTAAAACAAACTAAAATGTACAATAACATTAGTAACACACCACCACATTCATATATATGTGAAGGTATATTGTTATGTACATTATATTTTAATATTCTTTCATATAATATATTATCTTACATTACACCTTAAAATGAATCACTTTAAGCAAAAAATTTATAAAATTTGGTTGAAAAATGAACATTTATTTTGAATGCAAAATTCCATTCTTTTGATTAAATGACACACTATAGCACACCCCCAATGATGTTCCCTAAAGTCCACCTTAAATTTGGTCAAATCCCATCATCTCATCCTATAAATCAGTGTTTTTAAGAATTATACCAATACAAACTCTACTACATCATACTATAACAAACTAAAATATGCTAAATAATAAGTAGTAATACACAATAGTATGCTATAATGCATGATGCTACACTATGGTATGGCATCCTATATTATAATACTCTATTACATATTATATTATATTATGCTATATTGAATATCACATCACAAGGGATTTCTTAAGATAAAAAATCATAAAATTAGTCTAAACAATAAAAAACTATATATTTTAGTCATATTACTTACATATTTTAAATTGAAATAATATTTTATGATGCCATGCTCTACTTATTATGAATTTGGCAAAATTCCTCCATTTTAAAGTCGAAATCAACATTTTTATAAATAATGCTAGTGTAAGCTTGACTGCATTATTGCAAAATACTAAAAGAATTTAAAATGCGTAGAATAATATATTATGATATATGATGTTATACTACGCTACAACTTATAATATTTTTTTTAATAGAAAATCTTACTTTTTAGAATACAATTGGCATAGCACACCTTCAGTACTACAACCTAATTCCCAATTCAAATTTAGCAAATTTCATCATCTAATTTATTAAATCAATATTTTTATGATTTACATTAATATAGACTATATTGCATAATACCATAATATACTAAAACATTTCAAAACATCTTATAACATCCAAAATCACATCACTACATGCTCAAATATATGATGCTACATTATTCTATAATAAATTATATTATAATATGATTTAGGGTTAGGGTTTAGGGTATTCAAATCTCTAATAGGCAAGGGAAAGTCTCTTAAAGACATTTTCTTTAGCTACCATAACTATGTTAGGATTAGGTCATTCTTTATATCTACTCCTAATGGCATCTTTATTCAAGGTTTAGGGTTAGGGTTTAATGTTAGTTAAGGGTTTAGGGTTTAGGATTAGTTTAGGTGTTAGGGGATAGGGTTTAGGGTTTAGGGTTTGTGTTTTAGGGTTTAGAGTTTAGGGTTGTAGTTTTAGGGTTTAGGGTTTAAGCTTTTAGGTTTTAGAGTTTTGTGTTTAGGGTTTTAGGGTTTAGGGTTTAGGGTTTAGGGTTTCAAGTTTAGGGTTTTGGTTTTAGGATTAGGGTTTAAGTTTTAGTTTAAGGTTTAGAATTTAGGGTTCAAGAGTTTTTGTTAACAGAGAATGAATTTAGATTCAACATTTCTTCTTTTCAATTTCATCAACCAAGTAGCACCCCATGTTTTTTAAGACACAAGCGACAACATAGTAAAAAAATGAGCACCCATAGAGCAAATAAAAATCCCTATATAAGCAGAACTGTCTTTACAATAAAAGCAATTCCATAAGCAGCAGATCAGATAAACTGTTCTTCAATTTCTCCAGTTCCTATCAGAACCAACCCTACCTCTCGAGTAGCGGGATTCACCATCATATCCATGATCTCTCCCTCCACCACCCCCTCGGTTGTAACCTCCATCGCTCCTCCTACCTCAATAACCACCACTACTCTAACTAGCACCTTCATATCCACCAGCATGTCCAGATCCCCCACAACCACTATGATAACCGCTACCTCTGCCTTCCCCTCCACCGTTAGATCTAGACTGAGCTTAGTTGATGGTGATGTCCCTACCATCAAGGTTTGCCTATTTTTAGAGTTTGGAGTTTAGGGACTCGGGTTTAGGGTTTAGGGTTGTAGGTTTTAGGATTTTGGGTTTAGGGTTTAGAGTTTATGGTTTAGAGTTTAGAATTTTAGAGTTTAGGGTTTAGGGTTTAAGGTTGTAGGTTATAGCTTTAAGGTTTAAAGTTTAGGGTTTTAGGGTTTAGTATTTAAGGTTTAAGGTTTAAAGTTTAGCTTTATAGGTTTAGGGTGTAGTGTTTAGGGTTTAGGGTTAGGTTTTTTTTAATTATTTTATTATTAATTTTTTTTAAATTAAGTAAACTCATAGGTTCAGGTTTATTTAATTTATTTTTTATTTGATTTAGTTTATTTGATTTTTAATTTTAATTTAGGTTTTTTTATTTAATTTAGTTTATTTATTTTAGGTTTATTAATTTTCATTTATTTTTTAGGATTAGGTTTAAGTTTAAGTTTATTTTTTAGTTTAGTTTTATTTTTATTTTATTTTTTTTAGGTTTAGGTTTAAGGTTTTATTTTAGGTTTATTTTTAGGTTTTATTTTTTAGTTTAGGTTTAGGTTTATTTTTAGTTTATTTTATTTTATTTAGTTTAAGTTTAGGTTTAAGTTTAAATTTTATTTATTTTAGTTTAGTTTATTTTAGTTTAGGTTTAAGTTTATTTCATTTTTATTTTAGGTTTAGGTTTTTTTTTAAAGTTTAGGGTTTACATTTTTTAGGTTTTATTTTAAGGTTTATTATTTGAGTTTAGGTTTTTATTTAATTTTTATTTTATTTTATTTTATGTATTTTTATTTTTATTTTACTTTTAGTTTTTATTTTATTTAGGTTTTTTATTTTATGTTTATTATATTTTGTGGTTAGTTTAGGTTTTTATATATTTTATTTTAGGTTAGTTTTTATTTTTTTAATTTCATTTTTGGATTTTGGGTTAGGTTTTTATTTTTTTATTTTTTTATTTTATTTAAGTTTTTTTTTTATTATTTTATTTTAGATTTTATTTAGTTTAGGTTTAAGTTTTTAGGCTTTAGGGTTGAGGGTGTAGGGTTTAGGGTTTTAGGGTTTAGGATTTAGGGTTTTGGGTTTTGGGTTTAGGGTTTAGGGTTTAGGGTTTAGGATTTAGGTTTTAGTGTTTGAGGTTTAGGGTTTTTAGGGTTTTGGGTTTTGGGTTTTGGGTATAGTGTTTTTATTTTAAGTTTAGGGTTTAGGTTTTAGTTTAGGGTTTAGAATTTAAGATTCAAGGTTTTTTTTAACAGAGAACAAATTCATAATCAAGATTTCTGCATTTCAATTTCTTCAACCAAGTAAAACCTCAAGTTTTCTAAGACATAAGTGATTACATAGATAAAAAATAAGCACCCATAGAGCAAACAAAACCCTATATAAGTAGAACTGTCTCTACTATAAAGAAAGTTCCATAAGCAACAAATCAGATCAAATGTTCTTCTGTTTCTCTAGCTCCTATCAGAACCACCCCTGCCTCTTGAGTAGTAGTATCCACCATCATATCCCTGATCTCTCCCTCCGCCACCCCTACGGTGGTAACCTCTATCACACCTCCCACCTCCATAACCACCACTACACAGACCACCACCTCCACATCCACCAACACGTCCAGATCCCGCACCAGCACTATGATAACTTGCCGCCTCTTCCTTCCCCTGCTAGATCTAGACTGAGCTTAGTTGACGGTGATGTTCCTTCCATCATGGTTCTGCCCATTCATAGAGTTTAAGGTTTAGGGATTCGAGTTTAGGGTTTAGGGTTGTAGGTTTTAGGGTTTGGAGTTTAGGGTTTAGAGTTTAGGATTTTAGGGTTTAGGGTTTAGGGTTTAAGGTTGTAGGTTTAAGGTTTTAGGGTTTAGGGTTTAGGGTATAGGGTTTAGGGTTAGGGTTTTTTTTAATTATTTTTTTAGATGAAGTAAACTTGTAGGTTTAAGTTTATTTAGTTTATTTTTTATTTATTTTAGTTTAATTTATTTTTTATTTTAATTTAAGTTTATTTTATTTTTATTTAGTTTAGTTTATTTATGTTAAGTTTATTTATTTTAGTTCAGGTTTTTTATTTTAGTTTGTTTTTTAGGTTTAGGTTTAGGTTTAGGCTTATTTTTTAGTTTAGGTTTAATTTAGTTTAATTTTTTTTATGTTTACGTTTAGGTTTAAGGTTTTTATTTTAGGTTTATTTTTAGGTTTTATATTTTAGTTTAGGTTTACAATTATTTTTAGTTTATTTTATTTTATTTAGTTTATGTTTAGGTTTAGGTTTAGTTTATTTTAGCTTTAGGTTTAGGTATTATTTATTATAGTTTAGTTTATTTTAGTTTAGGTTTAGGTTTATTTTATTTTTATTTTAGGTTAAGGTTTTATTTTTTATTTTAGGGTTATATTTTTTATTTATTTTGAGGTTTTATTTTAAGGTTTATTGTTTATATTTATGTTTTTATTTAGTTTTATTTTATTTTATTTTAAGTTTATTTTATTTTTGTTTTACTTTTATTTTTTATTTTAGGTTTATTTTAATTTTTATGTTCGTTTTATATTTTTATTTATTTTATTTTAGTTTAGTTTTTTTATTTCATTTTTAGGTTTTAGTTTTAGTTTAGGTTTTCATTTTTATTTTATTTTATTTAGGTTTTGATTTTTTTATGTTTTATTTTGATTAGGTTTAGGTTTTAGGGTTTAGGGTTAGGGTTTTAGGGTTTAGGATTTAGGGTTTTTGGTTTGGGGTTTAGGGTTTATCATTTAGGGTTTAGGATTTAGGGTTTAGAGTTTAGGGAATATGGTTTAGGGTTTAGTGTTAGGGTTTTAGGGTTAGGGTTTATGGTTTATGGTTTTAGGGTTTAGGTTTAAGGTTTAGGTTTGTAGGCTTAAGGATTAGAATTTAGGGTTTAGGGTTAGTTTGAGGGTTTTGGGTTAGGGTTTTTTTAATTATATTATTATTATCTTTTTAAATTAAGTAAACTCATAGGTTCAGATTTATTTAGTTTATTTTTTATTTATTTTAGTTTATTTTATTTTTAATTTTGATTTAGGTTTATTTTTTTATTTAGTTTAGTTTATTTATTTAGGTTTATTTATATTAGTTTAGGTTTTTTTATTTTAGTTTATTTTTTAAGTTTAGGTTTATGTTTATTTTTTATTTTAGTTTTATTTTCATTTTATTTTTTAAGTTTCAGTTTTATTTTTTACTTTTTGGTTTAGGTTTAGGTTTTCATTTTATTTTTTAGGTTTAGGTTTTAGGTTTTTATATTAGGTTTATTTTTATGTTTTATTTTTTAGTTTAGGTTTAGGTTTATTTTTTATTTATTTTATTTTATTTACTTTAGGTTTAGGTTTAGGTGTAGTTGATTTTAGGTTTAGGTTTAAGTTTTATTTATTTTAGTTTAGTTTATTTTTGTTTAGGTTTAGATTTATTTTATTTTTATTTTAAGTTTATGTTCTTTTTAGTTTAGGGTTTAGGTTTTATTATTAATTTTTTATTTTTATATTTAGGTTTTTTCTTTAGTTTTAGGTTTTATTTAGGTTTTATTTTATTTTATTTTATGTTTATTTTATTTTTATTTTAGGTTTAGTTTTAATTTTATTTAGGTTTTATTTTTTTAGTTTAGTTTAGGTTTTTATTTAATTTATTTTAGTTTATTTTTTTTCCTTTTTAGGTTTAGGTTTAGGTATTAGTTTATGTTTTTATTTTTTTTTACTTTTTTTATTTTGGTTTAGGTTTTTAGGGTTTTAGGGTTTAGGGTTTAGTGTTTAGGGTTTGGAGTTTAGGGTATAGGTATTAGGGTTTTTTTCTTTTTTTTTTGGAAAACCCATATAGGGGGAATTTTATTGCCACAAAAAGAGAGTTACAAGGTCCTTAACAGGGGATAAACTCCACAACTATTGCTCAAAGAGCTACAATCAGCCTAGAGAGTATTTCCCCTATTTAAGTACAACCAAAAGAAAAATAAAAGAGTAAATGAAAGCAAAAGATACAAATTGATTAACACAGATAAGCTAATGAATAGATTTGGGCCAAAGCTCTTAAAAATGAGAGAATGCATGACACTAGAGAAAATCTACAAGAGAATAAGAGAAATGCATTTGCAAAACTGTAAAAAGATAGAAATTGGAGCATTTAAAGGAATACGGACAAAACAAAAATTGAAAATAGCATAAACTGAGAAAGATTATAGAGAAGTGTGTGAGAGAAGGCTGGCTCAATCCATAGTGATGCAAATATGAGCATCCAAACTTCATTGGAAGGGTTACATCACAAGAGCTACTACCTAAACCAAAAGGAGTGAAATCATCACACATCATAGCCAACAAACATGTGGGAAGATAGCAACCATTTGTTGAAAGTCTTTTGAGCCTTATTCCTAC
The DNA here is from genome assembly GCA_021442155.1 of Cymbidium sinense. Taxonomy (NCBI): domain Eukaryota; kingdom Viridiplantae; phylum Streptophyta; class Magnoliopsida; order Asparagales; family Orchidaceae; genus Cymbidium; species Cymbidium sinense. Next base: position 1,634,194 of record CM038214.1, on the reverse strand, counting down.
AAACCTAAACAAAGCCATAAAACACAATAGAAAGGATACAACAAAGAGAATGGGAAAGGGGATCCCATGCAATAAATATCATCAATATAGTCACCATGCATGAGAATCCCTACACATATGAAAAGAACCATCTTTGCTAGATCCACCTTATTTTTTACCAGAGCCAAGAGTTTAATTAGGCCAGCATAAAAACCCATCACAGGAAAATAGCAGAAAAGGCCAGGTAGTGGAAAGAAGCAATATACAACTAGTTGAAAAGCCTGCTGAAATCCAGCAAGGCAAATCAAATAGCATGTAATTAACTTCGTCCTAAACATATTGGACATATATGAAACTTACCCGTATATAGCCCGTGAATATATAGCCCGTAAAAGGTACCCAATCAGAATAAGCAATGCAGATGTTAACAACCCCCTTATTAATAATCATTGCAGAAGTTAATAACCAGCAAGTGTAAAGGAAGACAGCATAACCCAAACCCAAAAAGGAAATGCAGAAGTCTAACAGAGCCAAGATGGGAATGCAGTAGCAGATTAGGTGGACCAGAAGCCACAGGTAATAAGCTACTCCCTACCACATACAATTCCAAATAAGGACAATCAGAGAGACAACCCAAGTAGTAGCTTGCTGGGCATAAAACCCAGTATTCCAGTTCAGCCAACAACTAAGATAGCAAATAACAGCAAGCTGGCCATAAAACCACCCATTCAGAATAGACAGTGCATAAGATAATATCCAAGTAGGTAATAGCATAATCAGAGTGATCTGTACAAGTCTAACTGAAATAAGATGAACAAAATAGCAGCAGATTAAATAGACCACAAACATCAGGTGATCACATTGGAAACATCAAAAATAATCAGGAAAACAACTACCAACAAATAGCCAACAACCTCAAAGGCATCCTGCTGGACATAAGACCCAAAAATCCAACAGCGAACAATTAAAATATCAATATAATTTTTGCACCCACCATAAGATAAGCTAGTAAAAAAGAGAGGTACAACATAGATACAAAAGGGGTTCAAAAGAGAGCCATCATTGAAATCCTTCAAAACAAAGAAGAGCAGGTTTGCAGCTAAACCAACATCCTCAGTAAAAGCAGATTGGAAAGAAATGATTAAGTAAGTCCAATCCTGTAAAGAGATAATAATAATAATAAGGGTATTGCAGTTTCTCTCCTTACAGGTTGGGAAGGTCAGGTTAGCAAAAGCAATAAAAAATAGCTCCAAAAGCAGCCTGATGGACATGAGAGACAACCCTAGTAGCAGTTTGCTAGGCATAAAACCCAATAATCCAGTTCAGCCAACAACCAAGATAGCAAATAACAATAAGCCGGCCATAAAACCACCATCCGTAATAAACAAGGCATAAGTTAATTTCCAAATTTAAATTTTATTTTATTTTAGTTTTTTTATTTTAGTTAGGTTTAGGTTTTTAATTTATTATATTTTAAGATTTTTTTTAGTTTAGGTTTAGGTTTTTTAGGTTTTTATGGTTTAGGGTTTTGTATTTGGGGGGTTTAGCTATGGGTTTAAGGTTGTAGGTTTTAAGGATTAAGGTTTAGGGTTTTAGGATTTAGTGTTTAAGGTTTAGGGTTTAGCGTTTAGGATTTAGGATTTTTAAGGTATAGATTTTTGGGCTTAGGGTAGGTTTAGGGTTAGCTTTGGGTTTATGAGTTTTTTTAATTTTAAATTACAAACCAGTAGGTTTAGGTTTATTTAAATTATTTTATTTATTCTTTATTTATTTGAGTTTATTATATTTTTTATTTTATTCAGTTTATTTTATTTTATTTTATTTTAGTTTTATTTATTTTAGTTTAGGTTTTGTCTAGTTAATTTTTTAGGTTTAAGTTTAGCTTTAGAATTTTTTAAGTTTTATTTTATTTTTTGTGCATAGGTTTTGGTTAGTTTAGGTTTTTATTTTGTTTTTTTAGGTTTAAGTTTTATGTTTTTATTTTAGGTTTAATTTTAGGTTTTTTATATTTTAAGGTTTATTATTTGAGTTTAGGTTTTTATTTAATTTTTATTTTATTTTATTTTATGTATCTTTATTTTTATTTTACTTTTAGTTTTTATTTTATTTAGGTTTTTTATTTTAGGTTTATTTATATTTTGTGGTTAGTTTAGGTTTTTATATATTTTATTTTAGGTTAGTTTTTTTTTTAATTTCATTTTTGTGTTTTGGGTTAGGTTTTTATTTTTTTATTTTATTTATTTTATTTAAGTTTGGGTTTTTTTATTATTTTATTTTTAGGTTTTATTTAGTTTAGGTTTAAGTTTTTAGGGTTTAGGGTTGAGGGTGTAGGGTTTAGGGTTTTAGGGGTTTAGGGTTTTGGGTTTGGGTTTAGGGAGGGTATTTAGGATTTAGTGTGAGGTTTAGGGTTTTTGGGTTTGGGTTTTGGGTATAGTGTTTTTATTTTAAGTTTAGGATTTAGGTTTTAGTTTAGGGTTTAGAATTTAAGATTCAAGGTTTTTTCTTAACAGAGAACAAATTCATAATCAAGATTTGCATTTCAATTTCTTCAGCCAAGTAAAATCTAAAGTTTTCTAAGACATAAGTGATTACATAGATAAAAAATAAGCACCCATAGAGCAAACAAAAACCCTATATAAGTAGAACTGTCTCTACTATAAAGAAAGTTCCATAAGCAACAAATCAGATCAAATGTTCTTCTGCTTTCTAGCCCTATCAACTACCCCAGTAGTAGTATCCACCATCATAGCCCTGATCTCTCCATCTGCCACCCCCACGGTGGTAACCTCTATCACACCTCCCACCTCCATAACCACCACTACACAGACCACCACCTCCACATCAACCAACACGCCCGGATCCCATCCACTATGATAATCGCCGCCTTCCCTTCCCTCCACAGATCTAGACTGAGCTTAGTTGATGTGATGTTCCGCCATCATGGTTCATTCATAGAGTTTAAGGTTTGGGATGAGTTGAGTGGTCAGGGTTTTAGGTTTGGAGTTTAGGGTTTAGAGTTTAGGATTTTATAGGGTTTAGGGTTTAAGGTTGTAGGTTTAGGGTTTTAGGGTTTAGGGTTTAGGGTATAGGGTTTAGGGTTAGGGTTTTTTTTAATTATTTTTTTATTATTTTTTTAAATGAAGTAAACTTGTAGGTTTAAGTTTATTTAATTTATTTTTTATTTATTTTAGTTTAATTTATTTTTTATTTTAATTTAAGTTTATTTTGTTTTTATTTAGTTTAGTTTATTTATGTTAAGTTTATTTATTTTAGTTTGTTTTTTAGGTTTAGGTTTAGGTTTAGGCTTATTTTTTAGATTAGGTTTAATTTAATTTAATTTTTTTTAAGTTTACGTTTAGGTTTAAGGTTTTTATTTTAGGTTTATTTTTAGGTTTTATATTTTAGTTTAGGTTTACGTTTATTTTTAGTTTATTTGTTTTATTTATTTTATGTTTAGGTTTAGGTTTAGTTTATTTTAGCTTTAGGTTTAGGTTTTATTTATTATAGTTTAGTTTATTTTAGTTTAGGTTTAGGTTTATTTTATTTTTATTTTAGGTTAAGGTTTTATTTTTTATTTTAGGGTTATATTTTTTATTTATTTTGATGTTTTATTTTAAGGTTTATTGTTTATATTTATGTTTTTATTTAGTTTTATTTTATTTTATTTTAAGTTTATTTTATTTTTGTTTTACTTTTTATATTTTTATTTAGGTTTTTTATTTTAGGTTTATTTTAATTTTTATGTTCATTTTACGTTTTTATTTATTTTATTTTAGTTTAGTTTTTTTATTTCATTTTTAGGTTTTGGTTTAGGTTTTGGTTTTGGTTTTAGTTTAGGTTGTTATTTTTATTTTATTTTATTTGGGTTTTGATTTTTTTCTATTTTATTTTTATGTTTTATTTTGATTAGGTTTAAGTTCTTAGGTTTTTAGGGTTTAGGGTTTAGGGTTAGGGTTTTAGGGTTTAGGATTTAGGGTTTTTGATTTGGGGTTTAGGGTTTATCATTTCGGGTTTAAGATTTAGGGTTTAGAGTTTAGGGAATATGGTTTAGGGTTTAGTGTTAGGGTTTTAGGGATAGGGTTTATGGTTTATGGTTTAGGGTTTAGGTTTAAGATTTAGGATCAGTGGCTTAAGGATTGTTTAGGTTTTTTTGAGTTTTTTAGTTTTTAATTATATTATTATTATTATCTTTTTAAATTAAGTAAACTCATAGGTTCAGATTTATTTAGTTTATTTTTTATTTATTTTAGTTTATTTTATTTTTAATTTTGATTTAGGTTTATTTTTTTTATTTAGTTTAGTTTATTTTATTTTAGGTTTTATTTTAGTTTATTTTTAAGTTTAGTTTATGTTTATTTTTTTATTTTAGTTTTATTTTCATTTTATTTTTTAAGCTCATTTTATTTTTTTTACTTTTTGGTTTAGGTTTAGGTTTTATTTTATTTTTAGGTTTAGGTTTTATATAGTTTATTTTAGGTTTTATTTTTAGTTTAGGTTTAGGTTTATTTTTTATTTATTTTTATTTATTTAGGTTTAGTTTAGGTGTAGTTTTTAGGTTTAGGTTTAAGTTTTATTTATTTTAGTTTAGTTTATTTTTGTTTAGGTTTAGATTTATTTTATTTTTATTTTAAGTTTATGTTTTTTTTAGTTTAGGGTTTAGGTTTTATTATTAATTTCTTATTTTTATATTTAGGTTTTTTCTTTAGTTTTAGGTTTTATTTATTTTTTATTTTATTTTATTTTAAGTTTATTTTATTTTTATTTTAGGTTTAGTTTTATTTTATTTAGGTTTTTATTTTTTTAGTTTAGTTTAGGTTTTTATTTAATTTATTTTAGTTTATTTTTTTTCCTTTTTAGGTTTAGGTTTAGGTATTAGTTTATGTTTTTATTTTTTTTATTTTTTTTATTTTGGTTTAGGTTTTTAGGGTTTTAGGGTTTAGGGTTTAGTGTTTAGAGTTTGGGTTTAGGGTATAGGTGTTCGGGTTTTTTTTTTCTTTTTTTTTTTGGAAAACCCCATATATGGGGAATTTTATTGCCATAAAAAGAGGGTTACAAGGTCCTTAACAGGGGATAAACTCCACAACTATTGCTCAAAGAGCTACAATCAGCCTAGAGAGTATTATTTAAGTACAACCAAAAGAAAAATAAAAGAGTAAATGAAAGCAAAAGATAAAATTGATTAACACAGATAAGCTAATGAATAGATCTGGGCCAAAGCTCTTCAGGATGAGAGAATGCATGACACTAGAGAGCAAACCTGCAAGAGAATAAGAGAAATGCATTTGCAAAACTGTAGAAAGATAGAAATTAGAGTAGTTAAAGTAATACGGACAAAATGAAAATTGAAAATAGCATAAACTGAGAAAGATTATAGAGAAGTGTGTGAGAGAAGGCTCAGGCTCAATCACGCCAAATTAGGGTAGATGCAAATATGAGCATCCAAACTTCATTGGAAGGGTTACATCACAAGAGCTACTACCAAACCAAAAAGGAGTGAAATCATCACAGCCATCATAGCCAACAAACATGTGGGAAGATAGCAACCATTTGTTGAAAGTCTTTTGAGCCTTAGTACCTACAAACCTAAACAAAGCCATAAACACAACAGAAAAGGATACAACAAAGAGCAGAATGGGAAAGGGGATCCCATGCAGAATAAATATCATCAATATAGTCACCATGGCATGAGAATCCCTACACATATGAAAAGAACCATCTTTGCTAGATCCACCTTATTTTTTACCAGAGCCAAGAGTTTAATTAGGCCAGCATAAAAACCCATCACAGGAAAATAGCAGAAAAGGCCAGGTAGTGGAAAGAAGCAATATACAACCAGTTGAAAAGCCTGCTGAAATCCAGCAAGGCAAATCAAATAGCATGTAATTGTCCTAAACATATTGGACATATATGAAACTTACCCGGTATACGACCTGTGAATATAGCTAAAAAAAGGTACCCAATCAATATAATGCGATGTTAACAACCCCTTATTAATAATCATCGGTTAATAACCGAAGTGTAAAGGAAGAGATAACCCAAACCCAAAAGGAAATGCAGTCAGAGCCAAGATGGGAATGCAGCAGCAGATTAGGTGGACCAGAAGCCACAGGTAATAAGCTACTCCCCACCACAAACAATTCCAAATAAGGACAATCAGAGAGACAACCCAAGTAGTAGCTTGTTGGGCATAAAACCCAATATTCCCAACAAGACAAGAAATAACAAATAAGCCATAAAACCACCCATTCGAATAGAGTGCATAAGATAATATCCAAGTAGGTAATAGCATAATCAGTGATGCATAAGTCTAATCAAACAAGTTGAACAAAATAGCAGCAGATTAAATAGACCATAAACATCAGGTGATCAGCTGCAGTTGGAAACATCAAAAATAATCAGGAAAACAACTACCAACAAACAGCCAACAACCTCAAAGGCATCCTACTGGACATAAGACCCAAAAATCCAACAGCGAACAATTAAAATATCAATATAATTTTGCACCCACCATAAGATAAGCTAGTAAAAAAGAGAGGTACAACATAGATACAAAAGGGGTTCAAAAGAGAGCCATCATTGAAATCCTTCAAAACAAAGAAGAGCAGGCTTGCAGCTAAACCAACATCCTCAGTAAAAGTAGATTGGAAAGAAATGATTAAGTAAGTCCAATCCTATAAAGAGACAATAATAATAACAAGGGTATTGCAGTTTCTCTCCTTACAGGTTGGGAAGGTCAGGTTAGCAAAAGCAATAAAAATAGCTCCAAAAGCAGCCTGATGGACATGAGAGACAACCCAAGAGCAGTTTGCTAGGCATAAAACCCAATAATCCAGTTCAGCCAACAACCAAGACAGCAAATAACAACAAGCCGGCCATAAAACCACCCATTCAGAATAAACAGTGCATAAGTTAATTTCCAAATTTAAATTTTTATTTTATTTTAGTTTTTTATTTTAGTTAGGTTTAGGTTTTTAATTTATTATATTTTAAGATTTTTTTTAGTTTAGGTTTAGGTTTTTTAGGTTTTTATGGTTTAGGGTTTGGTATTTAGGGTTTGGGGTTTAGGCTATAGGGTTTAAGGTTGTAGGTTTTAAGGATTAAGGTTTATGGTTTAGGGTTTTAGGATTTAGTGTTTAAGGTTTAGGGTTTAGTGTTTAGGATTTAGGATTTTTAAGGTATAGATTTTTGGGCTTAGGGTTGTAGGTTTAGGGTTCAGGCTTTAGGGTTTATGAGTTTTTTTTAATTTTTTAAATTAAGTAAACTAGTAGGTTTAGGTTTATTTAAATTATTTTGTTTATTCTTTATTTATTTGAGTTTATTATATTTTTATTTTTATTCAGGTTTATTTTTATTTTTATTTAGTTTAGTTTATTTATTTTAGTTTAGGTTTTTTGTTTTAGTTAATTTTTTAGGTTTAAGTTTAGCTTTAGAATTTTTTTAAGTTTTATTTTTATTTCATTTTTTAGGTATAGGTTTTTTTGGGTTTTAGTTTAGGTTTTTATTTTGTTTTTTTAGGTTTAAGTTTTATGTTTTTATTTTAGGTTTAATTTTAGGTTTTATTTTTTAGTTTAGGTTTAAATTTATTTTTAGTTTATTTTATTTTATTTAGGGTTAAGGTTTAGGCTTTGGTTTAGTTTATTTTAGGTTTAGGTTTAAGTTCTATTTATTTTAGTTTAGCTTATTTTTGTTTAGGTTTCGGTTTAATTTAATTTTCTTTTAGGTTTAGGTTTTTTTTTTAGTTTAAGGTTTAGGTTTTATTAATTTGTTTTCTAGGTATAGATTTTTGGTTTAGGTTTTTATTTAGTTTTGTTTTTTATTTATTTTAGGTTTAGTTTTCATTTTATTTAGGTTTTTTATCTTATAGCTTAGTTTAAGTTTTTTATTTATTTTATTTTAATTTCATTTTTATGTTTTATTTTGTTTTATTTTTAGGTTTAGGTTTAGATTTTAGTTTTGGCTTCTATTTTATTTTATTTTTTATTTTATTTTGGTTTAGGTTTATTTATTTATTTATTTTATTTTTAAGTTTTATTTAATTTAGGTTTAGGTTTTTATATTTTTAGGGTTTAGGGTTTAAAGTTTAGGGATTAGGGTTTAGGGTTAGTTAAGGGTATAGGGTTTAGAGTTTAGGATTTATGGTTTAGGGTTTAGGGTTAAGGGTTTATGGTTTAGGGATTGGGGTTTATGGTTTAGGATTATTATTTAGGGTTTAAGCTTTTAGGGTTTAGGGTTTAGGGTTTAGGGTTTAAGGTTTATGCTTTTTAGGGTTTAGGGATTAGGGTTTAGGCTTGAGGTTTTTGGTCTAGGGTTCAAGTTTTAGTTTATGGTTTAGGGTATTTAATAATTTATTTAATAGAGAACAAATTCATATTCAACATTTCTTCTTTTCATTTTCATCAGCCAAGTAACACACCAAGTTTTCTAAGACACAAACGACAACATAGATCAAAAGTTAGCATGCATAGAGCTAATCAAAAACCCTAGTTAACTAGAACCATCTCTACTATAAAGACATAGTTCCATAAGCAGCTGATCGGATCGGCCGTTCTTCAGTTTCTCCTGTTCCCATCAGAAGCACCCCAGCTACTCGAGTAGTAGATCCACCATCATATCTTTGATCTCTCCCTCTGCCACCACGACTGTAATCTCCATCGCTCTTCCTGCCTCTATAACCACCACTTTTCGACCTTGACCTCCCTACCCATGACCACTGTGATAACTTCCGCCTCCACCTTCGCCTCTACTGCTAGATCAAGACTAAGCCTGGTTGATGGTGATGTTCCTGTGGTCAAGGTTTTGCCCATTCTTAGGGTTTAAGTTTAGGTTTAGATTTATTTGGTTTTAGGGTTTAGGTTTATTTTTAAATTTATTTAGTTACTTTAGGTTTAGGTTTAGGGTTTGGGGTTTAGGGTTTATGGTTTAGGGAGTAGGGTTTAGCGTTTAGGGTGTAAGGTTTAGGGTTTAGGGTTTAGGGTTTATGCTTTTAGGATTTAAGGTTTAGGATTAGGTTTAGGGTTTAAGGTTTAGGGTTTTTTAAATTAAGTAAACCAGTAGGTTTAGGTTTATTTAGTTTATGTTCTATTTATTTAATTTAATTTAATTTTTTATTTTTATTTAGGTTGATTTTTATTTTTTTAGTTTAGTTTATTTATTTTAGGTTTATTTATATTAGTTTAGGTTTTTTATTTTAGTTTATTTTTTAGTTTTAGGTTTAGGTTTAGGTTTATTTTTTAGTTGAGTTTTTTTTCTTTTATTTTTTAGGTTTATATTTTATTTTTTATTTTTAGGTTTTTTTTATTTTATTTTTGGCTTAGGTTTTATGTTTTTTTATTTTTAAGTTTATTTTAATTTAATTTAGGTTTTTTTCCAGTTAGTTTTATTTTATTTAGTTTAGGTTTATGTTAAGGTTTAGTTTATTTTAGGTTTAGTTTAGGTTACATTTATTTTAGTTTAGGTTTAGGTTTATTGTATTTTGTTTATTTTATTTTTATTTTAGGTTTATGATTTTTTTTAGTTTATAGTTTTGGTTTTTTTTTTAATTTATTTTTAAGTTTTATTTTTAGGTTCATTTTTTAGGTTTAGGTTTTAATTTAGTTTTTATTTTATTTTATTCTATGTTTATTTTATTTTTATTTTACGTTTAGTTTTTATTTTTTTTAGGTTTTTTATTCATAAGTATATTTTTTTAATGTAGTTTAGTTTTTCTTCATTTTATTTTACTTTAGATTTATTTTTAATTTTATTTTATTTTTAGGTTTATGTTTTGGTTTAGGTTTTGATTTTATTTTGATTTTATTTTATTTAGGTTTAGGTTTATTTATTTATTTTATTTTTAGGTTTTATTTATTTTAGGTTTAGACTTTCAAGTCATTTGGGTTTAGGGTTTTGGGTTTAGGGTTAATGTTAGGTTTATTGAGTTTAGCAAGGAGTTTAGGAGCTCATTTGAGTGGGGTCAGTGTTTGTAGAGTTTATAGTAGTGTAAGCTTTAGGCCTGGGTTTTTAGGGTTTAGGGTTTAGGTCAGCTTAGAGTCAGGGTTAGTATAATTTAGTTTCAAGTAGGAGGGTTTAGGGAGGTCACTGGGGTTTAGGTTTAGGGAGGGAGGGTGGTAGCCCAGGTTTGGGTGGTGGTAGTAAGGTCATGAGGTTTAGGTTGATAGGGTCAGGTTTAGGGTTTAGGTTATTTAGGGTTTAGTGGGTTAAGGAGGGGTTTAGGGTTTAGGGTTTACAATTTAGGGTTTTTTTAAAGAACAACAAAAAACCGACAGGTGAGTTTATTTAGTTTATTTTATTTCTTTTTTATTTATTTAGCCTATTTTATTTTTTATTTTTATCTAGTTTGGTTTATTATTTTTGGTTTATTTATTTTAGTTTAGGTTTTTTATTTTAATTTATTTTTTAGGTTCAGGTTTAGGTTTATGTTTATTTTTTAGTTTAGTTTTATTTTTTATTTTCTATTTAGGTTTAGGTTTTAGCTTTTATTTTTAGGTTTAGCTTTAGGTTTTAGTTTATTTTTAGTATATTTTATTTTATTTAGTTTAGGGTTTATTTTTATTTTATTTTAGGTTTAAGTTTAGGTTTTATTTATTTTAGTTTAGCTTATTTTAGTTTAGATTTAGGTTTATTTTCTTTTATTTATTTTATGTTTAGGTTTTTTTTTAGTTTAGGGTTTAGGTTTTATTTTTTAGTTTTTTTTAGGTATATTTTTTAGGTTTAGGTTTTTATTTCATTTTTATTTTATTTTATTTTAAGTTTACTTTATTTTTATTTTACGTTTAATTTTTATTTTATTTAGGTTTTTTATTTTTAGGTTTATTTTATTATTTTTGTTAAGTTTAAGTCTTTCTTTCTTTATTTTAGTTTAGTCTTTAATTTTTATTTTATTTTATTTTAGGTTTTGGTTTTCGTTTAGATTTAGGTTTTAGTTTAGGTTTTTACTTTTTTTTTTATTTTGTTTAGGTTTAAGTTTTTTTATTTATTTAATTTTTAGGTTTAATTTAGTTTAGGTTTAGGTGTTTAAGTTTTTAAGGTTTAGGTTTTAGGGTTTAGGGTTTATGGTTTAGAGTTTAGGGTTTAGTAATGTGGAGGATTTTAGTTTAAGTTTAGGGTTAGTTGAGATTAGTTTAGTTTGGAGTGATTAAGATTTAGGTCAGTTTGGGATTAGACAGAGGAGTTGGGTTTAGGAGTGTGGGTAGGTGGGAAGAGGTTTATGATTAGGGAGGGAGGGTTTAAGTTAGGGTTTAGGGAGTTTAGGGTTGATTTAGGGTTTAGGTTTAGTTTAGTTGTAGTTTAGTTAGGGTTTAGGGAGTGGTTTAGTGTTTGGGGAGTGGAGTATTTAGGGTGGGTGGAGTGGAGGGTTTTATTTTGTTATGTGGAGTTTATGTTTTAGAGTTTAGGGTTTAGGGTTTAGTTAGGGTTTAGGGTTTTAGGATTTAAGATTTAGGGTTTAGGATTTAGGTTTTAGATTTAAGTTTCAAGTTTTAGTTTAAGGTTTATGGTTTTTTTAATAGAGAATAAATTCAGGTTCAACATTTCTTCTTTTCAATTTCATCAACCAAATAACACACCAAGTTTTCTAAGACAGATAAAAAATGAGCAAGCATTGAGCAAATCAAAAACCCTAGTTAACTAGAATTATCTCTACTATAATGACACAGTTCCATAAGCAGCAGATCAGATGTCTAGGGAAGTGAGGTAATCAATTGACCTCCTTGGGGCTAGCTAAAGCCTTGTGCTCCCGGGATGTCTAGACTATGTACCCATTACCATTCAATCTTATATAAATCAATAAATGAATAGAGGAAAGAGAACTCAACATTCATACAGTTAGGCTATATGCACATGAATTTCTTATGTATTTATAACTAGCATCATAACACATATTATTATTCATTTATAAGCTTTTGAAAAATACATTTAGATTTAATAGTGATAATAGCCATGCATATATTAAATTAAATCAACACATGCAAGCTTACATAGAGGTAATCTATTTTATTTTACTTGGTTTTGAAAAGATGGATGCATGAATTCAAATGACATACCAAATTTAACAAGATTGGAAAAAGGGCAATCAAATATAATCATGTGATTCATTAAACCAAACTAGTTTTCAAGGACAATTAAATCAAATAAGATTATTTAAGGCAAACTAATGCTTCTTTATTAATTAAGTTTTGGATTTGATTTGATATAAAGAGAAAAGAAATCATCACTTGCTATTTTAAACCCATTCCCACATTAGTGATTTGGTTTAATTTAAGGAAATGTAATTAAGTTGATTTAATGGGTTAATTAAGTTGAACCCTTAATTAGATGAATTAATTATCCTTACTAATGTCACCTTAAAGTAAATAACTAAATAATTATGAGCCAACATGATATGCATAGAAAATAAACTTGCAATGATCCTAGGAAATAAAAGGGGCCTCTTGCAATTGGCTCATGATTAATAGTTAATTAGATTATGAAGCTTAATTAATTACTCTTTGGTTTTCCCACACATGTGGACTAACCATAATTTCATTAGACTACTTTAGGCTATTAAACACCTAAAGATCGACCCCATGATTTAATTAATTGAGGTAAGATGTGATTAAGATTTTAATATTATTAAGTGATTTAATTAATTAGTTAAATTTTAATTAATTTCATTTTAGACAAGGGTGAAATGAAAGTCCAGAAAGGGGTCCCAACCTTATTCTTTAGTTCACTTACTGTTAAACAATGATTAATAAACTCAATTAACCAATTTATTACTGTTCATCACATTAATTAATCATTAATTAAATTAAAATAGTAGGTAAGGTTTAATTAGTCATTTTTTTAATTAAGTGAGCAATAAATCCCAAGAAAATCATGGTTATCGGTCATCCCATTAAACTAACCCACAAAATTTGAGATTAATTGCTCATAATTAAGCTTAATTAAATTTTTAATTAAAACTTAATTACTATTCAAAATTAGTTAAGATAATTTTTAATTAATTCTCCTCTGAAATACCATTAAAATTAGTATTTATTTGCCTTTTTTATTTCTCTATGATTTTTTAAGATTTTTAGAAGTTTCAGCCATTAAAAATGATTAATTAAGCCTAATTAAAGCTTAATCCTATTGGCGCCATGTGGCGCCTCAGGATTGGCTATATAAAACTTATTCGACTCAGAGCCTACGTGGGGGCGGTGGACGTGCTTTCTCATCCACCATCCGATCTAAGATCATACTACTATGATTAATCCTAAAGCTTAATAAGATTAAATCAAATTGATCTAGTAGATCTAATCATAACCGTCTATTCCGATCATGCAAAACATACAATGCCTGATCTAATGTCATACGCGTGAGGAAGCATGGAGTTTTTCTACCATTTCTCACTTGATTCGAGCTTACCCGAGCTCAAATCAACTCCAAAAGGATCCCACACCTTCACAACATCGATCGGAGGGGATCCATTGGTCAAGATCACACTTTATATTAGTTTTCTTGAAAAATCTCCATTCCATCTTTAGCTAAGGATCTATTTTGGAAGCATACCTCACCGAAGCTCAAGACTAGGGGCTCAAACGATTGATGAAGCTTCATCTATCGGAGATGAAGCTCTATTGAGCAGCAATTAGATCAATTCCTCAATGTTTGCTCAGAAGGGTGAAATGAACTTCCAAAAAGGGGTCCCAACCTTATTCTTTAGTTCACTTACTGTTAAGCAATGATTAATAAACTTAATTAACCAATTTATTACGTTCATCACATTAATTAATCATTAATTAAATTAAAATAGTAGGTAAGGATTAATTAGTCATTTTTTTAATTAAGTGAGCAATAAATCCCAAGAAAATCATGGTTGTCAGTCATCCCATTAAATTAACCAATAAAATTTGAGATTAATTGTTCATGTAATTAAAAAGTAATTAAGCTAATTAATTTTTAATTAAACCTTAATTACTATTCAAAATTAGTTAAGATCACTTTTAATTAATTCTCCTCTAAAATACCTTTAAAATTAGTATTTAGTTGCATTTTTTTATTTCTCTATGATTTTTATAATTTTTAGCCATTAAAAATGATTAATTAAGCCTAATTAAAGCCTAATTCTATTGGCTCCATGTGGCGCCTCAAGATTGGCTACATAAAACTTATTCGACACAGCGCCTACGTGAGGGTGGCGGATGTGCTTTCTCATCTGCCATCCGATCTAAGATCAGACTACTATGATTAATCCTAAAGCTTAATAAGATTAAATCAAATTGATCTAGTAGATCTCTTTCGATCATGCGAAACATACAATGCCTGATCTAACGTCATACGAGTGAGGGAGCATGGAGTTTTTCTACCATTTCTCACTTGATTCGAGCTTACCTAAGCTCAAATCAACTCCAAAAGGATCCCACACCTTCACGACATTGATCAGAGGGGATCCATTGGTCAAGATCATACTATATACAAGTTTTCTTCAAAAATCTCCATTCCATTTTTAGCTAAGGATCTATTTTGGAAGCATACCTCACCGAAGCTCAAGACTGGGGGCTCAAACGATTGATGAAGCTTCATATAGCGGAGATGAAGCTCTATTGAGCAGCAATTAGATCAATTCCTCAATGTTTGCTCAGAAGGCCACTAATTGATGATTTGGAGCTTGACTTTGATTAAAGTCATAGAAGCTTGGGAGATGATTTGTTCTTACTAGACAAGTCCTAGGGAAGGTGCGTGCAAAGTTAATTTGAGTTTGATGGAGAAGTGGGGAAGTTAGGTCAAAAATGGGAGTGTCTTATTTCAGGATAGACAGGAATGGCATTTTTTGATCGAGGAATGAGCTTAGGAACTTAGCAAATTTATCTAGCAGCTCTTCTTGGATATCTCGGGCTCTAAGAAATGATTTTTATGTGTGTTTGAGTGGAAACGAGGGGGTGTATACCTTCCCCCCTCCCACCCCACCCCCACCCCTCTTTCATCTTGATCAGGCGGTACGATCTGGTTTGGCTTCTTGCTATGGGTTTCAAATACTCATATGGGCAGGGTGAGGTGATTTCACCTCCCATGGGTCATGGCTGACCCAACCACCTCTTGGATTAGGTTGAGCAGTGTCCTAGGTGCCTAGGTGGACCATTGAGCGATTATCAAGTGGCCAAGGAATGGAAATGAGCACTTACATGGGTGATTTGTCTCATGTGATGCCCTTGACCCAAGGATAGAATGATCTTTTAGCTTTGGATTTTATTTGAGCACATTTGAAATGAGCCAAAAGTGGGTTAGCCCAAATTTCAAGTCAGTTGAGTTGATTTGGTTAAGTTTGGCTCAATTTGACTCATTTAGATCAAATTTGGTTAGGTTGGGTCAAGTTGACCAATTGGTTAAATTAGGTCAAACCAAGGGTCAAGTTCATATGATCATTTGGGATGTTTTGGTTCAATTGGTTTGGTTTAGTTTGGCTTAGATTTGATTTTGGCTCATTTGAATTCATTTGGGTCAATTGTGTTAAGTTGACATAATTGATAAAATTGGCCAAATTGGTTGGGTTGGGTGTTGGTTTGTGTTTCATTGACCAATTGAAGATGATTGTAGGCTTTGGTTTCAATTAATTTGGATTTGGTTTTGATTTAGGCCAACATGAACCTTTAGGTCAAATTGGGATAAGTAGGTCAATTGGGTTCAATTAGGTCCAATCATGGCTTTGGTCAAGTTCAACAATCAATTTAGAATGAACTTGAGCCATTGGCTGCAATCAATTTGGCTTATATTTTTATTTGACCTAATTTGGTCTTTTAGGTCAATTTGGGTCAACCTAGGTCAAGAGGGCAAATTGGATTTGGTTTGACTCAATTGAAGGTCAAGTCATATTCAAATATTGATTTTGATTTGGTATGAATCATTTGTTTCAAGGGATTTGGCTTTGGTCGTAATTTGGCTAGTTTATGTTCATATGGGTTAAGTGGTTGACTTGGTTTGATCCAATTTGTGGCAATTGATCAACCTAGGGTGATCAACGATCATGATGGGAGGTTTTGATGGGCTTGGTTCAATCTAATTTGGGTAGGATTAGAACTTGGCTCAAATAGGTCAAGTTGGCCACTTTGGGTCAAGTAGACCAATTGGGGTTAGTTGGCTTGATTTTTGGTTGAGTTTGATTTAGTTGAGTTTATGTATGGATTTGAGATTGATATATAAATTCAATTGCAATTAACCTAGGTTAAAATGGGGTTTGGTTCGTATGAACATTTCAAGTCAAAAAAGTTAAGTTGGGTTTGACTTGGGTTGATTTTGGTTTGGCTTGATTATTATAGATTTTATTTATACTTGTGAGTATGATTGAAGGTATGATTGATTCATGAGAAAATAAATTGAATTTGGGTTTTGGAATGAATAAATTTGGCTAAGTCCATGGAGTTAGGTCATGTGGCTTATTCTTGGATTTTGATTTGGTTTGATTTAGTTTTGATCATTTAAATGTATATTTCATTTAAATTTGTGAAGATAATTGAAAATATGATTGATTTGGGAGAAAATCAATTGTGTTTAACTTGATTTGGATTAAGATTTGGCTAAGTCCATGGATAGGTCATATGGCTTAGGAAGGGTTTTGATTTAATTTGATTTAGTTGATTTAGTTTTGATCATTGGAATGTAGATTATATTTATATTTAGAAGGATTATTGAAGATATAAATTGATTATGAGAAAACTAGTTGATTTTGGATTGATTTGGATTAAGATTTGGCTAAGCCCATGGGATAGGTCATATGGCTTAAGAAGTGTTTCAAATTTGGATTTGATCATGGGCTTCAACCAATTGGTTTTGGTATTTGGATTTGAATTTGGATTTGGATTTGATGTTTGAATTGAACTTCAGGTTTGGTTTGAAGGTGAACATGGATTGGATTTGGCTTGTAGAGTATGTCAATTATCTTAATTCCTAAGTCATAACCTAATCTTATGGTTAACCATTCTAAGTCTTTAGGCTTAGGTAAAGTGTTTGAATAATTGTTAGAAGTATCTTATGATTAGGGAAGTCTTAGTGTCTAGGAGACTTCTAAGTCTAAGATGAGAAGATTGAATCCACACTCCAAAAGTGAGGTCAACAGGCCTTAGGCTCCATAGTGTTGCCCTTGGACATAGATGATTGAAAGACCTAAGCCAAGGTTCACATTATAGACTTGAATACATCTTTCAATGCTTTGTTTGGGAGATCATGGATACATGAGAACATCATAGTTCCATCCTTTTTACATCAGTGTATGAAGTTATTTAGAGGTGGGATCGTCTACTATGTCAAAGGAGATATCAAGCCATTTACAGTTCATGAGGTCGGCATATATGACGATGCAGCTTACTGCCTCCCTCAAAATCAACAAGTCTATTCTCATAAACTTGGCCAAAGTTTAGAATTAAAAGAAAAAGAAAAAGAAAAAGGAAGAGAAAAAAAAGAAAAGAAAAGAGAAAATGAAAAAGAAAATAGAAGGGAGCGAAAATAGACTTGGAGGAGGAAGTGGAGCCTGACATTAGATTTCACCCACAGTTCATTAGTCCATTTGAACATATGGGTAGGATGACCTGACCTCCACCTGCTAGTTTAGAGGAAGTTCCAGGGGTGGAAAATCTCCTTATTGGCCACCCAATAGAAGATATGTCCCTGCTATCAGGAGTACACTTGCTATCCATATAGACTTAGAATCTAGTTCATAGGATAAGTCTTATATGTCTAGCACACCAGCTCTTCTCAGTAGTAGATTCTCTTGGAGATGACACTTGAGCCAGATAACAATAAAGACCTAGCTCAAAAGTAAAGCATAAGTGTATCCAAGTCAATATGTGAATAAGTTAGGCATTAGTTGGGAACCTTTGCTCTAACCCCACTTTCATCTCAAAAAGTTGAGGGCTTGGTAGTTAAGGAAGCCCATAAGACATCCACAGGTGTGAAGACTAAGAGATTCTTTGGAAGCATCATCCTCAATTCAAGAAGTTGATGTAGAACTTGAGGATGATTCCTATAAAAATTTAATATAATTACCTTTTGATTGGTAATTACCTTGTGTTCATAATTTAGCAAAGAAAGGGTTAATCCCACATACTTGGTCAAAGCACAGGTCAGACTACTTCAAAAGAATATGTAAAAATAAATGCAAAAGCTCTCAATCAAGATCGGGACTAAGATTCGGTGCAGTGGTTCCAATCAATGATGATGATTACTGCTTAGTCATCACCAATCATTTGGAATTGATAATTTCTTTTCAAATCACATTAACACATGCATAGTTGTGCTTAGAAACTTCAGATGATCCAAATGAATTTTAAGTCAAAGATGCACTGCCAGAGTTTGAAGAAGAGATTAAGTCAACCATCGACGAGCTCAAAGAAATCAACTTAAGAACTAAAGATGATCCACGCTCGACATACATCAATTCTTTATTGAATGAAATTGAAACCAATGACTTTATTAGGCTATTGATTGAGTTTAAGTACCACTTTACATGGAGTTATGAAGAGATGACTGGATTGGCTCCTGATGTAGTAGTCCATAAACTAGAAATAGAGCTTACTGCTAACCCTATCAAGCAAGCTCCTAGACACATGTGATTAGACATAAAACAATAGGTCATTTGAAGTCAAGAAATTGATCAATGTTGGCTTCAATTAGAAAGAAAAATACCTTATCTGCTTAGCCAGCATCATCCCAATTAAGAAAAGGAATGGCCAAATTCATATATGTATTGATTTTATTGATTTAAATAAAGCATGTCCAAAAGTTGAATTTCTACTACTAATCCTAGAGCTGATGGTGGACATTGCCTCATCTCATGTAGTCTTCTCTTTCATGGATGGCTCATCTGGATATAACCAAATAAATATTATTCCTGAAGATGAAAGAAATATTACTTTTAGAACCCTGATTAGAACTTATTGCTATAAGGTCATACTCTTCAGCCTTAAAAATGTTGGTGCTACATACCTGCAGGCTATGACTCAAATCTTCGACTAACTCATTCATTCATCATCATCATGTCGATCAATAAAAGTAGAGAAAAGGAAGGCCATACCTTTGACTTGAGAGTAGTTTTCAAATAGTTAAGATAATTTAACCTCAAAATGCCCACTGAGGTGTGCATTCAGAGTAGCTTCAAGAAAATTCCTTGGGTTTGTTGTATGACACTAGGGAATAACCCTAAAACTTAAGCTAACCCTAAACCCTAAACCCTAAACTATAAACTAATCATAAATCCTAAACCTTAAACCCTAAACATTAAACTCAAATCTTAAACTGACACTCTAAACCATAAATCATAAACACTAAACCTTAAACCCTAAATCCTAAACCCTAAACCCTAAACCCCATCTTTGCTCTCCTCCATTTTTGGGTGCTCTGGAGAATTTCATTTTCCCTATGGAGGCGTGTCTCATTTGTGACTTTTCATGTGGACATTTTAGCTGGTTTTCCACTTTGATGGCTTAGCTTGGCTTTTGGCTTCTTCTATCATGTTCTATCATTGATCATGGTTGTGTTCTCTACTTCCTTGTGGGATAATCCAGAGATTTCTGCTACTCCCGTGAAAGTTTCTAACTCCTTCGAGGTCTCTAGATTAAACCCTTCGCTATCTTTAAAATCTTTCAAGGATGTTCTTGCTAGTAAGGCCAATTGCACTGGTGAGTCTTTCGAACTTATCTCTACCTTCTTTTGAGGTGTACCCATGATAATGTGTTGTGATTTGATTGTGTAAAGGCTTGCGAAACTCTTTGAATTCACATTGCTGGGTAAATTCACTTTGTGTCATCCTACTTTAGGGAATATTCATTTGTTTTTTCATAGCTTGAAGCTCTCTAGTATTTTTTTTGTCAAATTGATTGATTCCCATCATTTCTTGATTCAGCTTTCAATTAATTTATATTATTCTCGAGTTTTCTCTTAATGCTCATATTTTGTTTTCAATTATTAGATGTGATTGTTTAAATGGATGCCTCATTTTGATGTTAAGGAGGAATCTCCTATTGTTCTAGTTTGGAGCTCTCTTCCTAATTTGCATGTTCATTTCATTAATCATGAGTTCTTTTTACTGTGGGTGTGTTGTTCGGTCATCCTGTTCAAGTTGATTAGGCGACTGCTTCTAACACCAGGCAATCTATTGCTCAGATTCTAGTAGAGTTGGATATAACTAAAAAATTTCCAAAGGATAAAGTTATGGATGATGATTCTATCTCAAATGATTCTATTCCTGCTTCTTTGCCACCTATAATTCAAGAAAATATGATCCTTCATGAGGGCTTGATTGGTGAGAAAACTTAGGATAAAGTTTCTAATCCTGACTTGGGCACTTGTGCTTTAAACGATTCTAATTCATCTCCTACTTTTTCATCTAATGTTGAACAAATTTCTAAATTGATTTTGCAACATAATAATGATTTGGAAGAAGGTGAAGTGGCCTGCAATGATGGTTTTAATGTGCAACGTTATTTCAAGCATATCCCTGAATAATCCCTATCTGATGGTGATGTTGTGGATTTGACTAATAAATTTCAAACATTTTTAGAAGGAATAATAGAACTCCTAAAACTAAATTTTCTAACTTTGCCAGAGTTACTAGATCTGGCTCTTCTGCTAAAAAATAAATGGTTTCTTTCTTAATTTGGAATGCGAGAGGGATTGGTACCCTCTCTGTTAGAAATAGAATTAGAAATTTAGTTTGTTCTCATAACATTTCCTTTTTGGCTATCTTGGAACCCTTTATTCTTCCTTCTAACATTCCTTCTATTACATGAATGATTGATTTTGGTAATTTTTTTACTAATTCAAGCAATAAAATCTGGATTTTTTGGAATAGTCCTTTTGTTCTATAGGTTTTGGATGATTTATTCCAAGTTGTGAATGTTAAAATTACTTATGATAATTAGTGTTATTTTGGTTCTTTTGTTTATGCTTCTTGTAATAGAAATGGTAGACAACTTCTTTGGGAAGATCTTATTAGTTTCTCTTCTTCTGTTGATCTCCTTGGTTTGTGGGTGGGGATTTTAACACTATCTCTTCTTCCTCTGAACGGGTTGGTGGTAATGCTTAGAACTTATTTTCAATGGAAGATTTTAATAACATGATCCTTGATTGTTATTATACTGATATTGGCTTTAGTGGGTCTCAGTTTACTTGGAATAATTATAGACTCTGACAAAAGTTAGATCAAGTTTTTTTAACCATTTGCGGATTAACCTTCTCTCTAGTACTTATGTGGAGCACTTAAGTAAAACCCTTTTGGAGCATTCTCCCTTGCTTATCACTGTGAACTTAAATGTTACTAAACCCTCCTCTCCTATCCTTTTTTGCTTTCAAAATATGTGGCTCATGGATGATAGATTTTTGGATGTTGTTGCTAGTAACTGGGGTGAACCTCTCCATTCTGATGATTCTATTTTTGGGATGAGGAGATTGTGGTTCAAATTAAAAAGACTTAAACAATGCCTTAATTGGTGAAATAAACATTATTTCAAGAACCGTTTTGTCAATATAAAAGAAATGGAGAATGTGGTTATAGTTTTGGAAGATGTTGTTGTTAATGACCCTTCTAAAATTCATTTGTTAGCTCAAGCTAAAAATTGGTTAACATGTTATCAAGACATGGAGGAGACCTATTGGCAGAAAAAAGCTTCTATGAAATGGATCTCTAATGGTGATCATAATACTAAATATTTTCATGCCATGGTTAGAAAGAAAAAGGCTCTAAATCACATTCACAAAATTAAAACTAATGATGGTGTTTGGTGTTCAGATAAAAAGGAGCTTACTGATTCTGCAATTTTTTTTTATACAAAGCTTCTTAATAAAATTGTTGCTTATGATGAGATTTCTTCACCTGAAGTTATCCCTAATCTCATTTTTGATGATGATAACAAGATGCTTTCTTCCTTGCCTCGAGCATGAAATTGTCGACACTTTGCAAAGTATGAATACAAACTCAGTGGATGGCCCTGATGGTTTTACTACCCTCTTTTTCCAAACATGTTGGATTACCATTAAAGAGGACTTGGTTAATGTTGTTCTTGATTTCTTTAAGGGTAGTACTCTCCCCAAATATTTTGGTATTTTAATTCCTAAGAAGGACAATATTGAAATTTGGAGTGATTTTAGGCCAGTTAGCCTTTACTTTTTTTTTAACAAAATTATTTTTAAGATGTTGGCTAAAAGGTTGAGTATCTTGCTTCCTAAAATTATCTCCCCCAATCAAATCAGATTTGTTAAAGGATGATCCATTTCATATAATGTTCTTTTAGCCCAAGAAATGATCCGTGATTTGAATGCCAAAGTTCGCAGTGAAAACCTGCTTTTTAAGCTTGACATTTCCAAAGCTTATGATAACATTGGTTGGGTTTTCCTATATATAATCTTGGCTTCATTTGGATTCTCTAATCAATTTATTACTTTAAATAAGAATGTGATTGAGAATTCTTTTTTTTCTTTGCTCCACAATGGTGAAGTTCATGGTTTCTTCTCTTCTTCTCATGGGCTAAGGCAAGGGGACCCTCTCTCTCCTGCCCTTTTCTCTATTATTGTGGAATATCTTTCTAGATGTATTAAGTAGGTGTTTAGTAAAATGCCTAACATGTACTACAGAACTAGTGGTGGGTTTCCCATTTCACCCTCTTTGTCGATGATTTCATTATATTTTGCAATAGCTATACTCTTTATATTAAAAAGTTTTATAATTTCTTAACTCTTTTTGGCATGGAGAGTGGCTTGAATATTAATCCTGATAGAAGTTATTTTATTACTAGCTCTTCTATTTCCTCACCTAAGATCAATGTTATTAAGAATATTATAGGTTCTTCACAACAAATTCTCCCTATCAAGTATTTTGATACTCCTTTATATGGAGGAATGAAAAGATCTTCTTTTTTGATGAAGTCATTCAGAATATAAATAAGAAAACCTCCTCTTATGAGTTTAATTTACTTTCCTTTGGTGCTAGACTTACCTTAATCAAAAGTACCATTTGCTCTCTGCCTCTGTATCTCTTATCTACTATTGTTCCTACCCATTCTATTATTAAAAGGATCAATAGACTTTTTAATAATTTTTTTTGGGGATCTAGCTCTTCTACCAAAATATTATATTGGGCTAGTTGGCACAACCATTATGGTCCTAATATTGTAGGTGGCTTTGGTTGCAAAACATTAGAGGATTCTATTAACTATTTTTCCTACAAAATGTGGTGGAATTTTAGAAATAACCATAGTTACTGATCTGAGTTTATGCATGCTAAATATTGTCAAGGAAAACATCCCCTCATTTGTGCTTTCATATCTGGGGATTCTCCTATGTGGAGAAGACTTTGTAGTATTAAATAGAATGCTGAGAACAAAATTTCTTGGTGTGTCAATTCTGGTTCCTCTTCCTTTTGGTAAGGCAATTGACTGGGCAAGGCTCTATTGATTCCTTGCTTAATAATTATTCCACTATTATGCTTAAGATTAATCATATAATTACTCACAATAACTAGGATGTGGCTTAATTAAATATCCTTGTCCCTAATGTGACAGTTGACAAAATCCTAAAAATTTTCCCTTTCCCTAACGAACCCGACCAAATTCTCTTTAAAAATTCTTCTTCTAGAGATTTTATTTTTAAGGATGTTTGGCACTTCATCAAATTTAAATATTAAGAGTCCTTGGTTTTTACTAAAATATGGAATATTTGTGCCTTTACTTCATTTTTAGTTTTAACTTGGCGCATTCTGAAGCATTATATCCCTGTGGATGCTACTTTTCTGGAAAAAAAAATGCTTCCATCTCCCCTTTAAATGCTACTATTGCTATCACATTGAAACTTGTGGATCATGTTTTTGTGAATGGCCCTATTGCTGCTAAAGTGTGGAAATAGTATGATAATATTTTTAATACTTTCCATTTTAATGGTTCATTTTCTATTATGCAACTTCTTGAAGTTGTTTCTCTCATACTTCTAAGGGTCATGTTAAAATTGTTTTGTCCACTACTATTCTTTGGTATATTTGGATGGAGAGAAATGATGCTAAGCATCGTAATATTCCTATGAGCTATCATCGTATTATTTCTAGAGCCAAATATAAAATTATTTCTTATTTCAAAGCTAATCTTCTTACTTACTCTAGTTTTAAAGGGTGTAATTCTATGGCCTTCAATTTTGGGATTAACCTTCCTCTAATGTCTATCCCACCCAAAAAATTATATATTGGATTAAACCTAATTATCACTACATTATGGTTAACAATGATGGATTAGTTTCTAATGGCTATTATGGCTATGGTGGGATTTTGAGAGATCATAGTGGCAAGGTTATCTTTGCTTTTGCGGCCCCTTTATAGCCTTGTTTTGTGTTATTTACTAAGCAAAAAGGTTTCTATCATGGAATTTCTATTTGTTTATGACAAGGTTTTCATAAGATCTGGTTTGAAGTTGATGCTCTCCTTCTTCTAGATTTAATGATTTCTGATGCTCATGGTAATGTTGAAGTGTATTCTTTACTTAAGCATACTAGGAGGCTTCTTGCTAACCTAGATTTTCACAGTTCTCATATTTATAGGGAAGCCAATTCTTGTGTTGAATTTCTTGCCAATCTGGGAGCCAAGTCTTTTTCTCTGTAAATGTATTCTAATGATGACATCCCTTTCCATTTAAGGAGTCTTGCAAATCTAGATAAAATTGGTTTGCTTTATGTTAGAAGCTTTTAATCTTTTCTCCTCCAATGGGGATTTGGCTTTCCCCTTGTTTTTGGTTTTGAATATTTCTAGTTTTCTCTTATGCTAGATTGGTTTTTATTTATTTCTTCTCATAAACCAACTTTTATTTTCCCGTTTGGTTTTTTCCCATTCTTTGGATGGGTTGGGGCTGTCCTTCCATTCTTTGGAATTTTTTTATATTTTTTATTTTCTGGTTTCCTTTCTCTTCCATCCTAGTAGAGGTGTTTGCTACAGATAGAGGTTGTTTGGTACTGCTTGTTTTTTGATTGGTGTGGTTCTCCTTTTTGGTTGGATCTCTCTACAACCTTTTTTTCTTTGATTTTTTGGTTGGTTGTTTGCTATTGTTTCATGGTTGTGTGGTTTTTTCTCTTTATGGGTGTTACTCATGCTATTTTTGTGACCTTCCTGCTATGGTTGGATGTTTTGTCTCCTTGTAGTTTGCTGACTGGGATGGTTTTTCCAGTTATTTTTGGTTGTCCTTTCTCTCTTGGGTCTCATCCTTCCACTTGTTCTTGTCCTTAAGGATTTTGCTGGTGCTATTTAGGGTGTGGCCCTCTTGGTTATGGTTTGCTCATCGGAAGGTGGCTATTAATAGCTGTGTTGTTATGGTTTTTGCTCCTACAGCAAAGAGGAGTTATGTAACTTTGAGGGCACTTTGTTCTTTGGTTATAGCTTGGAGAGCTATTTTCCTTCAGCTATTTATCCTTTCTTTAGTGCTGATCTGGAAGAGCGTAAGGTTGGCTATTTCAGGTTTGCTATATTGTCTAATTATTGGGTGTGCCTCCTATAATATCGATGTTATATTTTTAATTGGTATTCTGAACTCAAAGGTGGCTAACTACTGGTTGGATTTTTTTTGGATTTGCCTGATGTTTTTCCTGTTGGGATTCTTTTTTGTGGTTGTCTCTGGCTGCTGGATTATTTCTAACCATAAAGGGTTTTTACCTTTTTTTAGCTCCTGTATCTAGCTGTTTTAACTAGATTCTCATGTCTTTAGATTGGGATTGGTGGCTGTTATCTATGCCTTTTTCTTAGGTTTTTTTCAATATTTCTAAATGGATGACTATTTTTGTCTTTCATCTTGATGGTTCTATGTCTAATGATTTGAATCATTGGCTGTCTTGGTGGCTCGCAAGGTGGACTGCCTTGTTGGTTGCTTGGATTGGGTACTCTAGCTGGCTGGTTGAGTTTAAAGAGTATTTACTTTGTTATAATTTTTTTAATCTTGTCAAGTCTATGTATGGATCGATTGTTTACTTTTCCATTCTTCTCTTTTAGTGTCTACCTATTGGGATTTTCATTTTTGGATTGTGGTTGAACCTCTACCCTTTCCTGTTTTGTTGGTTGCCTTGCTTCCTATCATTCTTGATGTTAGTCTTAAAGTTAATCTGGATATTATTATCGTTTATGGAACTTGGCATGTTTTTTTAATGAAGGACTTTACCAATTGTGGTCATCCTTTAGCCTTTGTTTGGTCTCTCCTTAGTCGTATTTCTTTTATTATGAGGTTTGCTCCTAGCAAATGTGTTAGAAATTCTTGGTGGTGATTTTGGTGGTGCTCCCACATAAGGCTTTCGATGTGTTACCTCCTTACTCTGCTATATTGAGTTTAATATATCATCAGGTTTTTTGTGGCTACATTTGCTGTTTGAAGTTTTATGCAGGTTTGTGCGATGATCATCATTGGATAAGGAACTACAAGAGGTATGCTGGCAATGATGGCCATGATGCTTCCCTCTCCATCTTTTGGCTTGTAGTGCTATATGTATTTGTAACCCTTCACTTGAAGTCTGGATGCTTGCATATGGTGCTGCTCCTTAAGATGACTATTACTAAGCCTGAGCCTTTTCTTCATCGCTTTTACTTCTATTTGATCTTATATTTTATGCTTAATTAACTATTTCATTATCTATACTAATCCCTTTTCAAGCTTGTAGCAGATCTCTAGTACAGGTTGGGAGACTTTTGCTACTGGATTGAGCTGGTTTCATAAGGAGCAGAGGAAGTTCTTTTTTCAAGGATTATTTTTTGTGGATCTCTCTTTTTTATTAGCTTCCTTTCCTTATCTTCTATTAGCTAGGGGGCTTATCTCCTTAGGACTTTTTGTAGCAATTTGAGCATTAGCTTAGAGATTTTCCCCCTCTAAGGACTTTGTACCTTTTCTTTACGGCAATAAAATTTATCTAATTTTCTAAAAAAAATCCTTAAACCTTAACTCCTAAACCCTAACCCTAACCCAAAACATAAACTCTAAACCATAATCCCTAAACCCTAAACCTTAAACCATATAAACCTAATCCCACTAACCTAAACCTAAATCTAAACCCCAAAACCTGCACCCTAAGGAAACCTAAATCCTAAACTAACCCACACTAACCTAAACCCTAAAACCTAAAACCTACACCCACAAACCCCAAACCCACAAATCTAAACTCTAAAACCTAACACTAAACCTTAAACTCTGACCTAAACCCCAAACTTAACCTGGGCCCTTGACCCTAAACCCTAAACTCTAAATCCTCTGACAACCCTGAGCCTAAGACCTGGGCCCCACCAGGCCTGGGCCTGACTACACTGAACCTGGGCTTTACTAACTACTGAGCCTGATCCTAATGACCCTGACTGACCTGGGCCCTAAATCCTGGGCATTGACCCTGGGCCTAGTCTGACCTGGGCCCTGGGCCAGGCCCTGGCTCCAAACCTGGGCCCTGGTAACCCACTGCCTGAGCCTGACACTGACCCTACCACCAAAACCTCTAACCTAAAATAATAAAACCTAAACCTGGATAAAATAAATATAAAACCTAAACTAAATACTAAATAAAATACTCATAAAACTATAAATTAATAAACCTAATCTGATAAAAATAAAATAAACATATAAACCTATAAAATAAACTAAATGTTTAATAAAAAACAAAATAAACCTAAATAAAATAAAATTAAAACTAAAATAAAAAAATAAACCTAAAATAAAAAATAAAACTAAAATTAAAAAAACCTAAAACTTAAAATAAAATAAACTGAGACCTAAACAAAAATTAATAAACTAAAACTAAAATAAATAAAACTTTAACCTAATCCTAAAATAAAAACTAAACTAAATAAACCTAAATAAAATATAAATATAAAATAAACTTAAACCAAAACAAAAATAAAACCTAAAAATTAAACCATAAATAACCTAAACCTATACCTAATATAAAAATAAAACTAAACTAAACATAAATATATATATATATATATATATATATATATATAAATAAAAAAAATAAAATATAAAATAATAAAAACTAAACAAAAAATAAACCTAAACTAAATAAACTTAAAAAAAATTAAAATAAAAAGCTTAAACTAAATTAATTAAACCTAAAATAAATAAACAAAATTAAATAAAAATATAAATAAACCTAAATAAAATGAAGTAAAAAAAATTGAAATAATAAATAAACATAAACCTACGAGTTTGCTTAATTTAAAACAAAATAAAAAATTTAAAAAAACTCTAACTTTAAACCCTAAACCCTAAACCTTAAACCCTAAACCCTAAGACCCTAAACTATATACCCTAAACTCTATAATCTTCAACCCTAAACCTTAAACCCTAAACCATAAACCCTTAACTCTAAACCCTAAACAGTAAATCCTAAATCCTAATAACCTAAAAATTTTAACCTAAATTAAATAAAAACTAAAAATAAAATAAATAAATAAATTAAATAAAATAAAAACTAAAACTAAAACCTAAACCTATACATATACCTATAACCTAAACATAAAAATAAAATAAAATGAAAAATAAAAACTAAATTAAAATAAAATAAATAAAACATAAACTAAACTAAAAAATAAAATAAACCTAAAAATATAAAGCCTAAATAAAATAAAACCTATACGTAAAATAAACCTAAAATAAAATAAAATAAAAGCCTAAAGCTAAAAATAAATAAAAAATAAAACCTAAACCCAAAGTTAAAAATACAAAAACTAAATAAAAAATAAACACAATAAAATAAACCAAAACCTAAACTAAAATAACTAAAACCTAAACCTAAACCTAAAATAAACTAAACCTAAACCCTAAACTAAATAAAATAAAATAAACTAAAAATAAACATAAACCTAAACTAAAAAATAAAACATAAAAATAAGCCTAAAATAACATAAAACCTAAACCTAAAAAGTTAAATTAAAAACCTCAACTAAAATAAATAAACATAAAATTAAGAAATTTTAATAAATAAAAATAAAAAATAAACCTAAATCAAAATATAAAATATTAATTTTTTAAAAATAACCAAAACCCTAAACCCTAAAACTAACCACTAAAACCTAAACCTACAATCCTAAACCCTAAAACCTATAGCCCTAAACCCTAAACCCAAAACCCAAAACCCTAAACTATAAACCCTAAAACATAAACCCTAAACCTTAAACCCTAGATACCTAAAAACTAAAAGCTAAACTAAATAAAACCTAAAAATAAAATAAATAAAAAAACTTAAACTTAAATAAAATAAAATAAAAACCTAAACAAAAAATAAACCTAAAAATAAAATATAAAAATAATAATAACTAAACTATAAATAAATAAATAAAAACCTAACCTAACTAAAAAATTAAATAAACCTAAAAATAAAAAACTAAATAAAATAAAGCTCAAATGTAAAATAAAAATAACATAAACCTAAAATAAAATACAATAAAAAATAAATTAAAACTTAAACTTAAAACTAAAAACTAAAACAAATAAAAAAATAAAACTTAAACCCTAAACTAAAAAAAAAAAACTAAAAATAAAAAATAAAATAAACTTAAACTAAAATAAACTAAACTAAAATAAATAAAAGTGAACCTAAACCAAAAATAAATTAAACCTAAGCCCTAAACTAAATAAAATCAAATAAACAAAAAATAAACCTAAACCTAAACTAAAAAATAAAACTGAAAAATAAACCTAAACTATAAACTTAAAACCTAAACCAAAAAAAAAATAAAATAAAACCTAGATAAAATAAAAAATAAAATAAAACTTAAACTAACTAAACAAAACTAAACCTAAACTGAACCTAAAATAAATTAAAATAAATAAATAAATGTAGAATAAATAATCTAAACTAAATAAAATATAAAATAAAATAAACTAAACTAAATAAATAATAAACTAAATAAACCTAAATCTACCGTCTACTTAGTTCTTTTAAAAAAATCCTAAACACTAAACCATAAATCTTAAACTCTAAAATTTAAACACTAAACCCTAAAACTAACCCTAAACCCTAAAAACCCTATACCCTAAAGCCTAAACCTTAACCAGCACAAACTAAACCTAAACTAACCCTAAACCCTAACTAACTCAACACTACCTAAACCCTAAACTCTAGGCCCTAAACCCTAAACCCTAAACCCCCCTACTAAACCCAAACCCTAAAAACTGAGCTAAATTTAAAACTTAAAATAAAATAAATACATAAAACCTAAACCTAAATTAAATAATAAAAATAAATAAATAAAATTTGAAACTAAAACCTAAACATAAACCTAGAAGTTAAATAAATAAAAAATTGTAAACCTAAATAAAATAAATTAATTAATTAAATAAAAACATAAAGTGAAACCTAAACTTAAACCTAAAAATAAAATATAAAAAATACTTCATTAAAATAAACAAAAACCTAAACTAAACTAAAAAATAAAATAAACCTAAGAATAAAAAACCTAAATTAAAGAAAAACTAAACATAAAATAAAATATAATTAAAACTAAATAAAAACCTAAACCTAAAAAATAAACCTAAAAGTAAAACATAAAAGTAAATAAAAAATAAATCCTAAACCTAAACTAAAATAAATAAAATTGAAAAATAAAGCTAAAATAAACTAAACCTAAAACTAAACCTAAACCTAAACTAAACAAAATAAAATAAACTAAAAATAAACCTAAACCTAAACTAAAAAAATAAAACCTAAAAATAAACTTAAAATATAAACCTAAAACCTAAACCTAAATAAAACAGTATAAAAACCTAAACCTAAACCTAAAAATTAAAAATAAAACTTGACCATAAAAATAAAATAAAAATGAAACTAAAGTAAAACAATAAACTTAAACCTAAACTTAAACTAAAAAATAAACTAAAATAAAAAACCTAAACTAAAATAAATAAACATAAAATAAAGAAACTAAGCCAAATGAAAATAAAAAATAAACTAAATAAACGTATAAGCTAAATAAAAATAAAAAAGAAATTAAATAAACTAAATAAACGTATGCCAACTAGTTTACTTAACTAAAATAAAAATATTAAACCCTAAACCCTAAACCCTACTAGTTTATCTCTTCTATTTCTATATCTGCTCTTAAAATCAATAAAATAATGGATATTATTGGTTTTTCTCTTCAATGTCTTCTTATCAAATATTTAGGCTCTCCTTTATATTGTTGTCCTAAGAGATCTCAATCTCTTTGATGAGGTTATCCAAAATATTTAGAATAAAGTTTCTACCCTTGAATTTCATTTTTTTATTTTTGGTGGTAGATTAATTATTATTAAAAGTATTCTTTACTCTCTTCCTTTATTTTTCTTGCTTCATATTGTTTCTACTTCCTTTGTTATTATCCGGATGGAATGAATTTTAATAAATTTTAATAAGTTTTTTTGGGGTTCTAGGCATTCAACCAAAAGGCTTCATTTAAAATGACTCATATTTTAAGGGAAGCCAATCCTTGTGTTGATTTTTTAGGCAGGAGCAACCTCTATGATTTTACATTGTTTATCAATGATATTATCTAAGTAATTAAAGGCCTTCTAACTTAGATAAAGATGGTTTGCCTTATGTTAGATATACTTAGTTTCTTTTTCTCCTTCTATATTGGTGGCTTCTCTTGCTTTCTTTGTTAGGGTGCTTCTACTGGTGATATTCTATTCTATTGTTGTTGCCTCCTTTCTCTTGTTGTTTTTTTCTTCTTCTATCCCTCTATTTTTGTTTCACTTCTTTTTGGTTTGTTGGCTTCCTTTCTTTGGTTGTTTGCTGCTCCCTTTTATGTTCTCTATGTTTCCTTGTTGGTTTTGTGGTTACTCTCATTGGTGTTCTTGGGCTTTTTTTACTGCTATTAGCTTTCGCTTTCCTTCATTTCTTCTAGTTTGTTCTACTCTACTATTGGTGGTTTTGGTTGGTGATTATTTTGTCTCTTACTTGGTTATGGTCCTGGCTTTTGGTTGGGGTTGTGGTGCTTTTCTTCAACTCTTCTTCTATTCTGGTGGTTGGAGTTCTGTTGATTGGTCCACTCTGTTGGGGTCTTTGGTTGGTTATTTTGTTGATTTGTTTATTATTTTTCCATTTTGATGGTTGTTCCTTGTTCTTGGCTAGCATTGCTACGGTGGTTTTGAGGTTTGTTGGCAATGATGGCTAGGATGATTTTATTCTCTTATATTGGTTGGTAGCCCTTTTTTTATGATTGTAACCCTTCTTTTGAAATTTAGCTACTCACAAATTTTGGTTTCCCCTTTTTCCATAACTGAGTCTGAGCCTTTCCCTAAACTAAAAGAAACTAAAACTAAAATAAACAAAATAAAATAAACTTGAACCTAAACTAAAATAAATAAAACCTAAACCTAATTCTAAAATAAACTAAACTTAAACCCTAAATAAAAGAAAAGAAAATAAACAAAAATAAACTTAAAGATAAACTAAAAAGTAAAACTTAAAAATAAACCTAAAATGAAAACCTAAAACCCGAACGTAAAAAAACAAAATAAAAACCTAAACATAAACCTAAAAAGAAAAATAAAACCTAAACTTAAAAAACAAAATAAAAATAAACCTAAACTAAGAAATAAACATAAACCTAAACCTAAACCTATAAAATAAAATAAAATAAAATACATAAACTAAAATAAATAAACCTAAAATAAATAAATTAAACTAAATAAAATAAACATAAATATAAATATAAACTAAAATAAACTAAAATAAATAAAATTAAACTAAATAAACCTACTGGGTTTGCTTGTTTTTAAAAAACCCTAAATCCTACCCAAATCAGAATCCTTAACCTACCTAAACCTAAACCCTAAACTCCCCACCCCCACCCTAAACACTATCCAGTGAACTACCCCTGCTAAACCCTAAACCCTAAACCATAAACTTAAACTCTAAACTCCTAAATCAGGCCCTAGGCATGACCCACCTCCCAAAGCTGATGCTAACCCTCCAGGCCATGGCGCTAAACTCTAAACCCTAAACTAAACCCTAAACCCTAACCTAAACCTTAACCCTCCAACCCAATACTTAAACCCTAAACCCTAAACCTTAAACCCTAAACCATCAATAATGACCCTTAAAAAACTAAACCTAAATTAATTAAAACCTAAAAATAAAATAAATAAAAACTTAAACCTAAATAAAATTAAAAAGCAAAATAAAATAAAAACCTCAACCTAAACTTACAAAAAACTAAACTAAAATAAATAAAAACATAAACTAAACTAAAAAATATGATAAACCTTAGAATAAAAAACCTAAACAAAAAAAAAACTTAAAATAAAAATAAATAAACCTAAAATAAAAAAAATAAAAACTTAATAAAAACCTAAACATAAAAGTAAAACATAAAAATAAATAAAAAATAAAACCTAAACCCTAAATTAAAAATACCTAAACCTAAAATAAAAATAAAATAAACAAAATAAAATAAACCCAAACCAAAACTAAAATAAACTAAACTAAAATAAATAAAACCTAAAATAAACTAAACTTAAACCTAAACTTAAACTAAATAAAATAAATAAACTAAAAGTAAACCTCAATCTAAACTAAAAAATAAAACCTTAAAATAAACCTAAAATAAAAATGTAAAACCTAAGTCTAAAAAAAATAAAATAAAAACCTAAACCTAAACCTTAAAAAAATAGAACCTAAACCTAAAAAATAAAATAAAAATAAAACTCAACTAAAAAATAAATTAAAACCTAAACCTAAACCTAAAAAATAAACTTAAATTCATAAACCTAAAATAAATAAATTAAACTAAATAAAATTTAAAAATAAATCTAAATAAGAAGAAAAATTAAGTAAACTAAAATAAACTAAATATTCTAAATAAACTTAAACCTATCAGTTTACTTAATTAAAAAAAACATAAACCCTAAACCCTAAACCTTAAACCCTAAATCCTAAACCTACAACCCTAAACCCTAAAAGCATAAACCCGAAAACCCTAAACCCAATACCTTAAACCGTAAACTGTAATCCTAAACCCTAATCCTAAACCATAAACCCTAAACCTCAAACTATAAACTCCAAACCCTAAACCTAAATCTAAACTAACTAAATAAATTATAAAATAAACCTAAACCCTAAAATGAAATAAACCTAAACTTAAACCTAAACCTTAAGAATGGGCAGAACTTTGACATCAGGAACATCACCATCTACTAGGCTCAGTCTAGATCTTGTAGTGGAGGTGAAGACAGAGGCGGTAGTTATCACAGTGGTGGTGGGGGATCTGGAGGTGTTGGTGGATATGGAGGTGGTGGTCTGAGTAATGGTTGGTATAGAGGCAGGAGGAGCGACGGAGGTTATAACCATGGTGGTGGCGAAGGGAGAGATTGGGGATAAGATGGTGGATCCCGCTACTCGAGAGGCTGGGGTGGTTCTGGGAACCTGGGCGATGAATGATCGATCCAATCTCCTATGGAACTGTTTTCTTCTAGAGATGGTTCTACTTATCTAGGATTTTTGATTTGTTCTATGCGTGCTCATCTTTGATCTATGTCATCACTCATGTCTTAGAGAACTTGGTGTGTTACATGGTTGATGAAATCGAAAAGAAGAAATGTCAAATTTGAATTTATTCTCACTTTAAAAAAAACTAAAAAACCTAAACCCTAAACTAAAACCTAAACCCTAAACCATAAACCTTCAACCCTAAAAAAAAATAAAAAAAAAATTCCTAATGCTAAACCCTATACCCTAACATTAGCCTTCAACCCTAAACCATAACCTTAAACCTAAAACCTAAAACTTAAACACTAAACCCTAAATCCAATACCCAAAACCATGAAAACCCTAAACCCAAATCCTAAACCATAAAATGCTAAACCTTAAACCCTAAAACCAATAGCCTAAACCCTAAACCCTAAACTCTAAACCCAAAACCCCAAATTATAAACCCTAAACCCTAAACCTAAAACCCAAAACTAACCCTAAACCCTAAACCATAAACCATAACCACTAAAAAGCTAAAAACCTAAACCTAAACTAAATAAACCTAAAATTAAAATAAATAAAAAAACTTAAACCAAAATATAATAAAAAATAAAATAAAAGAAACATAAACTAAAACTCGAACCTAAACCTAAACTTAAAAGAAAATAAAATAAAAATAATAACTAAACTAAAATAAAATAAATAAAAACCTAAACTAAACTAAAAAAATAAAAATCCTAAATAAAATAAAAACTATACCTAAAATAAAATAAAATAAAATAAAAACTAAATAAAAACTTAAACAAAAAAATAAACCAAAAAATAAATCAAAAATAAAACCTTAACGCTAAAATAAAAAAAGCCTAAACCTAACCAAAACCTAAACCTAAACTAAATAAAATATAATAAGCTAAAAATAAACATAAACCAAAACTACAAAATAAAACATAAAAATAAGAATAAAATAAAATCCTAAATCCTAAACCTAAAAAAATAAAATAAAAGCCTAAACCTAAACCTAAACCAAAAAATAAAATAAAACTAAAACTCAACTAAAAAATAAACCAAAACCTAAACCTAAACCCAAAAAATAAACTAAAATAAGAAACCTAAAATAAAATAAATAAACCTAAATATAAATAAAATCAACTAAATAAAAATAAAAAATAAACATAAATAAAAATAAAAAGTAAAATAAACTATATAAACATAAACCTACCGATTTACAAAATTCTTTTTTTTTAAAAAAAACCTAAATCCTAAAAAGCCTAAACCCTAAAGCCTAAACATTAAACCCTAAACCCTAAACCTTAAACCTAACCCTAAACCTTAAACCCTAAAACCCTAAACCCTAAAACCCTGAACGCTAAACCCTAAACCCTAAAAACCTAAAAACCTAAACCTAAACTAAATAAAACCTAAAAATAAAATATATAAAAAACCTAAACCTAAATGAAATAATAAATAAAATAAAATATAAACCTAAACCTAAAAATAAATAAAATAAATTAAAATAAAATAAATAAAAAGCTAAACTAAACTAAAAAATAAAATAAACCTAAGAATAAAAAACCTAAATAAAATAAAAATAAATTAAAAACTAAATAAAAACTAAACCTAAAAGATAAGCCTAAAAATAAATAAAAAATTAAACCTAAACCCTAAACTAAAAAAAAGCTATATCTAAATAAAATAATAAAGAAAATAAAATAACCCTAATCCAAAACTAAAATAAACTAAACTAAAATAAATAAAACCTAAACCTAAACCTAAAATAAACTAAACCTAAACCTAAACCTAACTTAAACAAAATGAAATAAATTGAAAATAAACCTAAACATAAACTAAAAAATAAAATCTAAAAATAAACCTAAAATTAAAACCTAAAACCTAAACCTTAAAAAATAAAATAAAAACCTAAAGTTAAACCTAAAAATTAAAAATAAAACTTAAACCTAAAAAGTAAAATAAAAATAAAACTCAACTAAAAAATAAACCTAAACCGTAACCTAAACCTAAAAAATAAACTAAAATAAAAAACCTAAACTAAAATAAACAAACTAAAAATAAATAAACTAAACTAAATAAAAATAAAAAATAAACCTAAATAAAAATTAAAAATAAAATAAACTAAAATAAATAATAAATAAACTAAATTAACATAAACCTATCAGTTTACTTAATTTTTTTTTTTAAAAGAAAAAATAGTAATGACTAAATCCTAAACCCTAAACCAAAACCTTAAACCTATAACCCTAAACCCTAAACCCTAAACCATAACCCTAAACCCTAAACCCTAAAAACAAACCCTAAAACTCTAAACCCTAAACCCTAAACCCTAAACCACAAACCCTAAACCTAAATATAATGTAACTAAATAAATTTAAAAGTAAACCTAAACCCTAAAACTTAATAAACCTTAACCTAAACCTAAACATAAACCCTAAGAATGGGCAGAACCTTGATTGCAGGAACATCACCATTAGCTAGGCTCAGTCTAGATCTAGCGGTGGAGACGAAGGTGGCGGCGGCAGTTATCGTAGTGGTGGTGGGGGATCTGGAGGAGCTAGTGGATATCGAGGTGGTGGTCAGAGCAGTGGTGGTTTTCAAAGTGGGAGGAGCAACGAAGGTTATAACTGTGGTGGCGGTGGAGGGAGAGATCAAGGATACGATGGTGAATCTCGCTACTCCAGATGTCATGGTGGTTCTAGTTAACTAGGATTTCTGAAGAACGACCAATCTAATATGCCGCTTATGGAACTGTGACTTTACAGTAGAGACGGTTCTAGCTAACTAGGGTTTCTAATTTTCTCTATGTGTGCAAATTTTTTATCTATGTCGTCGCTTGTGACTTAGAAAACTTGGTGTGTTGCTTGGTTAATGAAATCGGAAAGAAGAAATGTTGAATTTGAATTTATTCTCCTTTCAAAAATGATCAAAAACCCTAAACTGTAAAAATAAAAAATAAACCTAAATAAATATATAAAATAAACCAAATAAGCCTAAACCTATCGGTTTACTGAATTAAACACTAAACTAACCCTAAACCTTAAAATGTTAACTAAGCATAAACTCTAAACCCTAATCCCTAAAAAGCCTAAACTCTAAAGCCTAAACCCTAAACCCTAACCTAACCGAAAACACTAAGCTAACCCTAAATGCTAAACCTTAAACCCTAAACCCTAAAAACTCTAAAACCTAAAGCCTAAAAACTAAAGCCTAAAGCCTAAACCCTAAATCCTAATCGTAAACCCTAAACCCTGAAACCCTAAATCGTAAAACATTAAACCTTAAACCCTATACCCTAAAACTAAAACTAGAAAGCCTGAAAATAAAAGCTAAACCCTAACTAAAAAAAACCCAAACCTAAAATAAATAAAATAAAATAAAATAAACCTAAACTAAAATAAATAAAACCTAAACCTAAACCTAAAATAAATTAAACCTAAACCCTAAATAAAATAAAATAAACTAAACTAAAAATAAACCTAAATCAAAACTAAAAAATAAAACCTAAACATAAACCTAAAATAAAAACTTAAAACCTAAACCTAAACCTAAAAATAAAAAAAACCTAAACCTAAACAAGAAAATAAAACTAAAACTAAACTAAAAAATAAACATACACCTAAACCTAAACCTAAACCTAAAAAATAAACTAAAAAACAAAACCTAAACTAAAATAAATAAACAAAAAGTAAATAAACTAAATTAAATAAAAATAAAAAATAAACTTAAATAAATATATAAAATAAACTAAATAAATCAAATAATCCTAAACATGCTAGTTTACTTAATTTAAAAAAAAAACCCTAAACCCTAAACCTTAAACACTAAATCATAAACCCTAAACCCTAAACACTAAATCCTAAACCTTAAACATTAAAGCCAACCCTAAACCCTACACATAAAACCCTTCCCCTTAAACCCTAAATCCTAAACCCTAAACCCTGAACCTTAAATATTAATCCGTAACCCTAACCCTAAACCTTAAACACAAAAACCTAAACTCAAAAATCCTAAACCTTAAACCCTAAACTAACCTTAAAGCCTAAACCCTAAACCCTAAACCTTTAAAACACTAAAGCCTAAAGCCTGAACCTTGAACCTTAATCTAACCCTAAACCCTAAACCCTAAATTCTAAACCCTAAACCATAAACCCTAAACCCTAAACCCTAAACCCTAATCTTAAACCCAAAACCATAAAACCATAAACCCTTAAATCTTAAACACAAAACTCTAAACCCTAAACCCTAAATCCTAAAACCTAAAATCCTAAACCTAAACATAATAAAACCTAAAAATTAAATAATAAGCAAACCTAAACCTAAATAAAAAAATAAAAATAAAACCTAAACTAAAACCTTCAAACAAAATAAAATAAAAACTAACATAAAATAAATAAAAACTTAAACTAAACTAAAAAACATAATAAACCTAAGAATAATAAACCTAAATAAAATAAAAATAGAACTTAAAATTAAAATAAAATAAACCTAAATTAAAATAAAATAAAACTAAATAAAAATCTAAACCTAAAAAATAATACTAAAATGTAACCTAAAAATAAACTAAAACTTAAACCAAAAAAATAAAATAAAAATAAAATGTAAAACCCTAAACTTTAAACTTTAAACCCTAAACCTTAAACTCTAAACCCTAAACCCTAAAACCCCAAACCCTAAACTTTAAACCCTAAACCTTAAACCCTAAGCCCCAAACCCTAAACCCTAAAAACCTAAAAACCTAAACCTATACTAAATAAAACCTAAACGTAAACCTAAAATGTACTAAACATAAACCCTAAACTAAATAAAATAAAATACACTAAAAGTAAACCTAAACCTAAACTAAAAAATAAAACCTAAAAATAAACCAAAAGTAAAAACCTAAAACCTAAACCAAAAAAATATAATAAAAACCTAAACCTAAACATAAAAATAAAAAATAAAACTTAAACAAAAAAAATAAAATAAAAATAAAACTAAAATAGAAAATAAACATAAACGTAAACCTAAACTTAAAAAATAAACTAAAATAAAAAACCTAAACTAAAATTAATAAACATAAAATAAATAAATTAAATGAATAAACATAAAAATATACCTAAATAAAAATTAAAATAAAATAAACTAAAAAAAATAAAAAATAAACTAAAACCTAAGCCTATTAAGAAAAACCCTAAACACAAAACCCTAAACCCTAAACCCTAAACCCTAATCCTTAAACACTAAACCCTAAACCCTAAACCCTAAACCTAACCCTAAACCTACAACCCCAAACCTTAAAACATAAACCCTAAACCACAAACCCTAAATAGAAAAAAAAAAATAAAAAAAACCCTAACCTTAAACCCTAAACCCTAAAACTAACCCGAACCCATAAACCTACAACCCTAAACCCTAAACCAAAAACCCTAAGATCGTAAACCCTAAACTTTAAATCCTAAACTATAAACCCCTAAACCCTAAACCCTAAACCATAAAAACCTAAAAACTAAAACCTAAACTAAATAAAACTAAAAAATAAAATAAATAAAAAAACATAAAATGAAATAAAATAAAATAAAATAAAAATCTAAACTAATACCTAAACTTAAACCTAAACCTAAATAAATAATAATAATAATAAAACTAAACTAAAATAAAATAAATAAATAGATAAACTAAACTAATAAACTAATTAATGATAATTAATAATAAATAAATAATAACTAATAAAACTAATAATAACTAATAACTAAAAAACTAACTAAAAACTAAAAAACTAATAACTAAAAACTAACTAATAACTAATAAAAATTGACTAATAAAGTAATAATAACTAATAAATAACTAATAACTAATAATAAAACTAACAATAAACTAAACTAATAATAAAACTAAAATAACTAAACTAACAAAGTAAAAACTAATAAACTAACCCTAAACCCTAAACCCTAAACCCTAAACCCTAAACTAAACCCTAAACCCAAAACCCTAAACCCTAAACCCTAAACCCTAAACTAAACCTTAAACCCTAAACCCTAAACCCTAAACCATAAACCCTAAAAAAATATAATAAACCTAAAAAATTAAAACCCAAATGGAAAATAAAAATAAAATAAACCTAAAATAAAATAAAATAAAATCTAAATAAAAACCTATAGCTAAAAAATAAACTTAAAAGTAAATAAAAGATAAAACCTAAACCTTAAACTAAACATAAAAAGCTAAACCTAAAATAAATAAAATAAAATAAACTGAAACCTAAACTAAAATAAAAAAAACCCAACCCTAAACCTAAAGTAAACTAAATCTAAACCCTAAACAAAAAAAATAAAATAAACTAGAAATAAACCTAACCCTAAACTAAAAAATAAAACCTAAAAATAAACCTTAAATAAAAACCTAAAACTTAAACCTAAAAAAATAAAATAAAAACCTAAACCTAAACCTAAAAATAAAAAATAAATAAATATAATACAATAAAAATAAAACTAAACTAAAAAATTAACATAAACTTAAAAAAAAGTAATAAAGTAAAATAAGTAAACCTAAATTAATTATACTAAACAACAAAAAAAACTAAATAAATAAATAATATACTAAATAAATTCAATAAACCTAAACCTACTGGTTTAATTAATTTAAAAAAAAACCCTAAACCCTAAAACCTAAACTTTAACTAAATTCACCACCCTAAATACCCAACTCCCTAAACCCTTACCATCTACTAACCTAAACCTAAAATTTACACTAACCCTAACCCCACCAAAACACTACCATAATCCAACCTACCTGACACTAACCCACCAAACCCTACCATAAACATCCACTCCTAAACCCTAACCTTAACCACTCCAAACCTCAAACTCTCCTAAACCTACCACACCACTAAACCTTTATCCTAACCCTAAACTCTACCCATATCCTAAAATCCTAAACAGGCTCTAAACTTACCCATACCCTAAATATAAAATCCTCTAAAGCTAAACTCCCTTATACCTAAACCCACCTTAAACCCTGCTAACATGAAAACTTTAACCCCAAATCCTAAACCAAACCATAAACCAGCCTAAAACCACCAAACCTTAAACCCTAGATCGTAACCCTAAACCTTAAACCCTAAACCCTAAAAACCTAAAAACCTAAACTTAAACTAAATTAAACCTGAAAAATAAAATAATTAAAAAAATGTAAGCCTAAATAAAATAATAAAATAAAATAATATAAAAACACAAACTAAAACCAACACTTAAACTTAATAAAATAAAATAAAAAAAGTAAAAATAAACTAAATATAAATAAATAAAAACCTAAACTATACTAAAAATAAAATAAACCTAAGTAAAACTTAAATAAAATAATAAACATAAAATATAAATAAAGTGAACTTAAAAAAAATAAAATAAAAACTAAATATAAACATAAACCTAAAAAATAGACCTAAAAATAATAAAAAATAAAACCTAAACCCTAAACTATAAAAAAACTAAAAATATAAATAAAATAAACTTAAACCTAAACTAAAATAAATAAAATATAAACCTAAACCTAAAAAAACTAAACCTAAACTTAAACCTAAACTAAATAAAATAAAATAAACTAAAATAAACCTATACCTACACTAAAAAGTAAAACCTAAAACCTAAACCTAAAACCTAAACCTAAAAAATAAATTATAATAAAACTCAATAAACAAATAAACCTAAACCTAAACCTAAACTTAAAAAAAAAATAAAATAAAAACCCTAAACTAAAAATAAATAAACCTAAATAAATAAATATAAATAAAAAATAAAATAAACTTAAATAAATGAAAATTTTTAAACCCTAAATCAGATACCTTAAACCCTAAACCTACAGCCCTAAACCTTAAAACCTAAACCCTAAAAAATTGTAAACCCTAAAATAAAACCTAAATTAGCTAAATAAATTAAAAAATAACCTAAACCCTAAAACCTAATAAAACTAAACCTAAACCTAAACCTTAAGAATTGGCAGAACCTTGACGGCAGGAACATCATCGTCAACTAGGTTCAGTCTAGCTCTAGTGATTGAGGCGAAGGCGGAGGCGGCTGTTATCATAGTGATGGTGGTAGATCTTGAGGTGCTAGTGGATATGGAGGCGGTGGTCAGAGTAGTGGTGGTTATGGAGGCAGGAGGAGCGATGGAGGTTACAGCCTTGTTGGTGGTGGAGGGAGAGATCGGGGATATGATGGTGGATCCTGCTACTCGAGAGGTCGGGGTGTCCCTGATGGGAATTAGAGAAACAGAAGAATGATTGATATGATTTACTGCTTATGGAATTATGTCTTTACAGTAGAGATGGTTCTAGTTATATAGTCTTTTTCATTTGCTCTTTGTGTCCTCATTTTTTAACTATGTTGTCATTTGTATCATAGAAAACTTAGTGATGAAATAAAAAAGAAGAAATGTCGAATCTTAATTTATTCTCATTTAAAAAAAAACAAAACCCTAAACCCTAAACTAAAACCTGAACCCTAAATTCAAAACCTAAACATAAACACTAAACCATAAAAATTCGAAACCCTAAACCTTAAACCCTAAACCCTAAACCCTGAACCTTAAAACCCTAAACTCTAAAACCTAGACACTAAACCCTAAACCCTAATAAATAAAAATAAACTAAGTATACTAAATAAGCCAAAACCTAATGGTTTACTTAATTTTGTAAAAAATACCTTAAACCTTAAATCCTAAACCCTAAACACCGAACCCTAAATCCTAAAATGAACTGTAAACCCTAAAACCTATACCGACAACACTAAACCTACAACCATAAACCATAAACCCTAAAACCCTAATCCCCAAACCCTAAACCCTAAACCCTAAACCCTAAAA
The DNA here is from genome assembly GCA_021442155.1 of Cymbidium sinense. Taxonomy (NCBI): domain Eukaryota; kingdom Viridiplantae; phylum Streptophyta; class Magnoliopsida; order Asparagales; family Orchidaceae; genus Cymbidium; species Cymbidium sinense. The sequence continues at coordinate 1,590,976 of CM038214.1, read as the reverse complement.
ACCACAAACCGTAAAGCCTAAACACTAAACTCTAAATCAAAAAAATAAACTAAATATACTAAATAAACCAAAACCTAATGGTTTACTTAATTTTTTAAAAAATACCTTAAACCATAAATCCTAAATGCTAAACACTAAACCCTAAATCCTAAAACTAACCCTAAACCCTAAACCCTATACCAACAACACTAAACCTACAACCCTAAACCCTAAACCCTAAACCCTAATACCTAAACCCTAAACCCTAAACCCTAAAACCCTAATCCCCAAACCCTAAACCCTAAACCCTAAAATCCCAAACCCCAAACCCTAAACCCTAAACCCTAAAAACCATAAACCCTAAAGCCTAAACACTAAACTCTAAATTAGAAATCATAAACCCTAACCCTAAACCCTAAACTCTAAAACCCTAACCCTAAACCCTAAACTCTAAAACCCTAAACCATAATCCCTAAACTCTAAACCCCAAACTTTAAAAACCTAAAAATGTAAACCTAAACTAAATAAAACCTACAAATAAATTAAATAAAAAAACATAAAAGTAAATAAAATAATAAAATAAAATAAAATAAATACCTAAACTAAAACCTTAACCTAAACATAAAAATAAAATAAAAATGAAAATAAACTAAAAATAAATAAATACAAACCTAAACTAAACTAGAAAAATAAAATAAACTTAAGAATAAAAAATCTTAAAAAGATAAAAGCTAAACGTAAAATAAAAATAAAAAAAGACTAAATAAAAAGCTAAACAGAGAAAATAAACCTAACAATAAAACATAAAAATAAATAAAAAATAAAATCTAAACCCTAAACCCTAAACCCTAATTTAAAAAAAAAACACTGCAATAAAAACATTTCTTATATTTTAGGTTTAGGGTCTAGGTTTTAGAGTTTAGGGTTTTAAGGTTCAGGGTTTAGGGTTTAGGGTTTAAGGTTTAGGGCTTTGAATTTTTATGGTTTAGTGTTTATGTTTAGGTTTTGAATTTAGGGTTTACATTTTAGTTTAGGGTTCAGGGTTTTTGTTTTTTTTAAATGAGAATAAATTAAGATTCGACATTTCTTCTTTTTTAGAGAAAATAAACCTAATAATAAAACATAAAAATAAATAAAAAATAAAACCTAAACCCTAAACCCTAAACCCTAAACTAAAAAAAAACTAAACTTAAAATAAATATAAAATAAGTAAAATAAAATAAACCTAAACCTAAACTAAAATAAAGTACACTAAAATAAATAAAACCTAAACCTAAACCTAAACTAAATAAAATAAAATAAACTGAAAATAAAGTAAACCTAAACTAAAAAGTAAAACCTAAAAATAAACTTAAAATAAAAACTTAAAACCAAAACCTAAAAAAAACCTAAACCTAAACCTAAAAATAAAAAATAAAGCCTAAACCTAAAAAATAAAATAAAAATAAAACTAAACTAAAAAAATAAACATAAACCTAAAAAATAAACTAAAATAAAAAACCTAAGCTCAGATAAATAAACCTAAAATAAAACTAAACTAAATAAAAATTAAAATGAAATAAACTAAAATAAATAAAAAATAAACTAAATAAACATAAACCTATGATTTTACTTTATTTAAAATAAATTAAAAAATAAAAAAACTCATAACCCTAAACCCTAAACCCTAAAACTAACCTAAAACCCTAAACCCTAACCCTTAATCCCATAATCCTAAATGCTTAACATTAAACCCTAAACCCTAAAACTAACCTATAACCAAAAACCTAAACCCCTAAACCTACGATCCTAAATGCTTAACCATAAACCCTAAAACCCTAAACCCTAAACCATAAACCTTAAACCCTAAATCCTTTGACCCTAAACCCTAAAACACTAAACCTATAACCCTAAATCCTAAACCCTAAACCTACAACCCTAAACCCTAAAATCCCTAAACTCTAAACTTTAAACCCTAAATCATAAAATCTATAACACTAAACCATAAAACCTAAATCCCAAACCATAAAAACCTAAAAACATAAAACCCTAAGAACCTAAACCCTAAATCCTAAACCTTAAAAACCTAAAAACATAAACCTAAACTAAATGAAGCTAAATGAAACTTAAGAAATAAAATAAATAAAAATGCTGGCTTAATTAAATAAAATAATAATCTTGATAAAACATAAACTAAAAGACTAAACCTAAAAAATAAAATAATAAAATCAAAAAACTAAACTAAATAAAATTATAAAAGAATCTCATTAAACTAAAAAATATAAAATAAAATAAATTAAAACTAAAATAAAATAAAATAAAAAACAAAACCTAAAAAAATAAAAATAAAACTTAAACCCTAAACTAAAAAGAAAACTAAAACCTGAAATAATATAATATAACCTGAAACCTAACTAAAATAAACTAACTAAAATAAATAAAAGCTAAACCTAAAACTAAAATAAATTGAACCTAAACCCTAAATGAAAAAATAAAACCTAAAAATAATCCTAAAATAAAAACTTAAAACCTAAAACGAAAAAAATAAAATAAAAACTTGAACCAAAATGTTAAAAATAAAAAATAAAACCTAAACCTAAAAAATAAAATAAAAATAAAACTAAACTGAAAAATGAATAAAAACTTAAACCTAAACCAAGAAAAAAACTAAAATAAAAAACTTAAACTAAAATAAAAATAAACCAAAATAAAATAAAAATAAAATAAACTAAAATAAATAAAAAATATACTAAATAAACTAAATAAACTAAATAAACCTTAACCTACAGGTTAACTTAATTTTTTGAAATGAACCTTAAAACTAACCCTAGACCCTAAACCCTAAAATAAACAAAAACCATAAACCCTAGACCCTAAACCCTAAGCCCTAAACCTTAAATGCTAAGCCCTAAAAAATCATAAACCCAAAACCGTAAACATTAAGCCCTAAACATTAAACCCTAAACCTAAACGTAAACTAAAGTAAAAAAATAAAATTAAAATGAAATAAATAAAACATAAACTAAAGTAAAAAAAATAAAAAACCTAAATAAAATAAAAATAAAACCTAAAATAAAAATAAAATAAACCTAAAATAAAATAAAATAAAAATCTAAACCTAAAAATGTAAACCTAAAAATAAATAAAAAATAAAACCTAAAACCTAACCTAAAAAAATGAAAACCTAAAATAAAATTAAAATAAACCTAAACCTAAACAAAAATTAAGTAAACTAAAATAAATAAAACCAAAACCTAAACTTAAAATAAACAAAACCTAAACCTAAACCTAAACCCTAAGAAAAAAACCAAAAATAATTTGAAACCTAAACTAAAAAAGAAAACCTAAATAAGAACTAAAATCCTAAACCTAAAAATAAAAAGTAAAACATAAACTTCAAAAATAAAATAAAAATAAAACTAAACTAAAAGATAAACAAAAACCTAAACCTAAACCTAAAAATTAAACTAAAATAAATAAGCTAAACTAAACTAAATAAACCTAAAATAAATAAACTAATCTAAATAAAAAAATAAAAACTAAATAAAATAAAATAAAATAAACTAAAATAAATAAAATAGAAAATTAAATAAACTAAATAAACTTAAACCTACCAATTTACTTAATTTAAAAAATAAACAAAAAAATTTAAAAATAAAAAAATCCCTAACCCTAAACCCTAAACCCTAAAAACCTATAACCCTATACATTAAACCCTAAACCCCAAACCTTAAACCCTAAACCCTAAAAACCTAAAAAACTAAAAACCTATACCTAAACTAATTAAAACTTAAAAATAAAATAAATAAAAATACCTAAACCTAAATTTAATAAAAATAATAAAATAAAATAAATACCTAACCTAAAGCCTAAACCTAAACCTAAACCTAAACGTAAACGTAAAATAAATAAATAATAATAATAATAACTAAGCTAAAATAAAATAAATAAAAACCTAAACTAAACCAAAAATAAAATAAACCTAAAAATAAAAAACCTAAGTAAAATAAAAACTAATGGTAAAATAAAATAAATAAACCTAAATAAAATAAAATAAAATAAAAACTAAATAAAAACCAAAACCAAAAAATAAACCTAAAATAAATATAAAAATAAAACCTAAACCTTAAACTAAAACCTAAACCTAAAATAAACAAATTAAAATAAACCTAAACCCTAAACCTATCCCTAAACCCTAAACCCTAAAACCCTAAACCCTAAACCCCAAACTCTAAACCTTAAAACCTATAACTCTAAACCTTAAACCGTAAACCACAAACCCCAAATCCTAAACCCTAAACCCTAAAAACCTAAAAACCTAAACGTAAACAAAATCCAAAAAATAAAATAAATAAAAATTTAAACTTAAATAAAATAAAATAAAAACCTAAACTAAAACATAAACCTAAACCTAAGCCTAAACTTAATAAAAAAATAAAAAATTAAAATTAAAATTAACTAAAATAAAATAAATAAAAACCTAAACTAAACTAAAAATAAATAAGATAAACCTAAAAATAAAACCCTAAATAAAATAAAAACTAAACATAAAATGATAATAAAATAAACTTAAAATAAAATAAAATAAAAACTAAATAAAAACCTAAACCAAAGAAAATAAAATATAAAATCGAACATAAAAATAAAAATATAAAATAAAACCTAAACTCTAATGTAAAAAAAACTAAACCTAAAATAAAAAAAAATAAAATAAACTTAAACCTAAACTAAAATAAACTAAACCCAAACCTAAAATTAACTAAATCTAAACCGTAAACTAAAAAAAATAAAATAAACTAAAAATAAATATAAACCTAATCTAAAAAATAAAACCTAAAAATAAACGTAAAATAAAAACCTAAAACCTAAACCTAAAGAAATAAAGTAAAAATCTAAACCTAAACAAAAAAAATAAAATCTAAACCTAAAATAAAATAAAAATAAAACTAAACTAAAAAATAAGTATAAACCTAATTCTATTCCTAAAAAATTAACTAAAATGAAAAACCAAAACTAAAAGAAATAAACCAAAATAAAAAATAAAATAAAATAGACTAAAATAAAAAATAATCTAAATAAACTAAATAAACCTATTCCTACCAGTTTACTTAGTTTCAAAAAAACCCTAAACCCTAAACCCTAAACCCTAAATCGTAACCACTGAATCGTAAACCTTAAACCATAAAACTAACTCTAAAGCCTAAACCCTAAACCCAAAACCCTAAACCCTAAAAAACCCAAAACCATTAAACCCTAAACTAACCTTAAACTTAAACCCTAAACCCTAAACCCTAAACCCTAAAAACTTGAAAGCCTAAACCTAAACAAAATAAAACCAAAAAATAAAATAAATAAAAATTTAAACTTAAATAAAATTAAATAAAAACCTAAACTAAAACCTAAACCTAAACCTAAGTCTAAACTTAATAAAAATAAATAAAAAAATAAAAATTAACCGAAATAAAATAAATAAAAACCTAAACTAAACTATAAATAAATGAGATAAACCTAAAAATAAAACCTAAATAAAATAAAAACTAAACATAAAATGATAATATAGTAAACTTAAAATAAAAATTGAATAAAAACCTAAACCAAAAAAATAAAATATAAAATCAAACATAAAAATAATAATAAAAATATAACCTAAACCCTAATGTAAAAAAAACTAAACCTAAAATAAAAAAAATAAAATAAACTTAAACCTGAACTAAAATAAACTAAACCTAAACCTTAAATTAACTAAACCTAAACCATAAACTAAATAAAATAAAATAAATTAAAAATAAATCTAAACCTAATCTAAAAAATAAAACCTAAAAATAAACCTAAAATAAAAACCTAGAACCTAAACCTAAAGAAATAAAGTAAAAACCTAAACCTAAACAAAAAAATAAAAAATAAGACCTAAACCAAAAATCAAATAAAATAAAAACTAAACTAAAAAATAAGTATAAACCTAAATCTATTCCTAAAAAATTAACTAAAATGAAAAACCAAAACTAAAAGAAATGAACCTAAATGAAAAAATAAAATAAAATAGACTAAAATAAAAAATAATCTAAATAAACTAAATAAACCTATTCTACCGTTTACTTGGTTTCATAAAACCCTAAACCCTAAACCCTAAACCCTCACCTAAATCATACCCACCAACTAACTCTAAACCTAAACCCTAAACCCTAAAAAACCCAAAACCATTAAACCCTAAACTAACCTTAAACTTAAACCCTAAACCCTACACACTAAAACCTAAAACCCTAAACCCTAAATCCTAAACTAACCCTAAACTCTAAACCCTAAATCCTAAAAACCTTAAACCATAAAACTAACTCTAAAGTCAAAACCCTAAACCCTAACTAACCCTATACCCTAAGCTATCCTAAACCCTAAACCCAAAAGCCTAAACATTAAACCCTAAATAAAAAAAAATAAAATAAAATAAATAAAATAAATAATAATAAAATAATAAAATAATAAAAATAAAAAAATAAATAAATAAAACATTAAACCCTAAACACTAAACCCTAAACCCTAAACCCTAAACCCTAAAAACCTAAAAACCTAAACCTAAATGAAATAAAACCAAATAATAAAATAAATAAATAAATAAACCTAAACCTAAATAAAATAAAAAAATTAAATTAAATTAAAACCCAAAAGAAAATATAAACTTAAACTTAAAAATTTAAAATAATTAAAAACATAAAGTAAATTAAATAATAAAATAAACTTAAGAAAAAAAATCCAAAATAAAATAAAACTAATCGTAAAATAAAAATAAAATAGACCTAAAATAAAATAAAATAAAAACTAAATAAAAACTAGTCCTAAAAAAAGTCTAAAAATAAACCTAAAAATAAAACAACATAAATAAAAATAAAACCTAAACCTAATAACGATAACCTAAAATAAAAATAAAACAAATAAAATAAAATAAACATAAACCTAATCTAAAATAAACTATACAAAAATAAATAAAACTAATCCTCAAATAAACTAAACGTACACCTAAATCTAGACAAAATAAAATAAACTAAACTAAAAATAAACCTAAACCTAAACTCAAAAGTAAAACCTAAAAATAAAGCTAAAATAAAAACGTAAAACCTAAACCAAAAAAAAATAAAATAAAAACCTAAACCTAAACCTAAAAATAAAAAATAAAACCTAAACCTAAAAAATAAAATAAAAATAAAACTCAACTAAAAAATAACCTAAACTTATAAAATAAACTAAAATAAAAACCTAAACTAAAATAAATAAATCTAAAATAAATAAGATAAACTAAATAAAAAAATTAACCTAAATAAAAATAAAAATAATAAAATAAACTCAAATAAATAAAAATTAAACTAAATAAACCTAAACCTTCTAGTTTACTTTATATTAAAAAAACTAAACCCTAAATCCAAAACCTTAAACCCTAAACCCTAAACTGTAAACCCTAAAATCCTAAATCTTGAATCTTAAATCTTAAACCATAAAACCCTAAAACCTAAACCCTAAACCATAAAATAACCCTAAACCCTAAACTAACCTTAAACCTTAAGAATGGGAAGAAACTTGATGACAGGAACATCATCATCAACTAGGCTTAGTCTAGATCTGTCAGTGGAGGTGAAGTTGGAGGCGGTGATTATCGTAGTGGTGGTGGGGGATCTGGAGGTGCTTGTGGATATGGAGGTTGTGGTCGGGGAAGTGGTGGTTATCTAGGTGGGAGAAGAGACGGAGGTTACAGCTGTGGTGATGGCAGAGGGAGAGATCAAGGATATGATGGAAGATCCCACTACTCGAGAGGCAGGGGTGGTTCTAATGGGAATTAGAGAAACTGAAGAACTACCAATCCAATCTGCTACTTATGGAACTTTGTCTTTATAGTACAAATGGTTCTACATATCTAAGGTTTTTGATTTTCTCAATGGGTGCTTATTTTTTATCTATGTCGTAGCTTATTTCTTGGAAAACTTGGGGTGCTACTTGCTTGATGAAATCGAAAAGAAGAAATGTTGAATCTGAATTTATTCTCTATTAGAAAAAAAACCTTAAACCCTAAACTAAAACTTAAACCCTAAACCTAAAACCTAAACCCTAAACACTAAGCTAACCCTAAACCCTAAACCCTAAACCCCAAACACTAAAAAACTAAAAACCTAAACCTAAACTAAATAAAACCTAAAAATAAAATAAATAAAATAAATAAAATAAACCAAACCAAAAATAAGATAAAAAATATGATAAAATAAAAATATAAACTAAAACCTAAACCTAAAAAGAAAATAAAATAAAAAAATAAAAATTAAACTAAAAGAAAATAAATAAAAACCAAAACTAAACTAAAATATTAAAAACCTAAATGAAATAAAATCTAAACCTAAAATAAAGATAAAATAAAATAAAAACTAAATTAAAACTTAAAATTAAAAAATAAACCTAAAAATAAAACTTGAAAAAATAAAAAATAAAACCTAGACCCTAAACCAAAAAAAAACCTAAACATAAAATAAAAATAAAATAAACTTAAACCTAAACCCTAAACCTAAATCAGAAATAAACTTAACCTAAACCTAAACCTAAATCAAAAATAAACTAAACCTAAACCTAAACCTAAACTAAATAAAATAAAATAAACATAAAATAAACCTAAACTTAAAAAAAAACCTAAAAATTAACCTAACATAAAAACATAAAAGCTAAACATAGAAAAATATAATAAAAACCTAAACCTAAAAAATAAAATAAAAATAAAACTCAAATAAAAAACCTAAACTAAAATAAATAAACCAAAAATAAATAAACTAAACCAAAAAAAATAAAACATTAACCTAAACAAAAATAAAAAATAAAATAAACTCAAATAAATAAAAATAAACTAAATAAATCTAAACCTATCATTTGCTTAATTTAAATAAAAATCCTAAACCCTAAACCCTAAAACTAACCCTAAACCCCAAACCCTAAACCTACAAACCTAATCCTACAACTCTAAACCCTAAACCCTAAATCATAAACCTTAAACCCTAAATCCTAAACTCTAAACCCTAAACCCTAAACCCTAAAATCCTAAACCCTAAACACTAACCCTAAACCCTAAAACATACAACCCAAAATCTTAAACCCAAACCTTCAACCCTAAACTGACCCATAACCCTAAACCCTAAACTAACTCTAAACCTTAAGAATGGGTAGAACCTTGATGGTAGGAACATCATCATCAACTAGGCTCAATCTATATCTAGTAGTGGAGGCAAAGATGGAGGTGGTGGTTATCGCAATGGTGTTGGGGGATGTGGAGGTGTTGGTGGATATGGAGGTGGTGGTCGGAGTAGTGGTAGATTTGGAGGTGGGAGGAGCGACAGAGGTTACAGTCATGGTGGTCGTGGAGGGAGAGATCGGGGATATGATGGTGGATCCTGCTACTCGAGAAGAGGGGTGGTTCTGATCAGAACTGGAGAAACTGAAGAACGATCAATCTGATTTGCTGCTTATAGAACTAGACAGTTCTACTTACCTAGGGTTTTTCATTTGCTCTATGGGTTCTCATTTTTTATCTATGTCATCACTTGTTCCTTAGAAAACTTGGGGTGCTACCTTAAAGTCTAAACCCTAAACCCTAAACTAAAACTTAAACCCTAAACCTAAAACCTTAAACTTAAACCCTAAACCCTAAACCCTAAATCCTAAATCTTAAACCCTAAAAACCCTAAACCCTAACATTAAACCCTAAATCATAAACCATAAACCATAAACCCTAAACCCTAAATGTTAAACCCTAAAATAATAATAATAATAATAATAGAAAACTAAAAAATAAAAAAAATAGATAAAAATAAAAAAAACCTAAAAAAACTAAAAAGAAAACTAAAAAAATTAAAAAACCTAACAAAATTAAAAAAATGAAAAAAACTAAAAAATAACCTAAAAAGTAAAAAAACTTAAAAAAATAAAAAATAAAAACAAAAAATAAATAAAAATTTAAAAAATTTAAAAAATAAAAATAATAAAAATAATAAAAAAAATTAAATAATTAATTAAAAAATTTTAACAAAAATAAAAAAAATAAAAAAACTAAAACCTCTTTCCTGCAATGCTCTGGCAATTGCTTTTTTTGCTTTTGGAGTGTTTTCTTCTTATGGTTTGGTGATGTTGTGTAGCTCTTGAAGATGGCGGTTGTTCTATTGACCACGTAGCCTGCTCTGTCCTTTTCAGATGGACCGACTAGGGCATCAAATTTCTTGGGTATTCCAAAATCTAATGTCCCTCCTATTGTGGCTACTGTTAAATCCTTTAAGGATGTTCTATCTGGTAAGAGCCTTTCCTCTTCTGATTCAGTGAATCTGATTTAAACTTTATTTTGTGGCACCCCTGTGATCATGTGTTCAGATATTGATGTTGTGAAGCTTGCAAAGCCTTTTGAATTTAATTTGGTTGGTAGATTTTCTTTGCGCCATTCAAATCTGGATAAAATTCATTTTTTTAACAACCTTAAACCCTTGGGTGCTTTCTCTATTGGTTTGATCGATCCTAGACATATTTTGATTCAACTTATGAATGATTTGGATTACTTAAGGGTTTTCTCTCATCAATCTTATTTTGTATTCAATTTCCAAATGTGACTTTTAAAGTGGTCTCCCCTTTTTTTACAAAAAAGAGGAATCACCGATTATTCCTAAGTGGTTGGCTTTTTCGAATATGAGGATGCATTATGTTACTCATCAGGTTTTATTTATTGTCGGGGCTCTTTTCAGTCGACTGCTTCAAATTGATCAGGCCACTGCTATGAGATCCCTTCCTTCTATTTCTCATATACTGGTTGAACTTGATAGTTCTAAAAAACATCCTAAGGAAGTCTAGATTGCTTAAAAAAATTTGGTTATTTTCAAAAGGTTGAATTTGAAAACTTTCCAATTTTTTGTTCACACTATAAAATTCATGGGCATGATAACTCTAAGTGTTTTGTTCTTCACCCACATCTAAAAAGAAAATTTTGAATGATCATAACTCTACTCTTCTTAATTATAAAGTCAATAAATCTATTGATGTGCCGAACACCAATTCAAATGGTAATATTATTTCAGCCACTTTAGAATCCAGTAATGTTCTCAATAATGCTACTCCCACCACTCAATCTGATCAGGTCAAGGATATTACTAATGTTGAATCTAATGGTTTGTCAATAAATCCTTCTCTACATAATAACTTGCCTTTTCAAGATAATTCAAACTTAAAAGAGGCTGAAAAAAAAGTTGATTCCCTCATAAATGAGTCAATTTAGGTTTCATTGCCTCTTGTAATTGATGAGCATGAAAATTTAATGAAAATTTGAATGAATATTTGAATAAAGCTAAAAATTTGGAATAAAACTCAGAATATAAGACTGGTATTTGTGCTCTTAATGGTACTACCTTCTCTCCTTCTCCTAATCCCAAGACTAACATTCATTGTAATCCCACTTTGAAGCTTAATCCTGAAATTGAAGAAGGGGAAGTTGAGATAAGAAATGTTCGGAATATATCCTATTATTAATACCTCTAATCCATTTATGGTGATACTTTGAGTAAAAATCAAACATTCCAAACTATTTTTAAAAATAAATCTTTCAAATCAAAAATGTTTCCACAAAACTTCGACCATATCTACTAGATCTAGTTCATCCTTTCATAAATAATGGTCTTTTGGCATTGGAGAGGTTATTTACTTTCTAAACCCTTTATTTTCTTGATTCCCTTTATTTTATTTAATATTTTTCTTATATTTAATTCTCTTATTTGGAATGTTTGAGGGATTAGAACCCTCATTATTCATAATCGTGTTAGAAGTCTCTACTGTATTAATAATATATCATTACTTGTTGTTATTGAACCTCTCATATGCTTCTAAGATCAATCATGTTGGTAGAGCTCAATTTTAATAATTTCTTCTCAAATACCAGTAATAAAATTTGGTACTTTTTGGAATAATTCCTTAAATATTTCCATCTTAGATGATCTTTAGCAAGTTGTTAATGTTCAAATCTCTTTTGTTGATTTTTCTATTTTGGGCTATTTTGTTTATGGTTCTTTTAACAGAGTTGGTAGGAATATTACTTAGGACTATTTAAGAAGTTTTTCTTTCACTGTTAAGAAACCTTGGCTAGTTGGGGGTGATTTTAACACTATCCTTTCTTCCTCTGAAAGAAGGGGTGGTTAGTCTCCCAATATTCATTCTATGGATGAATTTTCTAATATGATTCTCGATTGCAACCTTATTGACATTGGTTTTACTAGATTTAATTACACTTAGCACAACTCTAAACTTTGACAACACCATGATAGAATACTTTTTAACTCTCATTGGATTAATCAATGGCCTCTTACCTCTATTGAACATTTGAGTAGAACTTTGTCAGATCATGCTCCTCTTTTGATTTTTGTTAAAAATAACTCTAAAAGATTATCTTCCTCTTCTTCTTTCATATTTCAAAATATGTGGATTCAGCACCTTAATTTTTTAAAAGTTGTTTCCACTAATTGGGTTGTCCCTTCACACCCTTACAACTCAGTTAGGGGCATGATTAGATTATGGTTTAAGCTTAAAAGGCTTAAACAAAACCTAGTTTGGTGGAACAAGCATTATTTTAAAATCTCTTTGTAATATCAAAAATATGGAGCTTTTGGTTTATAATCTTGAAAATGTTATTTTGACTGATTCTTCTAAGCTGAAGGATTTAAATGAAGCCAAAGATAATCTAGTTAACTATCAAAATATGGAAGAAACTTTCTAGCGGAAAAAAGATGCTAGTAAACATATTGCTAATGGGGATAAAAATACTAGGTATTTTCATGCTTTATTCAATAATAAGAGAGCTTTAAACTCTATCCAAAAAATTAAAAGTGATAATCAAGATTGGATCATTGACACTAATGAGATTAAAGAATTTATTATTAACCATTTTAGAAATATGCTTAACAAGAGCCACACTTTAGAAGCTATTTCTAACTCACATTTGATCCCCTCTACTATTACCAATGATGACAATCATTTGCTTACTAAGTTGCTTATGGAGGATAAGATTGGTAAAGTTCTTAATAATATGAACATTGACTCTATTGCTGGTCTGGAGGGCTCTGCTCAATTTTTCTAGCATTTTGGCCAATTATTAAGCATGACTTAATTGATGTTGTTGTTGATTTCTTTACTGGTAATCCTCTTCCTAGATTTTTTTTTCTAGCACTTCCATTGTCCTTATACCTAAAATTGATAATTGATTCTTGGAGTGATTTAATTAGTCTTTGCACTTTGTTTCATAAATTGATTGCTAAAATGCTTGCTAATAGACTTAGTCCTTTGCTTCAAAAAATTATCTCCCTCAACCAAATTGGCTTCATTAGAGATAGATCTATATTTGATAACATTCTTCTTGCTCAAGAGCTGATTCATGATTTGGATGTTCCTACTAAAGGTGGTAACAACCTTTTTAAATTAGATATTTCTAAAGCCTTTTACAATATCTCCTAGGATTTCCTTTTAAACATCCTTCATTTGTTTATCTTTTCTGATAATTTGATTTACCTAATTAAAAATTGTATTAACAATGCTTGGTTTTCTGTTATTCTTAATGGTGAGGCCTTAGGTTTCTTTCCTTCTTCCCATGGGTTGAGACAAAGTGATCCTTTGTCCCCTTCCCTATTTATTATTATTGTGGAATACCTTTCTAGGAGCTTAAATGATCTTTTCAATAACAATCCTAGCATGTACTTTAGAACCCTTGGTGGTATACATGTCTGCCATCTTAGTTTTGCTGAAGATTTTATTATTTTTTGTAATGCTTCTATCCATCACATCAAAATCCTTAAGAATTTCTTAAATATTTTTGGTAAAGGAAGTGGTCTTTCTATTAATGAAGTAGAGTTGCTCCATTACTTCCTCTAGAATCTCTAGTAACAAAATCAATAAAATCTTGAGAATCACTAAACAACTCCCTATTAAATATTTAGGTGCTCCTCTATTCAAAGGTCAAAAAAGATCCCATCTTCTTGATGACCTAATTCAAAAAATTACTAATAAAATTTTGGTTTGGGAATTTCACTTGCTCTCCTTTGGTGGCAGGGTTACTTTGCTTAAAAGTACCCTAAATTTGATGCCTTTATATCTTATTCAAACCATCATCCTACTAATTCTACCTTAAACATAATAGACCATCTCCTTAATAAATTCTTCTAGGGTTCTAACAATTCTGCTAAAAGGATGCATTGGATTTCTTGGCATAAATGTTGTGGCACCCTAGCTGAAGGTGGGCTTGGTTATAAGTCTATTTATGAAGCTATTACTACATTCTATCATAAACTCTAATGGAATTCTAGGAGCAAAAATAGTCTCTGGGCTAACTTAATGACTGTTAAATACTACCAGGGCAAGCATCCTCTTATTTGTCCTTATAAAGTTGGTCACTCCCCAGTTTGGAAAAAACTTTGCTCCATCAAATGGGAAGTTGAATCCCTAATTTCTTATGGTATAAATTCGTGATCATCTTTCATTTGGCAAGACAACTGGATTGGTAGTGGTTCTATTGATCATTATTATCTACTCATTCATCTGCTATTAAAGTGAACTCCTTTAGGATTAATAATAATTGGAATGATAGTAAACTCGATTATATTCCTATTTCTCTTTTGGATAAATTCACTAACATTCCTATCATTTCTAGCAAGTCGGATCGATTCTTTTAAGCTATCTCATAATGGTGATTTTATTCTTAAAGAGGTCGGAATCATATTAGAGATGCTCGTGTTTCTCTAATGTATTATTTAAACTTTGGAAAATAACATTATCCATATCCATAACTCTATCTTTACTTGGAGAATTCTAGAAAACTTTATTCCTATTGATTCTTTAATGTGGGGTAAAGGCCTTTCCAAATGTTATAGTTGCTTTCACATTGAGAATGTGAATCATGTTTTTGTCAATGGTGCTATTGCCTCGAAATTATGGGTTTGGTATGATGATCTCTTCAATACTAAACCATTTCCATGGCTCTTTATCTTTACATCAACTTCTTGATGTTTATTTTCAAAAATTGTGAAGGTCACATTAATGTGTTAATTTCCATCACTCTTATATGGTTTATATGGATGGATAAATGATGCTAAACATCATGGTATCTCTATGAACCATAAAAATGATTATTGCTAGAACTAAAGAAAAAATCAATGCTTTATTTAATGCTAGCTTAATTACTAACACCCATTTTTGAGGATGCAAATTTGTGGCCAACAAGCTGGGCCTTAGCCAGCTTGAGATCCCACACTGTAAAGAAGATAGGAATATTTATTGGATAAAACCACTCAATAATACTATCAAAATTAACACTAATGGCTCAATCTCTTAGAATGCTTTTGGTTGTGGTGGAATTTTAGAAAACTTTAAAGGTAATGTCATTTTTGCTTTTTCTTATTCCCTTAAAGCTTAGTCTGTTATCTTTGCATAATTAATGGCTATTAATAAAGCTATTGACTTTTGATTGCAAAAAGGTTGGTTCAATATTTGGATTGAAGTGGATGCTCTATTACTCATTGACATGTTGACTTCCACCAGGGTGGGAACACAAATTTATACTACCTTCTTAACCATACTAGAGCTCTCCTCTCACAAGTCTGCTTTAAAATCACTCACTTTTGGCATGAAGGAAATGCTTGTGTTGATTATCTTGCTAATCTAGGTGCTAGATTAAATGAGCTCACTCTGTTTGATCATTGTTGACCACATTTTTAGAATGAGCTCTCAACCCCTCCATCTTAGTCATAGGACTTATCCTATATTTTAAGAGTTCCTTAGTCTTAAGACACATCTAGTGATTAGGTGCACACTCCCCTAGCCCTAGAATACTTAGAAGGATTAGCCATAGAAGTAGGTCATGCCTTAGGGTTGTCTGGAAAATTTTCCAACCCTTAACTTAAACCATTCCTCACTTTCCTTCTTTCAAGTCAAACTCCAAATCAATTCTATTTGAATTTCTCCAAATTCAAATCAACTCCATATGATTGAAATCCATGATTGAAACCCTTGATCAAAATCCATCAAAATTTTTTAAGTTCAAATTTAGCCTAAGTCCTAACCCTTCCCTTAAGGACTTAACCAAAACTATGATCTAAACCTATTCAAATCTTTGAGATTTTCTTATAATCCATTTATATTCTCACTTATATTCAGATATATAAATGAAAAATAAATTCAAAACCATAAATTCAAAATTCAAAATTAATTCATGAAAATTTTTTTAAGTCCCTTTAATTTTTCATTGCAGATTCTTTTCAGTCAGTGCAGTGCAGTTCAATGTCAGTTTACTACAATTTTGGAAAAGGCTGGTTCTCAGAAATTTTTCTTTACTTTCCCCAATGATATGGATCTAGCTTTAGATCAAGATGACTTCCATTACCTAGACCATAGACACTTGATTCACTTCAGCCAGGGATTTGAGTGGTCCAAAATCACTTATGAGGGCATTCCCCTCACCACAGTCAGCAGGAAGAAGGTGGTTGGGTAGAAGCTGGTCATCAGGAAATATTTACCATCTAATTTTGATGTCTACTCACTAAAGAAGAAAGTTGTGGTAGTACCACAGACTTCATCTATTATAGATCCAGCAGTACTGGTTCCAGTTGTAGTTTTTCCTAGAGTTTCCCATGTTGCCCTAGTGCGGGATAGCAACCAACCATCTGTACCCTCTAAGGTAAGGATACTCTAGTTTGAGGCTTGCCTCCACATTTGAGTATTGGTCTAGCTCATACTCTCTCATCATACTGCCAAAGATAGTAACAAGAACTGTATGGTCAAACGGTTCCACACTCGAATAGCTAGAGAGCTAAAGGTAGTAGCCAGATCAGCCATGGATGAGTCTCCCATGGTCACTTCACCAGTTTAAACCGTTCATCCTCTCTTGGGATCAGAGAGAGAGGATGCCAAGAGGATCAATTCATCACCTCTTCTAGTAGTGCACTTGTAGCTAGCAATTTCTAGGAGTAGGAGGTCATGCGCCAGCCTCCACTCTATTCTAAGCCAAGTAGGCATAGCATATGGACACTCAGAGTCTGGTACCCGGTTTGATCTTGATCTTATCCCCGCGTAGGGAGGTAGATTCATTAAGAGAGAGGCCCATACATCACACATTACTCGTAGCGAGTGACGGAGGTTCAACCGTCAATCAGCCGCTTCTCTTTTGGTTGATTTTCCGGCTTGGGATGCTACCCACGCCGACCATACTGATAATATTCTCTTCACAGGGACTAGCCACCACAGGAGGGCAGTTCCTATACATAGAGTTGGTGGTGTCTCCACCCTACCGCTCTACCCTATGTCCGCCATCACCAGTGTAGGTTTCAGCATCTCCCATTCCATCTAAGGCCATGAAGGCCGTATCTGGGGAAAAATGCACCCCATTGGTGATCCGGCTAAGGCTAAGGGATTGTACTCCTCCTACACCACCCATTGTGGTAGGGCTAAGCTCTTCTGCTCGACCTTCTGCCCAGTGGTGGTGCGAAAGGTGTGTTGACCCCGGAGCATCATGGTCGTTCTTTCACCAACTCCTCTGATACAGCCGGATGCGGAGATGGTGATGGTTATCATAGATATTCCAGATGATAGTTCAGTTTCAACATTGGTATAGGATCATCCTAGGATTGTTACCCTTATTATATCCAGTAGTAGTCAGGAGTATCATTCTTCTAGTGAGTACAGTCCGCACAGGATTGACTACCTAGTAATAGGAGAGGTCCGGTGCCTCTTAGTGCATGATAGAAATTACACCGGTCAGCCCATACTGTTGCACCTATTGAGTTAGATTGATCCTTGGATGAGATAATTGCATGCTATTTCATGGAAAAGAAGGAGATCTTAGGATACGCATGGTCTGATGAAGAAAGAGTCATCTTTGATCCCAACGAAGATGACTTGTTGGGGGATTCAATTAGAGTATGCATGTTCGATACCAAAGGTTCTCTTCTCAAGGATCAATAAGCCATAGAAGGTGATGAGGTTGATCAAGGAAATAATGCAAAATTAGGCCATCACCTCTTACAACAATTAAGGCAAAAAGATGAACAAATTGATAAAATGGCACAACAGTTACAGGACTTGTTAGTAGTAGTGTTAGTACTTCAAAAACAAGCCCCTCTAGCTCATCCTATTACAGTCAATGTCAATCAACCTGAGCTCGTGCATGTCTTAAACCTAGTTAAGACTCTACCTCCCATTGAGCAAAGTAGCACTAGCATGTATAAGAAGGTAGTAGATAGTTCCTCCATACAAGAAAAAGATTTAAAATCCATGGTTGAGGAACAAGTGAAGGAAGCTTTGGCTTAAGCCCGAGGTGGATCATCGGTTCCAAAGGGTAGACCATACCTAGAGGAGTTCATTGATATCCAATATCCCAAGGGTTTCATGCCTCCTTCCTTCAAGAGCTTCAATGGTAGTGGGAAGCAGAGGCAGCATATAGCTCACTTCAGGGCCAATTATTGTAATGCAGGTGGCAGTGATGCTTTACTTTTTAGACTCTTTCTCGAGTGGATATCACTTTTGATTGGTATGTTGAACTACCCAATAGTTCAGTAAAGGCATTTACTGAGTTAGAGCAACTCTTCATTAAGAGATTTGTTGGAGCTCAGCAAAGGGTTACTGTAGGTGATTTCGTTGTAGCCCAACAACACTCTGGTGAGTCACTTGTTGATTATATTCTCTAATGGCATAACCTGAGTATGAAGTGTGAACCACAGCTATTTGAATAACATGCCATTGAGATTCTCTTGAAGAATATCTATGGCTCGATTGTCTTCTTGATTAAGGAAGACCAACCGAAGGTGAACTACAACGTCTTTCTCATCTAAGAAAGTTGCCATCTAAGCTAAGAATATACAATTCCGTCTTATCCAAAGACATGATGGTGTCACTAATCAAGGCCCTCCTTAATCTTGAAATATGCTTAGTTTAGCTAGCCTCTATAGGTGAGGAAGCACACTATTCAAAAGAAGCCCAGGGGATCACCTTCACAGATGAAGACCTTCTATTGGAAGACTTGGGGCACAGCCGTCCCTATATATCAAAGTCAACATGGATAGGTTTAGACTTGCCAGGGTTCTCATGGATTCAAATGTATCAGTAAACATTATGAGTCCAAAGACCCTTTCCTACTTGAAGATCGACATCTCTACTCTCTGAGAAGATAGGATGATGTTGAGAGGATTCAATGATCAAGGCGAACAGGCTTTAGGTTTTATAGTGTCATCATTGGAGATCGGTGACTGAAGACTGAAGCCAAGTTCTACATTATTGATTCCAATACTTCATTCACTGCTTTACTTGGTAGGCCTTGGATACATCGAGATAAGATCATTCCATCCTCCCTTCATCAGTGCATCAAGTTCAAAAAAGATAGAATTGAGTACTATGTGAAAGCTATGTGAAATACAAGTAGGGAAACAAGAGGACTAGGATTGATAGCGGGTCAATGATAAAGATTATTTCCTAGTTGTTACCAATCTTTTGGAGTCGATAGTTCTTCTTCACACATCCCCAACTCTTATGAGAATGTGTGTTTAGAAACTTCAGATGATCCAGATGATCTCCAAGTCAAAGAGGCATTGCCAAATTTTGAAGAGGATATTTAATCAACAATCGAAAAGCTTAAAGAAATCAACCTCGGGATAGAAGAAAATTCTCTCCCAACATACATTAGTTTGTTGCTAATTGAAGAGAAACCAATGACTTAAAGCATTGACTGAAGTTTAAAGACCGCGCGATAGAGTTGCGAAGAAATTAATTATCTCTGTGTAGTCCACAAGCTAGCAGACCCTAACATTACCCCTATTAAGCAAGCTCCTAGATGCATGCATTAGAAATTGAACAACAGTCATTTCAAGTCAAGAAATTGATCGATGATAGTTTCTGGAAGAAAAATATCCTACCCGGCTAGTGTCATCTCTAAGAAGAAGAATGGCCAAATTTGCATATGCATTAATTTCAGGGTCTTAAACAAGGCATGTCCTAAAGATGAGTTTCTCATCCTATGCTAGAGTTAATGGTGACATCGCCTCATCTTGCGCCTTCTCTTTCATGGTTGATCATCCGTCAAATAAAATCAAGATGTATCCTAAAGATGAAAGAAAGACTGCTTTTCAAACCCCGATCAGAATCTTTCATTATAGGGTCATGCCTTTCGGCCTTAAAAATGCTAGTGCTACATACCAACGGACCATGACTCAGATCTTCAATGAACTCATCCATCATCAGGTTGAGTGCTACGTTGATGATCTAGTAGTCAAAAGCTTAGAAAAGGAAGACCATCTCTTTGACTTGATAGTAGTTTTGAAGGGTTAAGATAATATAAATTGAAGATGAATCCCCTGAAGTGTGCATTCATGAGTCACTTAGGGAAATTCCTTGGGTTTATTATTTGACATAAAATAGATCTTGAAAAGATTAAAGCTATCTTAGAATTGCCACCTCCTAAGAGTTTAACTCAACTCATATCCTTTCAAGGATGGTGTATATCTAAGATGCTTTATCTCAAACTTATCGTGAGATGCAAACCTCAACACTTGTCAAAAAGGATACCAAGTTCAAGTGGGATGATAAGTGCCAAATTCTTTTCAAGATATCAAAGAGTACTTGGAGAAGCCACCAGTTCTAGCCCTCTATCCTGTAGCCAATCGATTTACACCGCTATTAGATGACTCTCACGCTCTATTGGCCCAAGCTAATGATGAGGGAAGGAAAATTCTCTATTACTTACCTCGCCATGATCTCTACTAAAGCAAACTATCCACCGATTGAGAAACATTGCCTAGCTTTGACGTTGCATCTAAGAAGTTATGGCATTATATACTTTCTTATAAGGTGAACTTTCTCTGAATGAATCCACCAGATTCTCATGACATAGCCAATGCTTTCCATGTTTGGCTCATCCATGATACTCTCTTAGTTTGATATCACATTTGTCTCAGTGTAAAAGGATAAGCACTAGCAGATTTCTAAGCAGCACACCCACTTTCTATTGATTCCCTGCTTAGTGACAATCTCCCTGATGAATAAATCAAGAACTTAGGGGAGGCCGACAACTCGATGGGAGATGTTTTTTGATGGTACCTTCTTTTCAAAGGGGAAGCACCAATCTATTCTCCAAAATGCAAAAATAGTTCTTCTAACAAATTATGATGTGATGAGATTCTCAAACTATCTTTCCAACCTCACCAACAAATGAAGCGAGTATGAGGCTTTGATTTGTCATTTAGAGTTAGCCATCACTATCAATGTCAAGAGCATCAACATCTTTGGGGATTCTTGGTTATCAACCGATTGCCGTGTCCTACCAAGTTCTCAAGCCCTTCATCATTACTATGAGTATACCATGAAGTTGTTGGCCCAGATTCAAGTCACCATCTACAAGGTTCCTCGAAAGAGAATGCAGTAGCAGATGCCTTGGCAAAACTTGCCAAAGGGTTGGCATGTTCGGAAGATGAGTCCATTTCAATAAGGGTACAAAATAAAAAAAGTATTATCTGTTATTGATTCTAAACTCCTCGAGAGACTTTCTCTTGAAGGGGAGGTTGCCACCAAAATGGACAAGGAGCTAGATTGGAGGCAACCATTCATAGATTACTTGAACATCAAACTACCTCAAGATAAATCATAACATAAGTAGAGAGCTCTCTCTTATGCCCTTGTTGATGGCACCTGTACTCACCGATCCTTTGACCAAATGTGGTTATTGTTTGGACAAACATAAAAGCCCATGGCATTATAATTGAGGTACACTCATGTCTATGTGGAGCTCATCAATCTGGTCCAAAGATGATGATGAAGATCAAAAGACTTGGATACTATTGGCCTTCTATGATTACAAATTACATGGATGTAGCTAGGAGATCCCATCAATGTAAGGTGCAGGATGTGGTCCTCCACCAGCCACCCAACATTTTACACCCTACTTTGGCTTCATGGCCATTTGAGTGTTTTACATTATAGGTTCAATCGATTCTCCTTCTTCCAATGGGCATCGATTCATCTTAGCTGCTATCGACTACTTTTCCAAGTGGGTGGAAGCCATCCCACTCAGAGAGGTCACATATCACCATGTGCTTCAATTTTTCAGGAACCATATCATATATAGGTTCGGGTGTCTCAATGAATTATATCTGATAATGGTACTACATTCAAAAGCACGAAGATCACAACTTTGAAGATATGGTATGAGATACTCCATCTACATCCTAGACTAATGGCAGTGAAGCATTCAACAAAACTCTCTAGATACTTAAGAAGACTCTTGATGAATAAATGATAGTGAATGAGCGTTGGTTGAAGCCTTGTGGGCCTACTGCACCACATACCAGACTCCAAATCAATTTATCCCATTTTTCTTAGTGTATGGGTCTGAAGTCATTCTTCCTTTAGAAGTTCAACTCCCATCACTAAGGATAGCATTGGGTAATAAGATCACTATAGAGTAGAATACAAAGTTATGGTTAGAAGAGCTCGAAGGTTTGGAGGAGAGTCTCCTACAGCGTGTAACCTCGAAGTTGTACAAGCCAAAATGATTCAAGCTCACAATAAGCTCTACCCTAGGTATTTCTAAGTAGGAGAACTTGTGTTAGTCCTAAGGAGACCAATTATTTCTGTCAAAAGATGGGAGGCAAGTTTGAACCCACTTTGGAAGGCCCATATGTCAGAAGGCCTACCAAGGAGGATCTTATTAGCTTATTGATTTTAAAGGGGAACATGCTTCCCAATTAATGGGCTCTACCTAAAGAAATATTACCCATGAAAAAAATCATGTTTGACAATAATCATTAATAAAAAAGAACAAAATTTGATTCCATTCATCAAATCTTCCCTTTTTAGAAGTGTTGTTTGCTTGTCCTGCGAATTTGCCTTGATGTGTTTAGGGTAGGTATAAGTGTCCCCTTGTGGCATCCTATCCCTCTTTCACAACACAAACATAATCCCCCTGATGCTATTAGAATAGGTGTAAGAGAACCCAAGAGGCATCCTATTTCAATTAGCATAACTAAGTTAGTGTGAGAGAACCCAAGTGGCATCCTTTCTTAATGGGAATTCTTGCCATCCAGTGGCATCATTTCATAATTCCCCAAAGATGTTAAGGTAGGTGTAAGAGTCCCCGAGGCATCTATTTTTAACACATGCACAATAAACATAAATCTTTTGTCTCAACTACTTGATGTGGGAGCAAGTCCCCTATGGCATTCACTCATTAGCTGCTTTAAGTTGGGTCTACATGCTACCTCGCTAGTATGTCACCCCAGTGGTCACTTGTTGGAGGATGTGAGTCCCCATGCTTTCTTCCTAACTTGACCATTGCAAACCAAAGAGCACCTTGTTAGTATGGTAGTCTTCACTGCCCATCCAGTAAGCTACCTCATGCTGACTTTGTTTAAGAAGATGTGAGTCCTCGTGCTTTCTTCTTGAACTAGCCATCATGCTCTAACTAGGTTGAGTATATTTGAGGTTTAGGTAAGTCCCTGAGGCTCCTTTTCTATTGACTACCTTGAGTGATATAAATCCCCCAATCCACTTGAGTCCTAGGTCGATAGCACCGCCGATCAAGATCTCAAAGAATCCATTCCACTATAGGAGGATGTGAGTCCCCGAGCTTTCTTCCTAGGCTGATTATTGCAAACTGATGGGCACCTTAGGTTGGTTGATGTTTGCTATGCTGGCATTGACTCACCTAGTGAGTACACCACTCTTGGTAGATATGAGTCCCTATTCTTTCTCCTTGAGTTGGACACTGAGTACCTATTGAATTTATGACTAGTCATGTCATTTTCTGGTGTTGGATTAAGCTACAGCCCATCCCTTGGGCACTCTATTTAGATCAAGTCCTTGTGACCCCATTTAGACACTACCGGTTACTTTTGATTGGACATTACCCCTTTCTAGTAGCCACCACCTGGGTTGAAAATTTGTTCGGATGCATAGATTCTCCCTTGGTTCAGTAAATTTGAGATAGGTCTAGTATATATAAGCTCCTTCTTAGTTTGATCCCTCATAAACTAATAGGTTCCATGATAAAATAAACTAAAAAATAAAAAATAAAAAGTGATTCTCTTGTGGATTAGGAATTTAAGCCCCCAAAGGGCCCTTCTCCTAAGCAGGCAACCTATCTTTAAGGCAGTGTCAGCAGAACTCCCTATAGGATTTTCCTGACTACCTGAGTCAAGATAAATCCCTGGGTCAATACTCACTCCATAGTCACCCTTAGGTCAGGTTCAATCTATTTTACCACAAGTAGGTTACCCTCATTTTGCTTTGAAAGATATAAGACTATGATGCATTCTTTCTAGCATAATTGTCGCAAATCGATGGGCAACCTTAGGTCGGGTTCAATTTGTTGCCCAAAGCAACCGATCACCCTAGTGGTCTTTTTTAATGAAAGATGTGAGCCCTCAAGCTTTCTTCCCTTCAATTGATCATTGCAAACGAAGGCACCTTTGGTTTGATAGTTCTCCATCTCGGAAGCTACTCCCTTGTTTCAAATTTGAGATGTGTCTAGGCTTCTATAAGCTCCTTCTGTGATCCATCACAAACCAACATAATCCATCAAAACAAAATTAAAAATGAAATCCATCTTGACTACCTTTGAGTTGATATAAGCCCCCCAGTGGTATTCACTCAATAGTCAACTTTAGGTTGGGTTCAATTTGTTTCCTTGCCAATAGATTACCCCAGTAACTAGTCCTTACTTGGAGAATATAAGTCTACTATGCTTTCTTCCTAGTATAGCTATTGCATACTGAAAGGCATCCCTTTGGTTGGCTAATACTACTATATGTTTAATAGACTACCCCTTTTGGATTGGTAAATCTAAGCTAGGTCTTAGCCTTCATGGCTCCTATTCAGTACAACCCATTGCAAACCAACAAGGTTCATCTAAAAAATTCAAACCTAAAAAATTTAAAAGAATTAATCAAACCTCTCATCCCTTTGTGGATGATTTGACTACTCCCCTAGTGGAAGGTTCACACCCTATCCCTTAGTGGATTTCTCCCTCTCTCTTATGTCATGGACATAAGTAGAGTCACATTGCACTAAGCTTTGGATTCTTTCTTTTTCTTGGGTTAAGGATAGTTTATTTCTCTTAGTAATTTGTGATCTCGTGTTGTTGATCATTTTGTCAACACCAAGTGAGTTTCATGAGTCACACCACACCTATTGCTTTGTTGACCTCATTTTAGAATAAGCTCTCAACCCTCCATCTTAGACTTAGGGACTTCTCTTAGATTTTAAGAGTTCCTTAGTCTTAAGACACATATAGTGATTAGGAGGACACTCTAGCCTAGAAGACTTAGAAGGTTTAGCATAGAAGTAGGTCATGCCTTGGGTGGTGAAAATTCCTACCCTTAGCTTAAACCATTCCCACTTTCCTTCTTTCAAGTCAAACTCCAAATCAATTCTATTTGATTTTACCAAATTCAAATCAACTCCATATGATTGAAATCATGATTGAAATCTATGATTGAAACCCATGATCAAAATCCATCAAAAATTCAGAAGTTAAAATTTTGCCTATGTCCTTAACCTTCCCTTAAGGACTTAACCAAAACTATGATCTAAACCTATTCAAATCTTTGAGATTTTCTAATAATCCATTTATATTCTCATTTATATTCATATATAAATGAAATATAAATTCAAACCCATCAAATCAAATTCAAAATTCAAAATTAATTCATGAAAATTTTCTGAAGTCCCTTTAATTTTTCATTAAAGGACTTAGCCAAAATTTAACCTAAACCTTAATCAAAGCTATTCAAAACCTTGGGATTTTCTCAAAACTTATTTATTTTCTCATATACAAATTAAATATAAATATAAATCAATCAAATCAAACCCTCAAATTAAATTCTAATTTAAAATCCTTGAAATTTTCCTTAAATCCTTTAAATTCCCTTTAATGGATTTAACCTAAATCTTATCAAACCTATTCAAACTCATGGGATTTTCTCAAAACTTATTTGTATTATTATTTATATTCTCATATAAAATGAAATATTAATAAAATCAATCCAATCCAATCCAAAATTAAATTTAAATTTAAAAATTTCTTTAAATCCTTTAAATTCCCTTTAATGGATTTAACCTAAATCATTCTTCAAATCCTTGAAATTTTCTCATGATCCATTTATATTCTCATTTATATTCACATATATACATGAAATATAAATTCAAACAATCAAAACCAATTCCAAAAAAACTCAAATCTCACTCAAAATCCAATCTAAGCCTTTCAAGTCAAAATCATGAACTTAGTCAAAATAATTTCAAATCAAGCCAAATCCTGGATTTTTTGTCATGGTTCAATCAATCCTACAATCATGAGATCATATATAAATCCAAACTTCAATCATTCAATCAAAACCTAAATAAAAAATCAAACCCAAAACTCCTTCATATTCTTCCTTTGAATATGAAATTTTCAAATGGATCAAAATCCATTTGACTTCAAACCACTTGTAAATGGATTTATATTTTAATCATAAGTCCATATACAAGATCAATCAACTTCAAATCAAGCTTTGACCAAGCCATTTGACCCACATTAGCTCACTTGACCGAAAAGTGACCTAAAGTACCTTTATTAGCCAACTTTTCATCCAAACTAAATTGGATTGAACCAAACCCATATATCCCTCTCATCATGATCAACAATCATCATGGGATGATCAATCAACCAAATTGGTCAAACCAAGTCAAACCGGGTTGACCACACTTAACCTAAAATGAAACCTTACATAGCCAAATTCCACCATAGGCCAAATTGATTGAAACCATTGATCTAAGTTCACTGATGTTTTGAACTTGACCAAGCCAACATTTGAGTCTAATAGCCTTGGCATTTGACCAGTTGACCCATTTTGACCTAAAGGCCAAAATGTGTCAAAACTTGATCTAAGCCAAATTGATTGAACCAATGGGTCAAGTCCATCCCAAATCACTTGTGGAACTTGACCAAAGCCTCAATTGTCCAACTAGACCCAACCTAGCTACTTATTTAGACCCAACATGACCTAAAGGGGTCATGTTGAGCCAAAATTGAACTTAACCCAAATTGATTGGAAATAGAGATACCAATCCACCATATGACTAACCTAACCTAAACCTACCCTTAACCACTCAAATAGTCAAATGGGTCAAATAGGTCATCAACTTGACCCATTTGACCTAAATGAAGTCATATATGAGCCAAAACTAAATCAATACCAAATTTGAATCAAACCAAAGCCAAAAAACATTTCAAATGGTCATATGAACTTGACCCAACCCTTGGTTTGACACTTGACCAATTGGTCTGACCAAGTTGACCCATTTTGACCTAAATGGGTCAACATGAGCCAAACCCTATCAAATGGATTCCAAATAATGAAACTTGGCCAAACCTAGTTTCTCCACATATCCAACCAAAACTAGAAAGTAAAAAATACCCACCCTAGGCCATGAACAAATTTTGGCCTAGCCCATGGGTAATTTGGTCATACCCTCTTCACAATCACTGAGGCTTTCCTAAAAGCTCAAGGGGACTTAGTGATGAGTGCACCCAACCCAATGGGTTTGGTCAGCCCATTTCCCTAGACCAAACCCACCATTTAGCCTAAAATTAAAATTTCAAATTCCCTCTAAGCTCAATTCAAGCACACACATGGAAGTTGGCAATACATTCATTAGATCAAACCACCATGTGCACACTCAAAATAGCCTAAACAACTTCTCCAATTTGAGCAATTGGATCAAAATGACAAAGGAGGTATCGGTTGTCCGATTGCCATAGAGGGAGATATACTCCCCCTAATTCAATGAAATTTTCACTTGCCCTCTCAAGCCTGGAGTGATAAATCATCGAGAGCACTCCCAAGCTTCTTAGAGGATTTGAATTCCCTATTTTTTTGCATACAAAAATATGGGAGCTCAATCCATTAAATTTCTTCCACACTTGATTTCTTCCCAATTTCTCTTGCACTTCATCTAGGAGCTAAGTCAGCTTGCCTAAGCTTCTATAGAATTCCCATAGCAAGGAAGGATCAAATTCAATCAAAGCCAAAGCCCAAGCAAGGAGGGGTTGGTCCATTGATCCAATCAATCCCAAGGTCTCAAACAGGCTTCATCTCCAAACTGAACATCTCAACCGGTGATCACCTTTGGCGGTGGCATGAAATTTTTCACTAAACTAAATATGGTGGAGCTTTGTGAAAGAAAGTTTCACCTCATCAATTTTGACCGCTGGATTTGCTTCTATTTCTCTAGATGGTGTGGGTTAAATTTTGTGTGATTCCATGCTAGATCGAAGCTTGGATCTTCCCTTGATCATGGATGGTCTATTGATCAAGGGAAAGAACTTGCTCATCTATCCATTCATGCATTTTAGATGGATAGTTGAGATTATTTAACACATTTAGAAATCTAATTATCCATTATAAACCACAGGGGAATCCTCAGCCATCCGATCTTTGATCGGACGGTCGAGAATATAAGCGTGTGAGCTGACACCGCCTTTTATGAGGTGACAACTTAAGTTGTCCCCTCAAGGGCGATGCATGTAAAGCTGACCGCTTCCACCACATGTTGCCGTGAGCTAAGGATTACGAGGATTATTTATTAATTAATTCCTAATTAATCTATGAAAATTCAAAAATGCATAACTTTTCATAAAAATTTAAAAAATATGAAATAAAAACCTATGGATAGATAATTAAACCTCAAACATTTTAAAATTAATTTTTATGAATTTTGAGTTATGGTTTTCTTTGTATTTGGGTTTTATAGGAAAGTATATTTTTCTAATTACTCTTTGATTAGGCCTTTGATTAATCTCAAATTTCTGTATGTTTTAAGGGATGACCTACCTCCCTAATTTTCTTGGGATTTATTAAAGGCTTGATTAGAGTAACGCATATGGTTTCCTTAATTACCCTTATATGTAATTAAGCATAATTAGGGTATGATTAGTTTTACCTCTGATTAGGGTTGATTAAGGGATCTAGTAAGTAAGAGGTTTATTCAATAATTTTGGGGCATTTCCCAAGCTATTCCTTATACCCCTCTTCTCTTAATCTCCTTAATTAAGGGTTAAATCATTAATTATCCCTTAATCAATTTTCAAAAATTATAAAAACTTTTAAGTTAATTAATCTACCTTGGTAGATGCTTAGGTGTTTAATAGCCTAAGCTCAATTAAGAAATAAAAAATCCAATTCACATGTGTGAAAGGGTATTTTGAAATTACTTAAGCTAAACCCTTAGCTTAATTAACTTTAATTATGAGCCAAATTGCATTAGGCCTTTTCATTATTAGGTGCATTGCAAATTTAAATTCCTTGTCTTTTATGTCATCTCATTGGCTCATAATTACTTAGTTAATTCTTCTAAGGTGGTGTAGGTAAGGGTTAATTAAGTCACTTAAATTCATACCTTAACCTAATCAACACATAAAATGGATCTAATTACCTAAAAATTAAAAAAAAATATCAAACACATGTGGGAATGGGTTAGAATAAACTCATCTCACCTTTTCAAAATTAAATCAAACTTCAAACTAAACAAAATTACTTTGAAATTCACTTTGATTTATTCTAAATTTTCTCATTCTATAAGAATGTCTTTAGGATTTAAGTGAAGTGAGTTTGTTTACATGCTTTTCATTTTTGGATCTTTCCCAACATGTTAAGTTGTATGCCATGTGATTTCATGCATTCATAATCTCATGTTTTAAATTTTAAAATGAAATTGTTTACTTTATGTCAAATGTGCATGTGTTGGCTAAAGTAAAATATGAGTGGCTATTATCACTACTAAATCCAAATTATTTTCAAAATACATAAATCAAATACCAAATCTAAAAGTGTGCTATTCATATCTTAATTATAAGCTTGCATGTGAAATATTATAAAGGTATGCTTAGTATAGGTTTCCTTTCTTTCCTATGTTGGTATAGTTTTGAATAGGAATTTTGGTGAGATATAAGGTTCATTTGAAAAGGACCTAATGCTCACCTAATTTCATATCCTATTCATCCCTATGCTACCATCTAAGAAGGGTTACCTACACTTACATACATAAATTGCATAAACAAAACAAATCTATTAAATAACTTTTGCATCTTCCTTTTCTATTTTATTTCTTTTATACATGTTTATACTTAAGGAAAGTGGTATATTAGTCTAGACAACCCTAGGGCTTTAAGTAGCTAAAGTAGGTCTTGTACCTTACACCTGATTAACAATGGTATTGTACTCACTTATTCCTTTCTTAGTTTCATGTATGTATGTGAAATTTTGGATAAGGAAAACCTTTTATAATTAAGAAAAATCATGCATATTCAACTTCTTCAAATTTTCTTAAATGGATTACTTAGCATGCATCATAAAGTGTTAACTACTCTCATTTGTATAGATATGCTTAGGGTCCATCCATATGCATGTTATATATGTTGGGGAAAGAAATGAAGTAATGTGTGTTATGAATTTTGATTCATTTTATCTTAAAATGCCTTTCTTTTGAATAGGTTTGTTTAGAGTTTATCTAAACTTAGATTGATTAAAAGATGTAATCAAAACATTCACCTAAATGAAACAAAAATATGAACCTACTTTAGAAAATCACTTGTTAGGAAGGAAAGAGAAGTTCTCTTCTCTTTCCCTCTCTTCCTAACTTAGTAATTAATTGAAGGTTTCACTTAAACCAAATCAAAACATAAAATAAAAGCAACCAAAAATAATTAAACCACTTAAATGAAACCCTCTATGTTGAACATGTTCCTCACACTTAGAAAATTTGAACCTAAATCCTAAGCTAAGCATACCACACAAGCCTTCAAAGCACACGCATTAGCCTAAGTCACCACTTCTAGCTCTAGGTTAGGTCGGTGCATGGTTTGATGTTATGTTTTATTTTGTGATATATGTTTTAGACTGGATGTTAGGAAGTATGCTCGTAGAATGAATGGTAGGACGTTCTTTGTCTAACTATTCTTTTCTAGGGATTCTTTAAGGGGCACTATCATAAATAAACATATAAATGTTTTTTGCTTGTGCTTTATACCCTAAACATAATCCATAGGCTAGGTGGACTTAGTCACCCAGTGATAATTCCAATATACATGGATGTGTGGTGTGATTTAACTAACCTTTGTTTGGGTGTTAGTTAGATTTCTACTTTTCTTTTCATGTAAAATTTATATAATTAGGTTTTTTGGAATGATTTATTATGGGGATGAGCATTGGTCATAATCCTATCTTATGTACCATGTGAAGTTTTGGAGAATCCACCTTCCAACCTTTGAAAGGAGGAACCAAAAGAAGAAAGAAGAAAAAAAAAAGCTTGACTATCCCCATAACAATGAATTCCTTTACTTAAATGTAATATTTAGCTATAAATTGGGTTGTATAAGAGTAGAGCTCGGCTACCTAATTTGATATTTTTGGATTTGTGCAGTGGTGCCTAACCACAATGGCCATTTAATCTTTTTGTGATTAGCTTTATAAATTGATTGATGATTTCTTTTATTTTTTGCATTAAGTGGGATGATTTTTCTAGTTTCTTCCTTGATTTATGTATGGCCTAGATGTGGATTAAACTCTTTAGAGAAAAATAAATCTTTTACTCAACTTAACAACTCAAATTAAAATTAAACAACTCATAACCTCACCTAAAGATTAGGTTTAAAACCAAGATAAAAGAATTTGCAACCCCTTAGCTAGATGAGCATTTCTTTATAATATCATGCACAAATGTATCATATTTCACTCTTGATTGGAGGGCTTCCACCTTTGCCAGAGAACCTAGCTTGACCTTTGAGGGTCGTGGTGGAAACTCACCTCCTCCCTTCTCATTGATTTTGGCCAATAACCTTCTTTCTCATGCATTAGTCATAAAAAATATTAGCAGAGTCAAAATGATTGTCCAAAAATGAAATAAAATGAAATTTGAATTGCATTAAATTTAGGTCATTTGAAGCATACCTTTACATGATCTAGTCTCTTTAGGGAGTGAGTCTAAGGACTCAATCTCTTTCTATATAATAAACCTAGCTATATTGCATAAGCATAAAGACTTGCCTACATGTATTTAAAATCATAGGAGAGTTGGAGGCCACCCCAGTGTAAGTCCAAGTCAGTGGTTTGCCCTCTTATGGAGGTGAACAATTACCCATTTTTCCTTACATTTAGGTTATGCTTTTGGCCCTCCAAAGCTCCCTAGATTTAGGTTATGATATTACTTTTCCCTTTGTGGGCTAAACATAATTCCTCACCTCTTAGGCATTTCTTTAATCTTGTGTTAAGGAATCTTAAGTCCTAAAATTCTAATAAAAAATACAACTCAAACAAACTAAATCAATTTCTAAAATATAAAGTCCAACTATAGAGAGAGTCGAGATGCTCGTTAGGTTTCTAGCATCATGAGAATATCCTACTTATTTCATTTTTGCTTGATAATAACTCCCTCTTTGATCAATCTCATTTTATCTTCAAACACAAACCAATTGATATAGTCCTTCCCTTTAAAATTTTGAGACAATGATCATTTACCTTAATCGAATTTTCCTAAGGGATCTGTCCCTTAGAAAGTAATTAACTATGGGGCTTGCCTATAGGGAGCTTAATGAACTCAGTTTAAAATAAACCCTACTTTATGTAAAGTAGGGGAAGAATCTCTGATACATATGCAGACCCATCATCCTTAGGAGTCCTTATTGAGGTGATTGGTTCCATTAAAGGATAGTAACTTCTATCTTTTGAGATAGTACACTATTCCTTAATGATGTACCCATCACCTAAATAAGTACATCTCATGGATCATGTGGCATTACCAAGATGAATTTTTATGTTGTCTTTTCTTTCTCACCATAGATTTGAAGGTGACTCTAAGAATTTTTCTCCACAATCATTTTAATCTTCCTAGACAATTATGAGGTTTGGTTAATTCAAATAACTCGTTTACCTTATTTTAGAAATTAACTTGAATTATTTTATTTTCTTACTTGGTTTAATTACTTTCTATGTTTTCTCCTTTTTCTATTTTACTTGGTCTATTATTTATTTTTCTTGATATTCTGTTGCATTTTTTTAGTTTTCTTGTTCAGGTGGTGTTTGGCTCTTCACCTCTTCTATTGGTTATGTTGTTTTTGCCCTTACCTATGTTGGGCATTGTGTTTACCTGTTAGCTTTCTAGATGGGATTATCATTTTACTGGACTGTGGTTATGTTACTCTTTTTCATCCCTCCTAGATGGATTAGGTGATTTTCCATTTATGGTCTATATTTTTCTTTCCCTCTAGCTAATTTTTATGTCTAGTTGAGGTTTTGTTTGGTCTCCTCTTCCCTCGGTTTGGTGTGATGGTAATGTGCCCTTCTTGCTTAGCTTTACCATTAATTGATGGATGCTTTATTATTACTTTTGAATTTATTATGGCTCTTATTCTCTATAATGGAACTACTCCTTCCTTTTGTTTGTCTCATTCTCTAGTTTATTTCATTTATTATTTTGTCAATAGATGGTTTATTGGGTTATTTTGTTGATGATTTTTATATTGTGGTACTATTTGGCTTATTGATTTTCTTGATCTGCTGTTTCTTTGGTTAGCTCTTTTGCTGCCTATGTATATGGGTTGGACTGGTTATTCTTGGCTCTATTGGCCTTGATTTTTTCTTGATTGGGGAATAATGTTTTACCACTACTTAGTAGGTGAATGTTTAGATCTGGGATTTTACTAGTGTTTGCCTTTCAACACCGATGGGTTGGATATCTTTCATGGTGGTCTATGTGGGGATTTGTTGTTGGTCCTTCTCCATCTATTTTGGGATAGTCTTGTTGATGCTATTTTCTCTTGGGATTGGTGCCAATTGACTGGGTGAATAGTGGAACTTTTTCCTATAGTTTGCTTTTCTATTGCTTGGTATGCAGGTACTAAAGACCATCTACTTCCATGCTTTAATAGCTGCCTTTCCCCAGGTATGTAGGCTATGATGGCTGGGATGATTTCACACATAATTTTGGCTAGTAGCATTAATGATGTAACCCTTCATTGGAAGTCTGGATGCTCACGCTTTGTGGTTGCCCCATTTATGGTGATGAGCTTGAGCTTTCTTCTCAAACTCCACTTATTTTTCTCTTCTTTAGTATTTCTTCATTATTATAGCTTTTTTATTCTAGCTAATTCCATTTTCTAGCTACTTGTGGTTTTATTATTGTTTCCAATTCTGAGGTGGCCTATGCTTTTCTATCTTCCAAGCTCTCTATAGTGTTTGACCCTTAGCTTTTCCTTTTATCATTGTATCTTTACTATTTTATCTTTATCTTCATTTTCTTTCTTATTTTGATGTATTTAGATGGGATTCTCTCTCTAGTGATTGTAGCTCTTTGAGATAGTTTTGAGTTTATCCCTCTTAAGGACCTTGTAACCCTTCATCCCCCATTTGGGGTCCCCAAAAAAAACCTTAAACCCTAAAACCCTAAACCCTAAACCATAAACCATAAACCCTAAACTCTAAACCCTAAAACCATAAATCATAAACCCTAAACCCTAAAACCTAAACCCCAAACCCCAAACCCTAAACCCTAAACCCTAAACCCTAAATCCTAAACCTTGAATAAAGATGTCATTTGGAGTAGATCTAAAGAATGACCTAATCCTAACATAGTTATGGTAGCTAAAGAAAATGTCTTCAAGAGACTTTCCCTTGAGAATTAGAGATTTAAATACCTTAAATCCTAACCCTAAATCATATTATAATACCATATATTATAGTATAATGTAGCATCATATGTTTGAGCATGTAGTGCTGTGTTTTTGGATGTTATAAGCTATTTTGAAAAGTTTTAGTATATTATGGTATTGGTATATAGTCTATATTAATATAAATCATAAAAATATAGATTTAATAAATCGATGATGAAATTTTTTAAATTTGAAGAGGAATTAGGTTGTAGTACCAAAGGTGTGTTAACTTGTAGTCTAAAAAAGTAAGATTTTATGTTCAAAATAAATATTATATGTTTTAGCATAGTATAACATCATATATCATAATATATTGTTCTTCATTTTAATTTCTTTTAGTATTTTACAATCATTGAGTCACTAGCATTATTTATAAAAATGTTGATTTAGACTTTAAAATGAAAAATTTGGCCAAATTCATAATAGAGTAGCATGACATCATAATATATTTTTTTTTAATTTAAAATATGTGAGTGATAATATATATTTTTTTATTATTTAGACTAATTTTATTATTTTTTATCTTAAGCAATCCCTTGTGATGTGATATGCAATATAATATAAAATATTATAATATGTTATAGTGTATTATAATATAGGATGCCATAACATAGTGTAGCATCATGCATTATAGCATACTTGTGTGTATTACTACTTGTTGTTTAACATATTTTAGTTTGTTATAGTATGATTTAGTAGAGTTTGTATATAATTCATATAAATACTGATTTACAGGGTGAGATGATGAGATTTGGCCAAATTTAAGGTAAGCTTTAGGGAACATCATTAGGGGTGTGCTATGGTGTGTCATTTAATCAAAAGAATGGAATTTTGCATCCAAAATAAATGTTAATTTTTCAACCAAATTTTATTTTTTTGCTTAAAGTGATTCATTTTAAGGTGTAATGTAAGATAATATATTATATGAAAGCATATTAAAATATAATGTACATAACAATATAACTTCACATATATATGAATGTTCTGGTGTGTTACTAAATATTTTTGTACATTTTAGTATGTTTTATTTTTGTTATAATACATTGGGTCAAAACTCACAAAAATGTTAATTTGAAGGTTGAGATGGAAGAATTTGGCCAAATCATGGCACACACCAAGAAGCAACACCAAAATTATGCTATTTTGTACCATTTCTAATCGAAAAATAACAATATTACTTCTGATATGAACATTAGTTATATATTGAGAAATTTTTGTTATTTGTTCTTTTTAAGTGATTCTAATGAGGTGTAATATTAGACAATATATTATATTATAGCAAATTATAATATAACATCATATATTATAATATAATATAGTGTGTTAATTCATGCTATTTTGAGCTTACACCATCACAAATCATAAAATCATTAAAATGTGTTAAGATGGTGTAATTTGAATGAATACATTGTTATGCTTTTGGTTGAAGTATTAAAAGTGTGCATAAGAGAACAAATAATATTTGATGAGAATTCCATGTCAAGGACATGGAGAGAGATCTGTTAGGGATCACATGCATGGACACATGACATGTGAGGCTCTGTGTCAAGGGCATAGAAAATGTTCTGCTAGGGACAAGGTTGAATTTGATTTGATTATATGATTTGTGGAATGAAGATCCATTGGGGATAAAAATATGTAATGCATCGGGGATTAAGATTGAATAGACTTTAATTTGTTTTGTTTTAATTATTGTGGAGGCCTATCTGCTTAAGATATGGGCTCAAGTCCACTAGGGATCGGGTATATGAACCTTCCACAAGAAAAGTAGGTTTGGGCTATCCGCTATGGATTGGGATTTGAGTTTGATTTCATAGACATGTTTGTGGATGTATCCACTGGGATAAGAGTTTTTGGAATTCTTTGATTTAGAATCTACTGGGGAGTTGGTTTAATTTGGCTCTAGGGAGGTAGTTTTGAATTTGATTTATTTGCGTGACTTGTTTATATATGATTTGGGGCTCCACTAGAGAGAAGGGTGTAATTTAACTCCACTGGAGAAAATCAGATTGGGTTTAATTTAATTTGAGTTAATGTATGGACCTTATTGCGATGAACCCACTGAGAAGGGGTTATATCAGTCTTGACCTACCTCAGGTTTACAAATCCAAAGGGATAGTCTATAGGCTACGAGGTAGTGCTAGCCAACATAAGGAGTTGCCATTCGCAGTACATGCTAAGAAGAAGAAAAACTTACATCTTTAATAGAGGAATAAACTGGGTGACCTTGGATGCACAATAAATCAACGACCTAGGGTGACTACTGAAAGTGAATGTCGGGACTTATGTCAACTCAAAGTAGTAGATTAATTTTATCTTAATTTCATGTGATTTGCTATGGTTTGTTTGGTAGTTTGATTTTGAATTGAGGGCATATCGACTAGGGATGTGAGTCAAATTTGATAGATTTAATTTAATGGGTGCAATGATGGACCCACCGAGATGGGGCTTTATCGACTTGTCCTTACTCGCATTTACAAATCCAAAGAGATAGTCTCTGGTTGTGTAGCTAGCTGGCTTTGGTGCAAACGACCGTTAGGAAGGCATAGTACTTCTTACATTTTCTAAAGCAGGGAACAACTGCCGGGGTGACCTATTAGTAGCACAACAAATCAAATCTAACTTAGGGGTGATTATTGAGTGAATGCTGCTGGGGACTTATATTAACTCAAGAGTAGTAGGAGATTCTTAAAGGGTGTTTCAGACACTGCCCTAAAGATAAGATACCTGCTTGAAAAAAGGTACCACTAGGGATGTCCTCCTAATCCACATGTGAATATATATTTTATTTATATGTTTTCGTAGATCCTGTTGGTGTGTGAGGGACCACACAGAGAAGGGGCTATGTCAACCTTGACCTATCTCAGATTTACTATACTAAGGGAGAATCTACACATCCACAGATGATTCTAAACCACAGAGTGGTTAGATAAGGGAAGCCCATCCGATAGTAACCTGGGTAGTGTCTAAATTAGGTCACAAAGGATGTGATCCAAATAAAGTGCCCAGTGGTGATGCTAGGGGCATTATCCTAAGCCCTAGAAAAGAAGGCTTATAAGTGTGGCCAACTCAAGGAGAAAGAGACTTACATCTACCATGAGTGGTGTATCCTAAGGTTCGAGAACCAACCAACCTTGTGTATCCATCAACATGAGTGGTGTATCTCAAGATAGTAACCAACCAACCTAAAGTTCCTGTTAGTGTGCAACGATCAACTTAGAAAGAAAGCGTGTAGGCTGACAATTTTCCAAGAAGAACTAATCATCATAATAGTTTATCATCGGTGGGATAGATGCAATCTTACCTAGAGTGACTACTAAGTGGGAGCCCCGAGGACTGACCCACTTGGAGCGAGGGAAGGACCCACTAGGAGACTTATCTAAACCTAAATATACTTGACCTAATGAACAAAGGCTAATCCAAGAAGAAAGCATAGACTCACATCCTCTTAAACAAAGCCAACATGAGGTAGCTTACCGACCATGTAGTAAGGTCTACCAAACTAATAAAGTGGTCGTCAGTGTGCAGTGGCCAAGTTAAGAAGGAAAGCATAGCAGAGTTACATCCTCCAAAGTAAGAAGACCACTAGGATGACACACTAGCAGGGTAGCACGTCAGCCTGACCTAGAACAGCTATTGAGTGAGTACCACTTGGGGGTGTTATCTCAATTTAGAGTAGCTAGTAGCTCTCCTCCAAACTTTTAAGCTCTTCTAATCGCAACTTGGTGTTCTACTTTATTGTGATCTTGCTACCCATAACTATATTTAGTGATGGGAGTTGGACTTCTAATGGTAGAATGGCTTCAGACCCACACATCAAGGAGAAAGGAATAGACTGAGTTGGAGTTCTATATGTGGTGTGGTAGGCCCACAAGACTTCAACTAACTGCTCATGACACTATTGCTTATTATTATCGAGTGTCTTCTTTAGTATTTGGATGAGAGTTTTGTTGAATGCTTCTGCTAAGCCATTTCCCCTCTGGTAGTTGATGGTAGAATATCTCCAATCTATGTTATGTCTTTGAGAAAAGTTGATGATCTTGGAGCTATTGAATGCAGTACCATTATCAAATATAATTCATCGAGGCACTCTGAACCTACATACAATATGGTTCCTAAAAAACTAGACCACATGCTGAGCTATGACCTCTTTGAGTGAAATTGCCTTCGCCTAGTTTAAAAAATAGTAAGTAGCAGCTAAGATGAACTGATGACCCTCAGAAGAAAGAGGATCAATCAGACCCACTAAGTTGGTACCCCAATACTCGAATGGCCCTGAGGCCGATGTAGATTGTAGAATGTTGGGTGGTTGGTGTAGGACCACACCATGTATTTGACATTAGTGGCATCTCCTGTCGTTTCCAAGCAATCTTTGATCATCGACGACCAGTAGTATCGTAGTATGTCGATCTTGGTTTTGATCCTACAACTCTAAACCCTAAACCCTAAACACTAAACTAACCCTAAACCCTAAACACTAAACCAAAAACACTAAACCCTAAAATTAACCCAAAACTCTAAACCCTAAACCTACAAAGCAAAACCCTAAAAAACCTTAAACCCTAAACCCTAAACACTAAACCCTAACACTAACCTAAACCCTAAACCCTAAACCCTAAACCTTAAACCATAAATTAACACTAAAACCTAATAATAAACCTAAAATAAATAAAATAAAATAAATCTAAACCTAAACTAAAATAAACAAACCTAAAATAAACTAAACCTAAACCTTAAACTAAATAAAATATAATAAACTAAAAATTAACCTAAACCTAAACCTAAACCTAAAAATAAAAAATAAAACCTAAAGCTAAACGTAAAAAATAAACTAAAATAAAAAATCTAAACTAAAATAAAAACATAAACTAAAATAAATAAACTTAAAATAAATAAACTAAGCTAAATAAAAAAACCTAAATAAAAATAAAAAATAAATTAAACTAAAATAAATAAAAAATAAACTTAGTAAACTTAAACCTATCGATTTAGTTAATTTAAAGATAAAAAAAATCTTAAACCCTAAACCCTAAATCCTAAACCATAAACCTTAAAACTAACAACAACCCTAAACCTAATCTTACAACCCTAAACCAACAACCCTGAACCTAAACCCTAAAAAAACACCAAACCCTAAACCCTAAATTAACCCTAAACACTAAACTCTAAACCCTAAACACTAAACCCTAAACACTAAACCCGAATCCTTAACCATAACCCAAACCCTAAACCCTAAACCCTAAACCCTAAATGCTAAATTATAAAACCCCTAAACCTAAAGCCTAAACTCTAAACTCTAAACTAACCCTCAACCCTAAGTTAACCCCAAACCTTAAACCCTAAACCATAAAAACCATAAACCCTAAAGCCTAAACACTAAACACTAAACCCTAAACCCTAACCCTAAATCCTAAACCCTAAAACCCTAAACCCTAAAACCCTCAACCCCTAAACATTATATCCTAAATCCTAAACCCAAAACCCTAAAAACCTAAAAACCTAAACTGAAACTAAATAAAACCTAAAAATAAAATAAATTTAAAAACCTATACCAAAATATAGTAAAAATAATAAAATAAAATTAAAAAACTAAACTAAAACCTAAACCTAAACTTAAAAATAAAATAAAATAAAAAAAAAAAAAATTAAAATAAAATAAATAAAATCCTAAACTAAACTAAAAAATAAAATAAACCTAAGAATAAAAACACAGAAATAAAATAAAAACATCAAATAAACTAAACTTAATAAAATAAAATAAAAACCTAATCTAAAAAAGTAAACCTAAAAATAAAACCAAAAAATAAATAAAAATTAAAACCTAAACGCTGAACTAAAAATAAAAACTTAAACCTAAAATAAAAATAAAGTAAATAAAATAAAATAAACCTAAACCTAAACCTAAACTAAATAAAATAAAATAAACTAAAAATAAACCTAAACCTAAACTAAAAAATAAAACTTAAATATTAACCTAAAATAAAAACCTAAAACCTAAACTAAAATAATTAAAAAAACCTAAACTAAACCTAAAAATAAAAAATAAAACTTAAACCTAAAAAATAAAATAAAAATAAACCTCAACTAAAAAATAAACCTAAACTTAAAAATAAACTAAGATAAAAAACTTCAACTAAAATAAATAAACCTCAAATAAGTAAACTAAACTAAATAAAAATAAAAAGTAAACCTAAGTAAAAATAAAAATAAAATAAACTCGAATAAATAAATAAAAAATTAAATAAATTAAATAAACCTAAACCTATCGGTTCACTTAATTTAAAATAAAAACCCTAAAACCTAAATCCTAAACCCTAAACCCTAAACCTTAAATCCTAAAATTAAACATAAACCCTAAACCCTAAACCCTAAAATCTAAACCCCAATAAATCCTAAACCCTAACCCCTAAATCCTAAATGCTAAACACAAAAACCCTAAACCCTAAATGCTATACCCAAAAACCCTAAACCCTAAACCCTAAACCCTAAAAGCCTAAACCCTAAACCCTAAACCCTAAATCCTAAACCCTAAAACCTACAGCCCTAAACCCTAAACCTTAGATGAACCTTAAACCCAAACCCTAAATCCCCTAAATATAAGAACCTTGATG
Organism: Cymbidium sinense; assembly: GCA_021442155.1. Classification (NCBI taxonomy): domain Eukaryota; kingdom Viridiplantae; phylum Streptophyta; class Magnoliopsida; order Asparagales; family Orchidaceae; genus Cymbidium; species Cymbidium sinense. The sequence goes on along the minus strand of CM038214.1, from coordinate 1,549,651 downwards.
GTAGGAACATCATCATCAGCTGTATCTAACTGGGTGGAGGCGGTAGAGGCGATTATCATGGTGGTGGGGATCTAGAGGCCGTGGATATGGAGGCAATGGTCTGAGTAGTGGTGATTATGGAGGTGGGAGGAGTGACGGAGCTTACAACCGTGGTGGTGGCGGACGGAGAGATCAAGGATATGATGGTGGACCCTGCTACTCAAGAGGCTAGGGTGGTTCTGATGGGAACTGGAGAAATAGAAGAATGGTTGATCTCATATGCTATTTATGGAACTATGTCTTTAGAGTAGAGACAGTTCTACTTATCTAGGGTTTTTTTTTTGCTCTATGGGTACTTATCTTTGATGCATGTCATCGCTTATGTCTCAGAAAACTTGGGGTGCTACTTGGTTGATGAAATTAAAAAGAAGAAACATTTAATCTGAATTTGTTCTCTATTAAAATAAAACCTTAAACCCTAAACTAAAACTTAAACCTTAAAACTAAAACCTAAACCCTAAACCCTAAAGCCTAAATGATAAACCTTAAACCCTAAAACCCCTAAACCCTAAACATTAAACTCTAAACCCTAAACCCTAAACCCTAAAGCCCTAAACCCTAAACCCTAAACCCTAAAACCATAAAGCCTAAACTCTAATACCTAAAACCCTAAATCTTAAACCATAAATTGCAAACCCTGAACCCTAAACTAACCCTAAACCCTAAACCCTAAACCCTAACCCTAAACCCTAAACCCTAAATCATGAATAAAGATGTCGTTAGGAGTAGATCTAAAGAATGATCTAATCTTAACATAGTTATGGTAGCTAAAGAAAATTTCTTCAATAGACATTCCCTTGACTATTAGAGATTTGAATATCTTAAACCCTAACCCTAAATCATACTATAATACTATATATTATAGTATAATATAGCATAATATATTTGATCATGTAGTGATATGGTTTTGGATATTTAAGATGTTTTGAAATGTTTTAGTATATTATGTTGTGCATTGGACAAGTAAGAAAGGAAAGCACAACAGACTTACATCCTTCAAAGCAAGAAGACCACTGGGGTGATACACTTGCAGGGTAGAACATCAACCCGACCTAGAGCAGTTATTGTGTGAGTGTCGCTGGGGCATTATCTCAACTCAGAGTTTCCTGAGATAAAAGATATATGTTTATTTTATATGTTTGTGTGTAGTTTGTATTTGTGCTGTGTCGGTGAAGGGTAAGACACTTCTAGGTTTCCTTGCCCCTACCCTAAACACATCATGGAAGATTGGTAAACAAGAATACTTTCAACATGGAAGAGATTGAATTCAAAATGGAATTTTCATTGTTGATAATTATTTTCAAACATGATTTATAATATTTATTTAGGTAGAGCTCATTGACTGGAAGCATTGGGCACTCTCCCTTATGATTAATAAGCTAATAAAATCCTCCTTAGTAGGCCTTCTCTATGAAAAAAAGGCTTACCCAAGTGGGTTAAAACATCCCTCCCATACTACGATGGGAAATAATCGGTCTTCTTAGAACTAAAATAAGCTCTCCTACTTAAAAAGCTTTAGGAAAGACAAACTTATTATTATCTTGAATAATTTTAGCTTTGTACAACTCGAGATTTTGGCATGCACACAGGCATCTCTCTGCCAAACCTTTGAGCTCTTCTATGTGCAACTTGGCATTATGCTCTTTTATGATCTTACTACTCACAACTATCCTTAGTGATGGGAGTTGGACTTCTAATGATAGAACGATTTTAGATCCATGAAAAGTGAAAGTAGACCGAGTTGGAGTTCTATATGTGGTGTGGTGGCATAAGGCTCAACTAACTGCTCATGCCATGCCACTTATTATTGTCGAGTGTCTTCTTTAGTATTTGGATGAGAGTTTTGTTGAAGGCCGCTAAGCTTGGGTAGTTGATGGTAGAATATCTCCAATCTATGTTGTGTCTCTGGGCAAAGTTGTTGATCTTGATGCTCTTGAATGTAGTACCATTATCAGATATAATTCATCGAGGCACACTGAACCTATATACAATATGGTTCTTAAAAAATTAGAGCACATGCTAAGTTATGACCATCTCTAAGTGAAATCATCTTCACCCATTTGGAAAAGTAGTTAGTAGTAGCTAAGATGAACCAATGACCCTTGGAAAAAGGAGAATCACTTGGACCCACTATGTCGGTACCCCAACACTTGAATGGCCATAAGGCTAATGTAGGATGTAGAATTTTGGGTGGTTGTGTATTTGACATTGTTTATTGCATTATATCCATGAAATCTTTGATCATCGATGGTTAGTAGTATCTTAGTCTCTTGATCTTGGCTTTCATCTTTGGACCAGATTTGTTGGCTCCACATAATCCTGAGTGTACCTCAGTCACGATCTTACGGGCTTCGTACTTGTCTAAACAACATATCCATATATGATGAAAAGATTGTCGGTATAAGACACCATCCACAAGAGTGTAGGAAAGCTCTCTACTTCATCTGATAGGCTTGGGACTTTTCTTAAGGTAGTTTGTCTTTATTTATGTAATCCATGAATGGTTTCCTCCAATCTAACTCCTCCGCCTTCTTGGCAATGGAAACCTCCCCTTCAAGAGAGTACTTTTTGATGAGTTCAATATCAATAAGGGATAAGACTTATCTATTTTGGAACTTTATTGATATTGATTCATCCTCCAGACATGCCAACTCCTTGGGAAGCTTGGATAAAGCATACGCTATAACATTCTCTTATTGAGGAATCTTAAAAATGGTAACCTTTGGGATTTTTGCTAATAACTCTATGGTGTACTTGTGGTAGTGATGGAGCTTGGGCTTTTTAACCTTATAGGACCCAGTGATTTAGTAGATAGCTAGTTGAGAATCCCCAAAGATATTGATGTTTTGGATGCTTAGAGTAACGGCTAATTCCAGACTATAAATTAGAGCCTCATATTCAACTTCATTGTTGGTGCAAGGATTGGAAAGATAATATGAGAATCTCATCACATTGCATTCGAGAGTTAAGAGAACTATTCATACCCCTGCCTTTTCTTAGAATAGTAGATTGTGGTTCTTCTCCTCTTTGAGAGAAAGTCGCACCATGAAAGTATATCTCCCAATGGTGAATGCAAGTTTCCCCTAAGTTCATGATTTGTTCATCGGGGAGATCATCACTAAGCGGAGAGTCAGCAAGAAGTGGTGTGCCACTAAGAAATTCTCCACTGTTTATTCTTTCACCGCACGGAGGGGTATGAAGGTAATATTAAACTGTGAGAGGATCATGCACAGTTGTGCCAATCATCCAGATAGTGTCGGCCGTGTCATGAGATATTGTAGTGGATTGATCCTAGAGATTAAGTTCACCTTATGAGGAAGCATGTAATGCTATAGCTTTTAAGATGCAAAGATTAAAGCTAGGCAATGCTTCTCAATGGGTGGATAATTAGCCTCAACAAGGATTAGATAATGACTGAGGTAGTAGGGTGCATTTTCCTCCTTCATCGTGGCAGCTAACAAAGCACCGAGGAGTTTTCTAATTGATGTGTAAAATATGGCGTCTTGCACGGGATAAGAAGGGAATGCGTAAAGTAATGCTTGATGTCTTGAAGGAATGCTCACACTTATCATCCCACTTGAACTTGGCATCCTTTTGATAAGTGCGAGAATAGACATCTTCCTGATATGTTAGATATAAAGCATCTTAGATATGCCAACCGCCTCTGGAATTATCTAAGTTGAGTTAAACTTTTAGGGGATGGCATTTCTCTTATCTCCTTGATCTTCTCCGGATCGATTTCAATTCCCTTGTGTTGGACAACAAACCCAAGGAATTTCCCTGAAGCTAATCTGAATGCACACTTTAGAGGGTTCATTTTGAAGTTAAATTATCTTAACTATTTGAAAACTACACTCAAGTCAAAGAGATGGTTTTTCTTTTCTCTACTTTTGACCATGAGATCATCACATAGCACTCGACTTGATGAGGAATAAGTTCATTGAAGATTTGAGTTACAGCCCACTGGAATGTAGCACCAGCAATTTTAAGGCTAAAAGGCATGACCTTATAGCAATAAATTCTAATCGGGGTTCTAAAAGTAGTGTTTCTTTCATCTTCAAGGGCCATCTTTATTTGGTTATATCTAGATGAGCCATCTTTATTTAGTTATATATGAAAGAGAACACTGCATAAGATGAGGCAATCTCCACCATCAGCTCTGAGATTAGTTATGGAGATTCATCTTTTGGACATGCCTTATTTAAATTCCTAAAATTGACACATATTTGAATTTTTCCATTCTTTTTCCTAACTAGGAAGATGCTAACCTGGTAGGTTATTTTACTTCTCCGATGAAGCAAATATTGATCGGCTTCTTGACTTCAAAAATGACCTGTTCTATGTTTAATTGCATGCATCTAGGACCTTGCTTGATAGGGTTAGCAGTAGGCTCTATTGCTTGTTTATGGACCACTACGTCAGGAGCCAATCTAGGCATCTCTTCATAACTCAGTGCGAAGTAGTCCTTAAACTAAATCAATATCCTAACTAAGTCATTGGTTTCAATTTCATTCAACAAAGAACGTGTATCTGTGCGTGGATCTTCTTCAGTTTCTAAGTTGATTTCCTTGAGCTCATCGATGGTTGACTTGATCTCTTCTTCAAACTCTAGTTGTGCATCTTTAACTTCAAAATCATCTAGATTATCTGAAGATTCTAAGCACAACTCCTCACATGATTTAATGTGATTAGAAAATAACCTATAAGATTCCAAATGATTGGTGATGACTAAGCAGTAATGGTCATCATCGACTGGACCCACTATATCGAATCCTAGTCCCGATCTTGATTGAAAGCTTTTGCATTTGTTCTTCAATATTCTTTCAAAGTAGTCTAACTTATGCTTTAATCAGGTATGTAGGATTAACCCTTTCTTTGCTAAATTATGAACACAAGGCAAGTACCAATCAAAAGGTAATTTTATTAAATCTTTATATGAATCATCCTCAAGTTCTACATCAATTTCTTGGCTTGAGGATGATGCTCCCTGGAAGAACCTTTGAGTCTTCACACCTGTGGATGACTTAAGAGCTTCCTTAACTACCAAACCCTTAGCTTTTTTAGGAAAAAGTGGGGTTAGAGCTAAGGTTCCCAACTGATGCCTTACTATTTCACATATAAACTTGGATAAACTTATGCTTTACTTTCGAGCCTAGTTTTCATCGCTATCTAGCTCAAGTGTCACCTCCAAGAGAATCTATTGCTGAGAACAGCTGGCTGGTGTGCTAACGATATAAGACTCATCCTATGAACTAGATTCTAAGTCTATATGGATTGCATGTGTACTCCTGGAAGCTCAGACATATCTTCTATTGGGTGGCCAATAAGGAGGTTTTCCACCCCTAGGACTGCCTCTAAACTAGCCTTTTCCTCTACCTGGTGGAGGTCAGGTCGTCCTACCCTTATGTTCAAATAGAGTAATGAACTGTGGGTGGAATCTAATGTCATGCTCCACTTCATCCTCCAAGTCTATTTCTGCCCCCTTTTATTTTCTTTTTCATTTTCTCTTTTTTTTTCTTTTTCTTTTTCATTTTATTTTTTTATTTTTAAACTTTGGCCAAGTTGTGAGAATAGACTTCTTGAATTTGAGGGAGGTAGTAAGCCACATCCTCATATATGCCATCCTCATGAACTGTAAATGGCATGTGATCTCCTTTGACACAATAGATGATCCCACCTCTCACAAAATTCATACATTAGTGTAGAGAGAATGGAACTATGTTGTTGTCATGTATCCATGGTCTCCCAAGAAAAGCGTTGAGAGATGTATCTGAGTCAATAATGTGAAACTTTGCTTCAATCTTCCAATCATCTATCTCCAAGGCAACACTATGGAGTTTAAGGATTGTTGACCTCACTTTTGGAGTGCAGATTCAATCTTCCCATGTTAGACTTATGAGTTTTCTAGACACTAAGACTTCTCTAGTTATAAGACACTTCTAAAAATTAGGTAAACACTTAACCTAAGCCTAAAGACTTAGAAGGGTTAACCATAAGATTAGGTTATGCCTTAAGGATTAGGATAGTCCACCTACCCTACAACCCAAATCAAATCCATGTTCACCTTCTCAAACCTCAAGTTCAATTCAAACATCAAATTCAAATCCAAATTCAAACCCAAACTCCAAAACCAAATGATTGAAACCCATGATCAAATCCAAACTTGAAACCCTCCTAAGCCATATGACCTATCCCATGGACTTAGCCAAATCTTAATCCAAATCAATCCAAAATCAATTGATTTTCTCATGATAAATTTATATATTCAAATATCATCCTAAATATAAATGAAATCTACATTCAAATGATCAAAACTAAATCAAACTAAATCAAATTAAATCAAAACCCTTCCTAAGCCATATGACCTATTGCATGGATTTAGCAAAATCTTACTCCAATTCAAGTCAAACTCAATTGATTTTCTCACAAATCAATCATATTTTCAATCATCTTCACAAATTTAAATGAAATATACATTTAAATCATCAAAACTAAGTCAAACCAAATCAAAATCAGCACATGAACCATGAACCCATGGCCTTAGCCAAATTCCTTCATTCCAAAACACAAATTGAATTGATTTTCTCATGAATCAAGCATACCTTCAATCATATTAACAAATATAAATGAAATCTATAATCATCAAGCCAAACCAAAGTCAACCCAAGTCAAACCCAACTTAACCTTTTTGACTTGAAATGTTCAAATGAACCAAAACCCATTTGAACCCAAGCTAATTGCAATTGAATTTATATATCAATCCCAAATCCATATACAAACTCAACTAAATTAAACTCAACCCAAAATCTAGCCAACTAAACTCAATTGGTCCACTTGTACCCATAGTGGCCAATTTGACCTATTTGAGCCAAGTTCTAATCCTACCCAAATTGGATTGAACCATGCCCATCCAAATCTCCCATCTTGATTGTTGATAACCCTAGGTTGATCAATTGTCACAAATTGGGTCAAAATAAGTCAATCCCTTAGCCCATATGTACCCAAACTAGCCAAATTGCAACCTAAGACAAATCCCTTAAAACCAATAACTAAATCAAATTCAATATTTGAATATGACTTGACCTTGAATTGAGTCAAACTATACCCAATTGGCCCGCTTGACCCAAGTTGACCCAAATTGACCTAAAAGACTAAATTGGGTCAAATCAAAATATAAACCAAATTGATTACAACCAATGAATCAAGTTCATTCCAAATTGATTGTTGAACTTGACCAAAGCAATGATTGGACCCAATTAAACCTAATTTACCTACTTGGCCCAAATTGACCTAAAGGTTCAAGTTGGCCTAAATCAAAACAAAATCCAAATTAATTGAAACCCAAGCCTACATTCATCTTAAATTAGTCAACTAAACCTAAACCAACACCCAACCCAGTATAATTTGGCAAATTTGGTTAAATTGGTCAACTTAACCCATTTGACGCAAATGAATTCAAATGAGCCAAAATCAAATTTAAGCCAAACTAAGCCAAACTAATTGAACCAAAACATCCCAAATGATCATATGAACTTGACTCGACCCTTGGTTTGATACAATTTGACCAATTGGTTTACTTGACCCAACCTAACCCAATTTGACCTAAATGAGTCAAATTGAGCCAAACCTAATCAAATCAACTCTAATTGACTTGAAATTTGGGCTAACCCACTTTTGGATCATTTTAAATATGCCCAAATCAAATCCAATGCTAAACGATCATTCTATTCTTAGGACAAGGGCATCATGTGAGACAAATCACCCATGTTAGTAGTCATTTCCATTCCTTGGCCACTTGGTACTCTGCCAATGGTCCACCTAGCACTAGGACCTTGCCCCAACCAAGGGGTGGTTGGGTCGGTCATGACCCATGGGAGGTGAAATCACCTCACCCTCCCCATTATAGCATTTGAAACCCATAGGACACCCATGATTCCTCCTTGCCAACCATCTTCACACCTTCAACCAACCAAGCTGAGCTAACTCACCTCCTCCGTGCCACACACGACTCCCTAAGATGGACGGTGGAAGCCAAACCCAATCCCACCGTTTGATCAAGATGAAAGGGGGTATGCACCCCCTCATTTCCACTCGAACACATACACAAAAATCATTTCTCAGAGCCCTAGCTACCCAAGATGAGCCGCTAGAGCCATTCCCTAAGCTCCCAAGCTCATTCCTCAATCAAAAAATGCCATTCCCACCATCTGAAATAGGGGCATTTTTCCCATTTCTCCATCAAACTCTAATTAACTTTTCACACCTTCCCTAGGCCTCATCGAGCAAGAACAAATCATCTCCTAAGCATCCTGAGCATTGAAGGTGGGACTTCGATCAAAGCTAAGCTTGAAATCATTGGTTCATGTCCTTCAGAGTGAACATTGAGGAATTTGATCCAATTACTTCTTAACAGGGATTTATCTCCACTAGAAGAAGCTTCCTTAATCATTTAAGATGCTGGTCTTGAGCTCCAGCGAGGTATGCTTCCAAAATCAGTCCTTATGAAAAAAATGGGTTAGATACCCTATGATCGATGTTGTGAAGGTGTAGGATCCTTTTGGAGTTGATCTGAGCTCAGGTAAGCTTCGATCAAGTGAGCAATGGTGGACAGACTCCATTCTCTCTCACTCTCATGATGTTAGATCACACACCATCCATTCCAAATGATCAGAAAGGATGGTTGTGATTAGATCTACTAGATCAATCTGATTTAATCCTATTAAGCTATGGGATTAATCATAGTCATCTGATGTTAGATCGGATGGTGGACGAGAAAGCACTTCCGCCAGCGCCACGTAGGCACTGAGTTAGATAAGTTTTAAGTAGCCAATCTCACGATGCCATGTAGAAAGTGTGTCATGTTAGCGCACCATGTGGCGCCAATATGATTAGGCTTTAATTTGGCTTAATTAATCATTTTTAATGGCTGAAACTTATAAAAATCATAAAAATCCATCGAGAAATAAGAAAAATGCAAATAAATACTCATTTTAAAGGTATTTCAAAATATAATTAATTAAAAATGATCTTAAATAATTTTGATTAGTATTTAAAATTTAATTACAAAATTTATTAGCTTAATTACTCTTTAATTACTTGATCAATTAATCCCAAATTTTGTGGGTTAATTTACTAGGATGACCTCTACCTCCGATGATTTTCTTGGGATTTATTTCTCACTTAATTAGGAATATTGACAAATTAAACCTTAACTACTCTTTTAAGTTAATTAATGATTAATTAATCCCATGAATAGAAATAAATTGGTTAATTAAGTTTATTAATCATTTTTCAATAGTAAGTGAACTAAGAAATAAGGTTGGGACCCCTTTCCCTAAGTTCATTTCACCTTTTATAAAATGAAATTAATTTAGATTTAACTAATTAATTAAATCACTTAACCAAATTGAAATCATAATCACATCAGACCTTAATTAATTAAATCATGGTGTAGATCTTTAGGTATTTAATAACCAAAAGGAGTTTAATGAAATTATGGTTAGTCCACATGTGTGGGAAAATCATAAGAGTAATTAATTGAGTCCCTTAATCAAATTAACTATTAGTCATGATTTAATTGCATTGGCCCTTTTTATTTCCTAGGATCATTGCAAGTTTATTTTCCATGCATATCATGTTGGCTCATAATTATTTAGTTAATTACTTAAAGGTGACATAGGTAAGGGTAGTTATTCATCTAATTAAGGGTTCAACTTAATTAACCCATAAAATCAATTTAATTACATTTCATTAAATTAAATCAGATACCAAATGTGGGAATGGGTTTAAAACAACAAGTAATGATTTCTCTTCTCCTCTTTAAATCAAATAAAATCCAAAACTTAATTAATAAAGAAGCTTTGGTTTGCTTTAAATAATCTTATTTGATTTCATTATCCTTAAGAACTAGTTTGGTTGAATGAATCACATGCTTATATTTGATAGTCCTCTTTCCAATCATGTTAAATTTGGTATGTCATTTAAATTCATGCATCCATCTTTTCGAAATCAAGTAAAATAAAATCAATATTTTTAATATATGTGTGTCTATTATTACTATTAAATCCAAATATATTTTTCAAAAGCTTATAAATGAATAATAATATGTGTTATGATGCTAGTTATGAATACATAAGAAATGCATGTGCTTATAGCATAAGTGTATGAATGTTGAGTTCTCTTTCCTCTATTCATGTGTTGATTTATATAATATTGAATGGTAATGAGTATATAGTCTGGACATCCTGGGAACATGAAGATTAAGCTAGCCCCAAGGAGGTCATTTGATTACCTCTCTTCCCAAGTTTAATAATGACATTACCCATTTGATTTGATTCTTATGTATTTAAACATTAGAATTTGGATAGAGTTTTAATTCATATCTATAAGTGATTAAAATAAAAAAAAATAATATTTGCATGATTTTCTTTCCCTCATTTATGTGTACATCCATGTGTGTCCAAGAAAAGCAAGTATATAGTCGTGAAATCCCGAGAATATGAGGCTTTAGTTAGCCTCATAGATGTCATTTGATTACATCATTTCACTGGTTTAACAATGGCACATACTTGCCTATATCCTTGTACATGTATATGTATATGTGATTATTGAATGAAAATCCATTTTACATCAAAATTGCATGCATTCATAATTGACTAAATGGTTGAATTGATTTGCCATAAGATTTGGAGCTTACTTCCTATGTTCATGTATATGAATTTACATATGTTTGTATGCAAATTGGTATATAGTCTAGACATCCCGAGAATACGAAGCTTTAGCTAGCTCCAAGGAGATCATTTGATAACCTTAGTTCCTTGATTTAACAATGACACATGCCTATTTAATTTCATTCTTATGTCCATTTTGTATAAGAATTTGGATAAAGTTTTAAATTAATATGTTTAAATAATTCAATCAAATAAAATATAAATTATAAACATATAGATACATTCAACATTTAAGTGTGCTAAAATATGTTGCATGTATAGATACACTTAGGATTAAATCATATGCATGTTACATGTGATGGAAAGGAAAGATTTAATATATGACATGTGGTATCAATTCAATTAAATTAATCTTAATATGCCTTTCATTTTGAATAGGATTATTTAAAGTGAACCTAAACTTAGGATTAATTAAATCATTTAATAAACCATTCACTAAAGAGAACTAAATCAAAATTAATATACTTTTGAAAGTTACTTAAGGTTGGGATGAAAGAGGGCAATCCTTTTTTCCTCTCTTTATTACACGTAGTTGCTAAGTGTAATCAAATGAAACAAAAGAAAACACATTAAAATTCTCAAATCTGTTAAACTTCTTCAAGTGAAATCAACCTGTCATGTTAAATTGAATCTGTATACACTTAGAAAATACAGCACTAATGCCTAACAAGACTTACCACACAAGCCTTAAAATACACATTAGAATTAAGTCACCACATCTAGCTCTAAGTTAGGATGGTGTATGATGTGATGTATGTTTTATTTTATGATGTATTATTTTAGATTGGATGTTACAGTATATGGTTCGTAGACTAGATGATAGGCCAATATTAGCCTAATCATGTTTTCTACATGGGATTATGCTTAAGGGATGCTTAAAAATAAATGTGAATGCTCTTTTTGCAGGTTTGCTTAAATCTTTAAGCATAATCCAAGTTAGGACAGGTGGGATTAGTTACCCATGTATAGGGTGCTAAGTCCAAATTAAAAATACAACTGCTTGGGATTATATGTATATTTAGCTAAACTCTATTTTGCACGTGTAGTTAGATTTACTTTTCCCACATAAATGTAATTTTTACAATAGGAATTAGATTAGTGCTATCAGAGATTAGGCTTTGTCCTGGGGTGCATTGTGATGCCTTTAAAGAAAGCACCATCCAAATCAAAGAAGGAACCAAATCAAAAATTGAGATATGATGAAAGAAGACCCCCATAACATTTAATATAATTATAATGTTTTTTTTCATATTTTAGGTTGTATAAGGGTAGAGCTCGGCTACCCATGTTTTCTCTCTTTGGGTTGAACGGCGGTACCCGACCGCATCAGACTTTTATTCTTTTACAATAGTTTATATAATTGTTTGATGTTATGTTTACATTGTGCATTAGGATGGCATGCTTTTCATACTTTATTAAATGATTAATGCTTTAATGTTTTGCTTGGATATGATTAGGCTCTTAGGATAAAAATAACTTTTCTACCAAACTAATCACTCATAAATAAATTGTAAATAACTCATAACCTCATCATAAAGCCTAAGACATAAATAAGATAATTGAAAGATTTAGCAACCCCTTAGCTGTATGGTTATATGTTCCACATCATGAATGCATATTCTTTCTCCCTTGAACATGAAGGATCTCCATCCTTGCATGATAAAGCAATGCTTGACATGTGAGGGAACCCTTGTGGTGGGGAACACCTTCGTCTAGCTGATTTTACCCATAACCTTTTTAATCATGCATTTAGGCATAATAAATCCTAAAGCCCCTGTCAAAATGATGTGTCTAAAATGAAATAAAATTTGAAAAGATTTTGCATCAATAGATTAAGTCATATGCTCATACCACTCATGCTCTAGTCTCTTAGAGAGTGTGTTTAGGACTTTAGTCTCTTTCTGATTAAATAACTATCGTATCTATCTTGCAATTCATAAGACTGGACCATATGGTTTTAAAATCGTAAGAAGCGTTAGATAAGGGCCACTCCAAGCAGTTATAAGTCCAGAAGTCGGACAATTTATTCTCTCTTGTGGAGGTAAACACATATGTCCACCTATCGCTTAGAATTAGGTCATGCTTTAGCTCATACTAAAGCACTCTAGATTTAGGATCTGAGGTAGCTATTTACTTCAGGCTATGAGCATAAATCCTCACTCCTTAGGGATTCCCACAACCTTGTGTTGGTGGATTATAAGCCCTAGTAATCTAATTAAATTTCAACTCAAAAAAACATATAATGTAAAGAGGCAGTTGTGCTCGATTGTCCCTAGGAGTAAGTCTTCATCACTGAATTTAACTCCTAAGATATCTTTCGAGTGGCATGCCTCCTCTTTAATAGCGATCAGTTGAACTAAGCATATCTCTAGATCAAGTAAGGTCATGATTAGAGATTCCCCCATCTCTTTGGATAATACAAGGGCGTCGTATATGCTTTACTTAGCTTGAAACTTTCTAAGGTGAGCTAGGACATTGTAATCAACTCTGGCTTGGTCCTCTACAAGCATATCCAAGGGTGGAGCATCCTATGGAGGGGCTATCTTCTCACTAGAAATAATGTATTGCTTACCCGTATCCCGAGGTGCTACCATAGGAGGTAGAACTTTGCTATTATGTAAGTTGAATTTAATGACTTTCTTGGAATGATGAGCTTCTGGAAAGTTCTACCTTCTCATCGGGCATACCTACAGCTTCTCCTATGGGATTCTCAGAGTGAGTTGACTCCAAGTCAATCTCAAGAGGTGAACCTAAAACCCTAAGCCTTAAAACTTAAAACCTAAACCTTAAACCCTAAACCCTAAACCCAAAAAATAAAAAATAAAAAAAACCTTAAATCCTAAAACTTAAACCCCAAACCCTAAACCCTAAACCCTAAAAAGCTAGAAACCTAAACCTAAACTAAATAAAACCTAAATATAAAATAAATAAACCTAAATAAAATAAAAATAAACCTAAATAAAAATATATAATAAAATCAAATCAAATAAATAAAAAATAAACTAAATGAACCTAAACCTATCGGTTTACTTAATTTAAAAATAAAACCCTAAATCCTAAGTTCTGAACCCTAAACCCTGAATCCTAAACCCTAAACCTACAACCCTAAACCCTAAAACTTAAACCATAAACATTAAAAAACCCTAATCCCTAAACCCTAAACCCAGCTTGGCGAAAATAAGCCCAAAAGATTAACCTCTAACATTAAACTTTGGGTCTGAGGCATATGCCTCCTGACCCTAACCTAAACTGAGCCACTAAAACTTACCTAAACCACAAACCCTGCTTATGACTTGGACTCTATATGGCCCAGGCCCTGGACTGAGCCACAGTCCTGGGCCTAAATAAATAATAAAATAAAAGGCCCTGACCACTGGGCCTAAACCTAAACCTAAACTGTAAAACCCTAAAAGGCCCCAAACTCCCAACTCCTAAACCTACCTAAACTCAGGCTAAATCTCATTGGGCCCTAAACTAAATCCTAACTGACCTGATCCTAACCTGACCCTGACCCTCCCCAAACAAACCCTGACTAACTCCCTGGGCCACTGACCTAAAACCTAAAAGCGGACTAAAATAATAATAAAACTCAACTAAAATAACTGAACCAAAAACTAAACTAAAATAAAAACTTAACTAAATTAAGTAAACTTAAAATAAATAAACAAAACTAAATAAAATATAAAATCCTGGTTAAAATAAAAAATAAAATAAGCTAAAATAAATAAAATAAACTAAAAACTAAATAAACTTAAACTTACGGTTTACTTACTTTAAAAACTTGGGTTTGCTTGCTTTTGAGGCCCCAGGCCCAGAGTCCGCAAACCCTAGAGCCCTAAACCCACCAAAAGCCCAAAGGCCTAAAACTTAAAGCCCTAGGCCCTAAGCCCAGCCTAAACCCTGAGCCACAAGCATAAAAACCCTAAACCCTAAGGGAACTGAACCATAAAAAGCCTAACTAAAGCCACAAACCAAAAGCCCCTAGGACAGAGCCTGAGCTAAATAAATTAAAAAATAAACTTAAACCCTAAAACCTAATAAACTTAAACCTAAACCTAAACATTAGGAATTGGTAGAACCTTGAAGGCAAGAACATTATCATCAACTAGGCCCAGTCTAGATCTCGTGGTGGAGGAGAAGGTCGAGGCGGCATTTATCGTAGTGGTGGTTGGGGATCTGGAGGTGCTGGTGGATATGGAGGTGGTGGTCAGAGCAATGGTGGTTATGGAGGAGGGTGGAGCGACAGAGGTCATAGCCGTGGTGGTGGCGGAGGGAGGGATCAGGGATATGATGGTGGATTCCTCTACTCGAGAAGCCAAGGAAATTTTGATGGGAACTGGAGAAACTGAAGAACGACCAATCCAATCTACTTCTTATGGAACCGTGTCTTTATAGTAGAGATGGTTCTAGTTATCTAGGGTTTTTGATTTGTTCTATGTGTGCTCCTTTTTCGTCTATGTCATCGCTTGTGTTATAGAAAACTTGGTGTATATATTAGTTGATGAAATCAAAAAGAAGAAATATTGAATCTAAATTTATTCTCTATTAAAATAAAATAAACCAAAAATACTCAACCCTAAACCAAAACCTAAACCCTAAAACTAAAACCAAAACTTTAAACCCTAAACCCTAAACCCTAAATCCTAGAACCCATCCTAAATCATCCACTAAATCCTAAACCTCTAAACCACAAACTAGGCTATACCCTAAACTCACCCTGAACCCTGACCTGGACCCTGACACTACCAACCACAACCCTGGGCCCAGGCCCAGGCCCTTCTACCCACCTTAAACCCTGACCTGACCCCGGCTCCACTACCCCAGACCACAAACTTAAATCTGGATCCTCGCAGTGCCTGGGCGGCCCTAAACAGGCCTGGGCCACAACCCTGGGCCCAGATCACAGGCCTGGGCCTGGGCCCAGATCCTGGGCCCTAAGGCTGAGTACTAAATAAAATTAGATAAATAAATAAACCTAAAATAATAAAAGATAAAAATAAATAAAATAAAAAATAAAATAAAACCAAACCTAAATAAAGATAAAACTAAAATAAGTTAATAAAAAATAAAGTAAAATAAAATAAATAATAACCTAAACCTATACTAAATAAAATAAAATAAACTAAATAAACTTTAAATCCTAAACCCTAAACCTAAACCCTAAACCCTAAACCTACAACCCTAAACTCTATACTCTAAATCCTAAATCTACAAAAATCTAAACTTTAAACCCTAAATTATAAAAAAAGAACTAAACCTAAAATAAAAATAAAATAAACTATACTTAAACTAAAATTAACTAGACTAAAATACATAAAATCTAAACCTAAACCTAAAGTAAACTAAATAATTTAAAAGAAACCCTAAACTAAAAAAAACTTAAACCTAAAAAAAAAAATAAACAAAATAAAATAAACCTAAACCTAAACTAAAATAAACTAAACTAAAATAAACTTAAACCCACCTAAATTAATTAGGCATAAACCTAAACCTACTAAATAAAATAAAATAAATAAAATAAACCTAAACTTAAAAATATAAAACCTAAAAATAAACCTAATAAAAACCTAAAATCTAGGCACGAAAATAAAATAAACCTAAACTACCTAAACAAAAAATAAAACTACATAAAATTCAGTAAAAATTCCTAACAATAAACTAAGATAAACCAAAATGTAAACTAAACTAAATAAAATTAAAATACAAAATTAAAATAAATAAAATATATTAAATAAACTAAATAAATCTACTACTGGTTTGCTTGGTTTTTTTTTTGATTCCTAAGCTAACCTGACCCTGACCCTAAATGCTAGGCCAAACCCTAAAGCCTAAAGCTGAGCATTAAACCCTAAACCACCCTAAACCCTTGCCTGGGCCCTGACCTAAACCCTAAATACAAACCACTAAACCCTAAAATCTTTAAATAAGAAACTAACTAAAACAAAAAAGATCTAAATGTAAACTAAATAAAACCTAAAAATAAAATATATAAAAAACTTTAACCTAAATAAAATAAAAAAAAAAAATAAAATAAGAACATGAACTAAAACAAACGTAAACCATAAAATAAAATAAAATAAACTAACAAAAATAAACTAAATAATAATCAAAACTCAACTTAAAAATAAGAATAAAATAAAATAAAACTAAATAAACTAAAATTAATAAAAGTAAAATAAACTTAAAATAAAATAAAATAAAAACTAAATAAAAACCTAAACCTAAAAAATAAATAAAAATTAAACTTAAACCTTAAACTAAAAAAACCTAATTCTAAAATAAAAATAAAAGAAACCTAAACCTAAGCTCAAATAAACTAAACTTAATAAATAAAACCTAAACCAAAAATAAACTAAACAAAAACCATAAACTAAATGAAATAAAATAAATTAAAAATAAACCTACTAAAAAAATAAAATAAAAATAAAATACCTAAAACCTAAACCTAAAAATAAAATTAAATCCTAAAAAATAAAAATAAAAATATAAAATATAAACCTAAAATAAAATAAAATAAAACTAGACTAAAAAATTAAACATAAACATAAAACCTAAAAATAAACTAAAATAAAAATAAAACTAAACTAAGTAATAAATAAAATAAATAAAAAATAAAAATAAAATGCTAAAATAATTATAAAATAAACTAAATAAACTAAATAAACTTAAACCTGGGTTTGCTTAAAAAACCTAAACCCTAAACCCTGCCTCTCACTACCACTAAATACTAAATCCCTAAACCACAAACCTGGACCCTACCCCAAACCTAAATCATAAACCCTAACCACCCTAAACTCTAAAAAACCACAAAGCCTAAACCCAAAATTAACCCAAAACCCTATGCTAACCCTAAACCTTAAATTGTAAACCCTTAAAACTTTAAATCCTAAAGATTAAACACTAAAATGTAAACCCTAAACCATAAACCTAAGCCTTAAACCCTAAAATCCACGCTCAAACCTAAACCCTAAACCCCCAAAACCCTAAAACTAAACCCTAAATCCTAAACCCTAACCCTAAACCCTTAACCCTAAACCCTTAACCCTAAACCTAAACCTAAAGTAACTAAATAAATTAATAAAAGAAACCTAAATGCTAAGAATGGGCAGAACCTTGATGGCAGGATCGTCACCGTCAACCAGGCTCAGTTTAGATTTGGCGGTGTGGGCAAAGGCAGAGATTGCGGTTATCGCAGTGGTGGTGGGGGGATTTAGAGGTGTTAGTGGATATGGAGGTGGTGGTCAGAGCTGTGGTGGCTATGGAGGCGAGAGGAGCGATGAAGGTTACATCCATGATGGCAGCGTAGGGAGAGATCGAGGATATTATGGTGGATCTCACAACTCGAGAGGCCGGGGTAGTTCTGATCAAAATGGAGAAATTGAAGAATGGCCGATCCAATCTACTGCTTATGGAACTGTGTCTTTACAGTAGAGAAAGTTCCAGTTATCTAGGGTTTTTGATTTATTCTATGCATGCTCATTTTTCATCTATGTCATCGCTAGTGTCTCAGAAAACATAGTGTGTTTCCTGGTTGATGAAATCGAAAAGAAGAAATGTTGAATCTGAATTTTTTCTCTATTAAAATTAAAAAAAATCCAAAAATCCAAAACCATAAGCTAAAACATGAACCCTAAATGTAAAACCTAAACCTAAATCCTCAAAAACCCTAAACCTTAAACCTAAACCCTAAACCATAAAATCATAAATCCTAAACCCTAAACTCTAAATACTAAACCCTAAAACATAAACCATAAATCCTAAACCCTAAACCCTAAATCCCAAACCCAAAATCGTAAACTCTAAACCCTAAACCTTGAAAAGCTAAAAACTTAAACCTAAACTAAATAAAGCCCAAAAATAAAATAAATTAAAAAATCTTAACCAAAATAAAATAATAAAATAAAATAAAATAAAAAACTAAATGAAATCCTAAACTAAAACTTAAACTTAAAAAGAAAAAAAATTAAAAAATAAGACTAAAATAAAATAAATTAAAACCAAAACTAAACTAAAAAGAAACCTAAATAAAGGAAAAACTAAACCTAAAAAAAATAAAATAAAAACTAAATAAAAACCAAAACCTATAAAAATAAACCTAAAAATAAATACAAAATGAAACCTAAACCCTAAACTAAAAAAAAACCTAAACTTAAAATAAAAATAAAATAAACTTAAACCTAAACTAAAATAAATAAAACCTAAACTTAAACCAAAAATAAACTAAACCTAAACCTAAACCTAAACCTAAACCTAAATAAAATAAAATAAATCTAAACTAAATAAATAAATAAATCAAACCTAAACCTAAGAAAATAAAATAAAAACCTAAACCTAAACCTAAAAATAAAAAATAAAACCTAAACCTAAAAAATAAAATAAAAAGACAACTAAAAAATAAACCCAAACATAAACATAAACCTAAGAAATAAAATAAAATAAAAAACCTAAACTAAAATAAATAAACTTAAAATAAATAAACTTAATTAAATAGAAAAAAATACACCTAAAAAATAAAAAATCAAATGAAATCAAATAAATAAAAAATAAACAAAATAAACTAAATAAACCTAAACCAATGAATTTACTTAACTAAAAAAGAAAACCCTAACCCTAAACCCTAAACCCTGAATCCTAAACCTAAAACCCTAATCCCTCAACCTTAAGACCCTAACCTTATCCTAAACCCTAAACCCTTAAACCAACAACCCTAAACACTAAACCCTAAACCTCAAACCCTAAGCCATAAAAACCTAAAAACCTAAACTTAAACTAATTAAAATCTAAAAATAAAATAAATAAATAAATCAAAACCTAAACAAAATACAATAAAATGAAAATAAAAAGCTAAATTAAAACCTAAACCAAACCTAAACTAACAAATGTAAATAAAATAAAATAAAAATAAAAGTAAACTAAAAATAAAATAAATAAAACCTAAACTCAAATAAAAAATAAAATAAACCTAAAATAAAACCTAAATAAAATAAAATAAATAAAATAAAATAAAATAAACCTAAAATAAAATAAAATTAATACTAAATAAAAATTTAAACCTAAAATCTAAAAATAAATGAAAAATAATGCCTACACTAAATAAACAAAATAAAATAAACATAAATTTAAACTAAAATAAATAAAACCTAAACCTAAACCAAAAATAAAATAAATAAAACCCTAAATTAAATAAAATAAAATAAACTAAAATAAATCTAAGCACTAAAAAAATAAAACCAAAATATATCTAAAATAAAACCTAAAACTTAAACCTACAAAATAAAATAAAATCTAGTCTAAACCTAAAATTAAAAAATAAAATCTAAACAGATAAAATAAAATAAAACTAAACTAAAAATAAACCTAAACCTAAACTTAAAATAAAATAAAATAAAAAAACTATATAATAAACTTAAAAACTAAACTAAATAAAATAAAATAAATTGAAATAAAATAAAATAAATAAATAATGGACTAAATAAACCTAAACCTCTGAGTTTATTTAATTTAAAAAATTTAAATAAAAAAACTTAACCTACCCACCTAACACTCCCTCTATACCCTAAAACCCTAAACTCCTTAATCCTGAGCTTAAACCCTAAATGAGCCCAGGCCCTGACCACAACCCACAGGCCTAAACCCACACTAAAGCTCTAAATCACAAACCTAAATCACTAGGCCACAATGCTAAAACCTTATGCCTATCCTACCCTAACCCAATCCTAAAATCATCCTACTCTTAAAAGTTAAAACCTAAAACCTAAATTGGATAAAAAACCTAAACCTAAATAAGATAAATAATAAAAAAATAGATAACCTGCTAAAACCTAACTTACCTAAAAATATAAAATAAACTAATAAAAACTAAAATAAAATAAATAAAACCTAAAAACTAAAATAAAAATAAGAGATAAAAAAAATAAAATACTAAATAAATAAAATAAAATATACTTAAGATAAGAAAATAAAATTAAATAATAATTTAAACCTAAAATAAACTTTTAAAATCTAACCCATGCTACAAACCTACAAAAATTAAAAATAAACTAAATTAACCTACGTCACATAATTTAAAAAACTGAGCCCTAGGCCTAACCCAAAATGACCCTAGGCCCTAAACACTAGGCCTAAACCACCTGACTAGGCCCTACTAACCTATTCTAAACCTAGCCCAACCTTAAAATAACCTGACCCTGACACCTCACCATAACCTAAACCCTAAACCCAAAACTACCCAAACCCCCAAACCAGGCCTAAAGCCCTAAACTAAATCTAAACTAGCCCAGGCCCTAAACTCCCCACCTAAACCTAACTAGCCACAACCTGAGCTCCACCACACCCTAAACTACCCACTAAACTCCTCTCTCCTCTCTGATTTTGCGTTCCCCTCGGTGGATTGGCATTCTCGGATTGATTGGCTTCTCTGCTTCTCTTGGCTGGATTGTTGGCTCCCCCGTATGTGACATCCTTGGATTAGAGCAATGGCGGAGGCTCTAGTCTCTGCGAATGCCAGCCTGTCGCCTCTCGACGCGCCGGCACCGGCTTTGCTCTCCGACTCTACAGGTTTTTTGGATTCGATTGCACTTGTTAATGCACCTGTTGTTAAATCATTCAAAGATGCTTTATCTGGTAAGATCCTAGCTCGAATGCTTCAGTTAATCTCATTTTGACATCTTATCATGGATTGCGTGTAATGTGATCGGGATGTTGAGAAACTTGCTAAGCCCTTCGAGTTCACTTTGGTGGGTAAATTCTCCCTTAGATGCCCAACTCTTGATAATATTCTCTCTTTCTTTCATAGTTTAAAATTATCGGGTACTTTCTCTATTGGTCGATCCCGTCACATTCTTATTCAACTCTCAAATGATTTAGATTATTCGTTTTTGCTCGTCGTTCTTACTTTGTGCATAATTGTCAAATGCGGCTATTGAAATGGTCGCCCCTCTTTGATGTCAAAGAGGAATCTCCCATTGTCCCTCTTTGGCTTGCTTTTCCTAACATGCGAATACATTATGTCACTCATCAAGTTTTGTTTGCTGTTGGCGGCCTTTTTGGTAGGCCTCTCCAAATAGACCAAGCAACGGCCACTAGATCTAGGCCATCCGTCGCTCATATTCTCATTGAGATAGACATCACAAAAAAATATCCCAAAGAGGTTTGGATTGGCTCCAAAAAATTTGGATATAGTCAAAAAGTCGATTTCAAAATTTTCTGTCTTTTGCACTCCTTTGCAAGATTCAAACGATCACTCATAATGCTTTGTGCTTCATCCTAATCTCAGAAAAATTTACCACAGAATATGAATACCATTAATGGAACTGGGAAAACCAATACTCTAGCATATGTGCCTAAAGATACTCAAAAAGAACCTCTCCTCCCTACACCTCCTCTTGGCTAAGAACGACCTTGGTACTAAAATAGCAATTGAGGGGGTGTGATGATACTAATGGCAATTTACCTAACCTCACACACACGCTTGTAATAATGGTTTCCCATGATAGCTTTGCTTCATTTAAATCCTACTAAAATCTGAATGGTAGCCTTATATTGGACACCCAATTAAACAATTTGAATGGGAATCATATAATGGACCAAAACAATGATGACCCTATGGCTTCAGAACATATTACGAAAGATATTTGTATTACGAATGGTGCCAGAACTTCCCCATCTATTATCCTTCAGAGTGATAATCAATTGAACCCTATTTCTCACACTCTATCTGATACAGAAGAAGGTGAAATCCCCTCTTCTAAAACATTGATAGATTCTTCTACTATTCCGAAACCCAAAAATCAATCCCTTTCTGATGGAGATAATTTGGATTCTGATAGACCATTTCAAATTGTTAAAAACAAAAAACCCTACAAAGCAAAATTTTCTAATAATAACTTCACTAGAACCACTTGCTCTTCTTTCAGTAATGTGTCATCATTTCTCTCCTCTCTTTCCTTTCTTTTTCCTTTTCCCTTTTGGTTGTCCCCTTATGATTAATTTTCTTATTTGGAATATCCGGGGTTGTGGGTCTCTTCTGTCACAATCATTTTAAGTCTTTTCGTGTTCATAATATCAAGTTACTTGTTCTTATTGAACCTTTCATTAATTCTTCTAAGATTGCTTTTGTCAAGATCACTTGGTTTTCATAATTTCTTCTTCAATCTTAATAATAAAATTTGGTGCTTTTGGCACAACTCCATCACCATTTCCATCATTGATGATCTTGACCAATTGGTTAATGTCAAAATCTCCTTAGGTGACTTATCGGCTTTTGGCTCTTTTATCTATGCTTCTTGTAATAAGGAACATCCTTTGGAATCACTTATGCACCTTGGCTAACCTACGGTTGGTTGGAGGTGATTTCAATATCTATAGCTAGTTGAAAGAAGGAGAGGATGTTCTCTAACCTTCATTCCATGGAGGACTTCTCAAATATGATCCTTGATTGCAATCATGGACATTGGTTTCACTTTGGGTCTAACTTCACGTGGCACTCTAGACTTTGGCGTCTTGATAGGACCCTCTTTAATTCTCTTTGGATCAATGGTGGCCTACCATTGTTGAGCATTTGAGTAGAACTTTATGTGAGATCATTTACTCCTCTTTTGATTGATTAGTAATACTCTTAAGAACAACACATTTCATTCTCTGGACTATCACACTTCTTTAAGCATTGTTGGCCATTTTTAAAATTGACTTATCTTTTGATTTCTTTGATGGCAATCTCTTTAAACAACACTTCAATTGTCCTTTTTTAAAACTAACTTAAATCCACAAATCTTGAGGCTATGGAGATTGGTCTTTGCACTTTTTAAAACTCATTCTCATTAATAAATAATAGGAGCCCTTTGTAAATCATCTCCCAAAATCAAATTGGTTTTGTTAAACAAGAAATATGGATAATATTCTTCTTGATGGTTCATGACATTGATGTCCCTTCTAGGAGGCAACATCTTATTCAAACTAGAAATTTGGCCTTTGACAATCTCCAGGATTTTCTCTTTCAAATCGAATTTGTTTGGTTTTACGATAGTTTTATCAATTATAAAAAATGTATCACGAAGATATGCTTTTGGTTTCATGAATGGGATCCATTTCTTTCCTTTAGCCATGGTTTGAGGCAAGGTGATATCACCTTCTCTTTTTTATCATCGCTATTGAATACACAAGGAGCCTTGATCTTTTAAATAATCTAATATGTCTTTTAAAACTTATGGGTTTCTCTATTTCTCATCTTAGCTTTTTAGATGATTTAATTATCTTTTGCAAAAAATCCTTCAACATGTTAAAACCATTAGAACCTCTAAATGATTTTGGTAAAGTTAGTGGTCTTTTTCATAATGAAGGAAAATGTTTTATTCAACTAAGATTCCTCCCAATGACTTTATCCAAAATTACTAATTTTGCAAAATCAACTTCTTAATTACCTTGGGGTCTAGCTTTAAAGGCCACAAAGATCACCTTTGATGATCTAATTAAAAATTTCTAAAATTTTGGTTTGAATTTCATTTACTCTCTTTCTTTGGTGGTAGGCTTACCTTGATCAAGAGAGAACTCTAAATTTCATGCCTATATACCTACTTCAAACCATTATGCCTACCAACTCTTCCATTTAGAATTATGTCTTAAACAAATTTTAAGGAACCAATACCTCTAAAAATGCATTGGTCATCTTTATCAAGTTGTGGTACTCTTGAAGGGAGGTGATTAAATTCATCAAAGAAGTTATTGCCTTCTCTAAACTTTAAAAAAAAATAGTCTTTGGGCAATTTCATGACTTCTAAATATTGCCGGTAAACATCCTCTCATTTGTCCTTTAAATCGGGTGATTCTCCGGTGTGGAGAAGACTTTGTTACGTCAAATGGGATGCGAATCCTTAATTTTTTGGGGCATAAACTCACGGCAATTCCTTCTTTTGGCAAGACAAGCTGGGTGGTTGTGGATCCATTGATGACTTACTCTACACTCACTCCACTTCCGCTATTAGAGTTAATTCATTACGGCAAAACCACAAGTGGAACACTAGTAAGATTCGATTCTATTCCTTCCACTATCTTAAATATGATTACTAATATTCCTATCACTCTAACAATCATGATCAGATTATCTTTAAGCTATCTCATAATGGGGATTTCAACCTTAAAATGTGTGGCTTCACACTAAAGACACTCGAGATTCTTCTATTGTGTTCTCCAAAATTTGGAATAACAATATCCCTCTTCTTACTCTAACTTGGCGTATCCTAAAAAACTTTATTCTGTTGACTCTTTGTTGTGGGGTAAAGGGTTTTATTTACCCTCTAAATGTCAATGTTGTTCTCATATTGAGAATGTTAACCATGTTTTGTTAATGGGGCTATTGCCTCTAAAATTTGGATTTGGTATGGTGATCTATTCAACACTTGTCAATTTTAATTGTTCTTTTACTTTATATCAACTTCTTGAAGTTTACTTTGACAATGAAATTAAAGGTCATATTAAAATCATCATAAATTACTCTTATTTGGTTCATATGGATGGACCGAAATGAAACTAAACATCATGGGATTGTATGAATCACATGAGGATTATTACTAGAACTAAAACAAAATTTGTGACTTGTTTAAAGCCAATTTAATTCATCACAAATATTTTAAAGGCTGTAAATTTGTAAGCGGGCCTCAACCTTCCGGACCTTACTATCGAAATGATAGAATGGTTTTTTGGAAAACCTCTTGCTCATATTATTAAAATTAATCTTGATGGCTCGTCTCATAATGGCTCTGGTTAGGCATTTTAGGGATTCTAAGGGTATAGTCCTATGTGCATTTGCTTATCCCCTTATTTCTAGCTTATCCCTCTTGAGCTTATGGCGGTCCACAAAGCTCTAGAAATTTGTCTTCAAAATGGTCGGCTCAATATTTGGATAGAGGTGGGCTCTTCTACTGATTGACCTTTTGACTTCTACCAATATGAGCAATGCTTGTTTGTACTACCTCCTCAAGCAAACTAGGACTCTTCTCTCTCAGCTGAATTTTACCATCACTCATGTTTGGCGTGAAGGTAACGCCTGTGCTAATTACCTTGCAAATCTGGTTGCGAGATTAGACGGTATCATCTTCTTTGATCAATTTACATTACCCAAATACTTGCGTTAATTAACTTGGACAATTGGGCTTCCTTACCGAATCTAATTCTCCTCTTCTCCCTTTTTTACGGTTTTTATTTCCTTGTGTTCTTTATGGATACTCCTCATAGATATCATTGTTGTCTTGTGCTCTTTGTCATGACTTGCTGCCTTTACCCCTTCTCCTTTAGTTGGAAGAATTCTGTTTTTGGCATTTACAATATTATGGGGTAGATGTTGAACTATATGCACATCGATATCTTGAATTGGAACCCAGTTGAGCCTTGTGTTACCTGTTACTGGTTTTATAACTGCAATCCCACTTGGGACTTTAATTTCATTGATACATTCATTTCTAAGCGAGAGAATTAACCATTCTTTGGAGGAAGTTATCTATTTTGATGGGCTTAGATTTTAGTACTAACTTCTTTAACCAGTTTTTTCTCTCTGATAATATGGCTTGGAGCATTGCTACTACCTATGTTGTTTCTAAGCAATGGATTAGTGTGCATTATGTTGGTTGCAATTTTTATTTTGATGATTATAGTATTTCTTTGGCTGATGCTTACATTCCTTGGGACTCTTTCCTCCTTAAAGGCCTAATTCATAAAGGTTTCAACACTTATGCTGAAAGGATTTTGGTTGGCTATTGGGCTTCAGGACTTTCTGTACAGTCGGCTATCCTTGCTTATATAATGCCTAACCTCAGCATGCTTTCCTGCAAGGGAAGAAATTGTAATACCCTGGTCTCTTTTAATGGTTATTTTGGTCTGAAATCCTTGTACTGGAATGGATTGGGTTTAATTACTTTTGGGTTTTGGAGGTTTCGCCATGGTTGTTTGTTGATTTGTTTGTTGATTTGGTTTTAATCCCTTTGGGTTGAAGATTTTTTCTGTGCTTCTTAATTTTCCCTCCCTATTTTTTGCCATCTTGCCTGCTACTGTCTTTGCAAGTTCTAGTTTTGGACCTTTATTATCTTAAAATTCCTGCTTGGTAATGATGTCTCTACTTGGAACCATCTTCTTATTTTATATTCTAGTGGCTTACAATGTTGCATTAGTTGCTCTGATGGGAGTGACTTTTTGATTGCCCGGATTATTTCTGGCTGGGTTGCTGCTCATTTCAGGGTGGCTGTGAATCATATTTACAGTCATTGCTTATATTGTAATCCTACATCTATTGGGTTTGTGCTGTTACCTTCTTGGATTGGAGTGTCATTTCTGTTTGAGAGGTACTATAGTCTGATGTTACCTGTTGCTATTTTAAGACTTTGGATGTTTGTGGATTTGGTTTATCCGATTAGTTGTCTCTACTACCCTTAACGCTATAGTATCCCTTTTAGTCTTTAGTATTGCGGATCAACGTACTAATCAATTGTTCTACTTGATCTTAACCTATGGTTTGTATACTCTCGATTGTTATTATGGCAAGCCTGTGGGGTATTTGCAGGATTGTGGGCTGAATTGGGATCTTTGTTATGAATGTTCCTTATGTGGTAGCTTTTGATTTTCGATCGATTTGTCTGTTGGGGTTTAATATTATCTTTTATCTCTTAATCTACTGCGTACTTTTAATGCTATAATTCCTATGGTAACTTAGGCTGGGACTTTACTGATTTACCTTTCACTGGCTGGTCTCTTAATCCTGAATGCATGAGGTTGCTTTGTTTGGCTTGGTTGCTTCTCTTCATTTGTTATGGTCCCCTCATCTGCCTGATCCTATTAATGGGATTCTACAATGTTGGCTCCATCACATTTGCTTCTGTATTTTCTTGATATGGTGATGATATTGTCGATTAGGTGTGTTTGTAATCCACTTAATCAGACCTTCTACAACTGGCTGCTATCTCCTAACAGGTTTGTTGGCTATGATGGCTGTGATGTTTTCACTCCATTTTGGTTTGGTAGTAGCTCTTGTGAAGTAACCCTTCTCTCACGAAGTTTGGATGCACACTTTTGCATCGCCCCATCTGGTGTGGTGAGCACAGCCTTCTCTATCTTTTCTCTTTTCTAAATTCTCGACTTTGCATTTTTCAATCATCATATTATCTGTACTACTATAACTGTTCTAATTTTTGTCAGTCTAAATTGTTGCAGGACCTCCTTCCTTTTTCTCTTGCAGGTTTGCACCACAGTGGCAGTCATTCTCAAGTCCTGCAGAGTATTGGTCACAATTTGCTTTTGGTTTATTATGTGAATCTAATTGTATCTTTTGATTGTTTTAAAGTGTTCTATTGCTTTTGCCTGTACTTAGACTGGGGATTTACTCCTTAGGCTGAATGTAGCTCTTGGAGCAGCAGATGAGTTTATCCCCTTTAAGGACCTTGTAATCCTCTTTTTGTGGTAATAAAATACCCCTCATGGGGCTTCCCTAAAAAAAAAACCCTAAACCCTAAACCCTAACCCTAAACCCAAAATCTTAAAACCCTAAACCCTAAACCCTAACCTTAAACCCTAAAGCATAAACTCTAAAGCCCTAAACCCTAAACCCTAAACCCTAAACTCTAAACCCTAACCCTAAACCCCAAAGCCTAAACCTAAACCTAAAATTAACTAAATAAACTAAAAAATAAACTTAAACCATAAAACCTAATAAATGTAAACCTTAAGAATAGGCAGAACCTTGATTGCAGGAACATCACCATCAACCAGGCTCAATCTAGATCTGACAGTAGTGGTGAAGGTAGAGGCTATGGTTATCGTAGTGGTGATGGGGGATCTGGAGGTGCTGGTGGTTATTGAGGTGGTAGTGAGTAGTGGTGGTTATGGAGGCGAGATGACCAATGGAGGTTACAACCATGGTGGTGGCGGAGGGACAGATCAGGGATATCACGGTAGATTCCATAACTCGAGAGGCCTAGGTGGTTCTGATGGGAATTAGAGAAACTAAAGAACGACCGATCTGATCTGCTCTATATGGAACTGTGTCTTTACATTAAAGATGGTTCTAGTTAACTAGGGTTTTTGATATGCTCTATGCGTGCTCATTTTTATCTATCATCACTTGTGTCTTAGAAAACTTGGTGTGTTACTTGGTTGATGAAATTGAAAAGAAGAAATGTTGAATCTAAATTTTTCCCTGTTTGAAAAAAACTAAAAACCTTAAACCCTGAACTAAAACCTAAACCCTAAATCCTAAATCTTAAACCCTAAATGTTATATCCTAAACCCTAAACCCTAAACCCTAAAACCCAAAACCATAAACCCTAAACCCTAAACATTAAAGCCTAAACCTTAAACCATAAACCTTAAACCCTAATCCCTAAACACAAAACCCTAAACCAGAAACCATAAACCCTAAACCCTAAACCCTCAACCAATCCTAAACCCTAAACCCTAAGAAGTTAAAAACTTAAACCTAAATAAAATAAAACCAAAAAATAAAATATATAAATAAACCTAAACCAAAAAAAAAAATAAAATAAAAAATAAAACCTAAACTAAAAACTAAACCTAAACCTAAAAAGAAAATAAAATAGAAAATAAAAACTAAAGTAAAATAAAATAAATAAAAACCTAACCTAAACTAAAAAATTAAAAACCTAAATAAAATAAAATCTAAACCTAAAATAAAAATGAAATAAACTTAAAATAAAAACAAAATAAACCTAAAATCAAAATAAAATAAAATAAAAACTTAAGCCTAAAATTAACCAAAACATAAAACCAAAAAAAAAAAAACCTAAACCCTAAACTAAAAAAAAAACTATACCTAAAATAAAAATAAATTTAACCTAAACATAAATTAAAATAAAATAAACAAAAATAATTAAAACTTAAAATCTAAACCTAAAAAAAACTAAATCTAAAACAAAGCCTAAACCCTAAATAAAATAAAATAAACTAAAGCTAAACCTAACCCTAAACTAAAAATAAAACCTAAAAATAAACCTTAAATAAAAACCTAAAACCTAAACCTAATAAAATAAAATTAAACCTAAACCTAAACTGAAAAATAAAAAATAATATCTAAACTTAAAATATAAAATAAAAATTAAGCTAAACTAAAACATAAACATAAACCTAAACCTAAATCTAAAGAATAAACTAAAATAAAAACCTAAGCTAAAAAAAACAAACTTAAAATAAATAAACTAAACTAAATTAAAATAAAAATAAACTTAAATAAAATAAAAAATAAAATAAACTAAAATATATAAAAAAATAAGCTAAATAAACCCTAAACCTATGAGTTTACTTAATTTTAAAAATAAAAAAAATTGATAAAATAAAAAACCCTAATCATAAACCCTAAACCCAAAACCCTAAACCTTAAAACTTACCTTAAACCCTAAAGAATGAACCCTAAACCCTAAACCCTAAACCTTAAAACCCTAAATCCTAAGCCCTATACCCTAAAAACCTAAAAACCTTAACTAAATAAAACATAAAAATAAAATAAATAAAAAACCTAAACATAAATAACATAAAAATATAAATTAAAATAAAAACCTAAACTAAAACCTAAACCTAAACCTAAACATAAAAGTAAATTAAAATAAAAAATAAAACATAAATTAAAATAAATTAAGTAGAAACCTAAACTAAACAAAAAATTAAATAAAAAAATAAAAAACTTAAATAAAATAAAAACTAAACTAAAATAAAATAAAATAAAATAAAAAGTAAATAAAAACCAAATCCTAATAAATAAACCTAAACATAAATAAAAAATAAAATCTAAACCTTAAACTAATAAAAAACCTAAACCTAAAATAAAGAAGATAAAATAAACTTAAACCTAAACTTAAACTTAAAATAAACTAAACCTAAACCCTAAACTAAATATAATAAAATAAAATAAAAATAAACCTAAACCTAAACTAAAAAAATTAAACTTAAAAATAAACCTAAAATAAAAACCTAAAACCTAAATGTTAAAAAATAAAATAAAAACACAAATGTAAACCTAAAAAGAAAAAATAAAATTGAAACCTAAAAATTTAAATAAAAATAAATCTAAACTAAAAAATAATCAAAAATAGAGCTAAACCTAGAAAATAAACTAAAATAAAAAACCTAAAAAAATAAATAAACTAAATTAATTAAAAATAACAAAATAAAATAAAAAAATGTAATAAACTAAAATAAATAAAAATAAACTAAATAAACCTAAACTTACTAGTTTACCTAATTTAAAAAAAACCCTAAACCCTAAACTCTAAACCCTAAATCCTAAACCCTAAATCATAACCCCTAAAACTAACCTTAAACCTTAAACCCTAATCCTACAACCATAAACCCTAAACCCTATACTAACCCAAAACCCAAAGCACTAAACCCTAAAACCTAAACCCTAGTCCAAATAATAAACCCTAAACCCTAAACATTAAAACCCTAAATCCTAAACCCTAAACCCTAAAGCCTAAACCCTAAACCATAATCCTAAATCCTAAACCCTAAACCCTAAACCATAAAACCTACAACCCTAAACCCTAAATCCTAAACACTAAACCCAAAACCCCAAACCCTAAACTATAAAAACCAAAAATCCTAAACCTAAACAAAAAAATAAATATATAAATAAAAAAAATAAAAAAGCCGAAACCTAAATAAAATAAATAAATAAATAAAATAAATACCTAAACTTTAACTGAAATGCAAAAACAAAATTAAATAAAAACTAAAAGCTAAACTAAAATAAAATACGCCTAAAAATTAAAAAACCTTAAATAAAATGAAAGCTAAACATAAAATAAAATAAAATAAAAACTAAATAAAAATTAAAACTAAAAATAAAACCTAAAAATAAATAAAAAATAAAACCTAAACCTAAAATAACCTAAACCTAAACATTAAACTAAATAAAATAAAATAAAATAAAATAAAATAAAAATAAACCTAAACCTAAACTAAAAAATAAAACCTAAAAATAAACCTAAAATAAAAACTTAAAACATAAACCTTAAAAAATAAAATAAAAACCAAAATAAAAACCTAAAAATAAAAAATAAAACCATAACTAAAAAATTAAATAAAAAAATCTAAACTATAAAATAAGCATAAACCTCAATCTAAACCTAAAAAATAAAGTAAAATAAACAACCTAAACTAAAATAAGTAAACCTAAAATAAATGAGCTAAACTAAATAAAAAAATAAACCTAAATAAAAAAAAAATAAAATAAATTAAAATAAATAAAAAATAAACTAAATAAATTAAACAAACCTAAACCTAGCGGTTTACTTAATTTTTTTAATAAAAACACTAAACGTAAAACACAAAACCCTAAACCCTAAATCCTAATCCTTAAACCCTAAACTCTAAACCCTAAAACTATCCCTAAACACTAAACCCTAAACCCTAAACCCTAAACCCTAAACCCTAAACCATAAACTCTAAAAAACCATAAACCCTAAACACTAAAATAACCCGGAAACCTAAACCCTAAAACCTAAACCCAAAACCCTAACCAAGTCGTCCATTCTGATCGATGTCGTGAAGGTTTGGGATCATTTTGGATTTGATCCGAGCTCAGGTAAGCTCAAATCGAGTGAGCAATGCTGACGGACTACATTCTCCCTCACTCGCGTGATGTTAGATCATGCATCATCCGTTCCGTGTGATCAGAATGGATGGTCTAGATTAGATCCACTAGATTGATCTAATTTAATCCTATTAAGCTGTGGGATTAATCATAACCATCAGATCTTAGATCGGATGATAGAGGAGAAAGTGCATCCGTCGCTGCCATATAGGCACTGAGTCGGATAAGTTTTAAGTAGCTAATCCCATGGTGACACGTGGAAAGCACACTATATCAGTGCACCACATGGCGCCAACAGGAATAGGCTTTAATATATCTTCATTAATCATTTTTAATGGCTAAAACTTCTAAAAATCATAGAGAAATAAAAAAAATTCAAATAATTAACAATGATCTTAAGTAATTTTGAACAATCATTAAGGTTTAATTACAAAATTAATTAGCTTAATTACTCCTTAATTACTTGTGCAATCTAAATGAAAATTTAAATAAACTAAAATAAATAAAAACCCCAAACCATAAATAAACTAAATAAACCTAAATTTATTAGTTTACTTAATTAAAAAATTTCCTAAACACTAAACCCTAAACCCTAAACCAAAAACACTAAAACTAACCCTTAACCCAAAACCCTAAACCAACAACCCTAAGCCTAAACCCTAAATAAAAAAATTGTAACCCTCATCCCTAAACCTTAAAACTAACCCTAAACCCTAAACCCAAAACCTATAACCCTAAATCGTAAACCATAAATGGTAAACCATAAACCCTAAAACCTACAACCCTAAACCCTAATCCCAAAACCATAAACCCAAAACCCAAAACCCTAAACCCTAAACCCAAAACCCTAAACCGTAAACCTAAAACCCCAAACCATAAAAACCTAAAAACCTAAACCTAAATAAAATAACACCTAAAAATAAAATAAATAAAAAGCTTAAACCTCAATAAAATTAAATAAAAATAATTCAAATAAAAACCTAAACCGAAACCTAAAAATAAAATAAAATAAAAAATAAAAACTAAACTAAATTAAAATAAATATAAACATTAAGTAAATTAAAAAATAAAATAAACCTAAAAATAAAAAATTTAAATAAAATAAAACCCAAATGTAAAATGAAAATAAAATAAACATAAAATAAAATTAAATAAAAACTAAATAAAAACCTAAACCTAAAAAATAAACCTTAAAAAAGCTTAAAAATAAATAAAAAATAAAACCTAAACCTTAAACTACAAAAGAACTTGAACCTAAAATAAACAAAATAAAATAAACCTAAACCTAAACTAAAATAAACTAAACTAAAATAAATAAAACCTAAACCTAAACATAAAATAAACTAAACCTAAACCAAAACAAAATAAATAAAATAGACTAAAAAGAAGCCTAAACCTAAACTAAAAAATAAAATCTAGAAATAAACCTAAAATAAAACTTAAAGCCTAAACATAAAAAAATAAAATAAAACCTAAACCTAAAAAAAATAAAAAAATAAAACCTAAACCTAAAAGATTAAAAAAAATTAAAACTAAAATAAACATAAACATAAACCTAAAACTAAAAAATAAATTGAAATAAAAAAAACCTAAACTAAAATAAATAAAACTAAAATAAATAAACTAGACTAAATAAAAATAAAAAATAAACCTAAATAAAAATAAAAATAAATTAAAATAAAATAAATAAATAATCAACTAAAATAAATAAAAACAAACAAAATAAACCTAAACCTACAAGTTTACTTAATTTTCAAAAAAGAACCCAAAACCCTAAAGCCTAAGCCTAAACCATAAATCCTAAACCCTAAACCCTAAACCCTAAAACTAACCCTAAATCGTAAACTCTAAACTTGCAACCCTAAGCCTACAATCCTAAACTTTAAACCCTAAATCCAAAACCCTAAACCCTAAACCGTAAGCTCTAATCCCTAATTACTAAACCCTAACCCTAACCCTAACTCTAATCCCTAAACCCTAAACCCAAAATCCTAAAACTGTAAACCCTAAACACTTAACTAACCCTAAACCCTAAACCCTGAAAATAAACCCAAATGCCTAAACTCTAAACCCTAAACCCGAAACACTAAACTAACCCTAAATGCTAAGCTAACCCTAAACCCTATACCCTAAACCCTAAAAACTTTAAACCCTAAACCCTAAGCCTTCAACCCTAAACCCTAAAAAACCTTAAACCCTAAACCCTAATCACTAACCCTAAACAAAAATAAACAAACCTAAAATAAATAAACTAAACTAAATAAAAATGAAAAATAAAATGAACTAAAAGAAATAAAAAATAAACTAAATAAACCTAAACTACTGAAATTTAAAACTAAAACCTAAACTACACCCTAAACTATAAACCTAAACACTAAACCCTAAACTTAAACCTAAACCTAACTCCTAACCTTAAACGCTAAACCCTAAACCCTATACCCTAAAACCCTAAACACTAAACTCAAAACTAATCCTAATCCCTAAACCCTAAACCCTAAAAACCATAAAGCCTAAACTCTAAACCCTAAACCCTAAACTAACCCTAAAGCCTAAACCCTAAACCCTAAACCTTAAACCCTAAACCCTTAAAAACCTAAACCATAAAGGCTAAACCCTAAACCCTAAACCCTAATCCTTAAACCCTAATCCCTAACCCTAAACCATAAACCCTAAAAGCATAAACCCTAAAATAGTGAACCCTTAACCTTACCCTAAATTTCAAAGCCTAAACCTAAACCTAAAGTTACTAAATAAATTAAAAAAGAAACCTTTACCCTAAACCTAATGAACCTAAACATAAACCTAAACCTTAAGAATGGGTAACCTTGATGGTAGGAACATCACCGTCAACTAGGCTCAGTCTAGATCTACTAGTGGTCGAAGTGGAGGAGGCGAGTTACAGTGGGTGGTGGGGATCTGGAGGTGTTGGTGGATATGGAGGTGGTGGTCAAAGCAGTGGTGGTTAAGGAGGTCGGAGGAGCGACAGAGGTTAAAACCATGGTGGTGGTGGAGGAAGAGATCGAGGATATGATGGTGGATCCCGCTACTCGAGAGGCTTGGGTGGTTCTGATGGGAACTAAAGAAACTAAAGAACTGCTAATCCAATCTATTGTTTATGGAACTATGTCTTTATAGTAGAGACGGTTCTAGTTATCTAGGATTTTTTATTTGCTCTATGCGTGCTCATTTTTTATCTATGTTGTTGCTTATGTCTTTGAAAACTTGGTGTGTTACTTCATTGATGGAAATGAAAACAAGAAATGTTAAATTTGAATTTTTTCTCAGTTAAGAAAAAAACCAAAAACCCTAAACCTAAAACTTAAACCCTAAACCCTAAAACCCTAAACCCTAAACCCTAAATCCTAAAACCTAAACCCTAAACACTAAACTAAAACCTAAACCCTAAACCTAAAACCTAAACCCTAAACCCTAAAAACACTAAACCCTAAACCCTAAAACCTAAACCCTAAATCGTAAACCCTAAAGCCTAAACCCTAAACCCTAAACCCCAAACCCTAGACCATAAACTCTAAACTAACCCTAAACCCTAAACCCTAAAAAGCTAAAAACCTAAACCTAAACTAAATAGAACCTAAAAATAAAATAGAAAAAACCTAAACTAAATAGAACCTAAAACCTAAACCTAAACCTAAACCTAAAAAGAAGATAAAATAAAAAATAAAAACCAAAACTAAAAAATAAACTAAACATAAACTTAAAGCTAAACTAAATAAAATAAAATGAACTAAAAATAAACCTAAACCTAAATTAAAAAATAAAACCTAAAAATAAACCCAAAATATAAACCTAAATCCTAAACCTAAAAAAATAAAATAAAAACCTAAATGTAAACCTAAAAATAAAAAATAATACCTTAACCTAAAAAATAAAATAAAAATAAATTAAACTAAAAAATAAACCTAAACCTAAACTTAAACTTGAAAAATAAACTCAAATTAAAAACCTTAACTAAAATAAGTAAATCTAAAATAAATAAACTATAATAAATAAAAATAAAAATAAACCTAAGAAAATAAACTAAAATAACTAACAAATAAACTAAATAAACTTAAACCTACTAATTTACTTAAGATAAAATAAAAAATAAAAAATAAAATAAACTTAAAATAAAAAAACCTTAGCCTTAAACCCTAAAAACTAAAACTAACTCTAAACTATAAGCCCCAAACCCTGAACCTACAAGTGAAACCCTAAACCAATACCCCTAAAATCTTAAACCCTAAACCCTAAACCTAACACCTCAAGCCTAAAACCCTAAACACTAAACCCTAAACCCTAAGTCTGAAACCTTAAACCCCAAACCCTAAACCCTAAACCCTAAACCCTAAAAACCTAAAAACCTAAACCTAAACTAAATAAGACCTAAAAATAAAATAAATAAATAAAAATAAACCTAAATTTTAAAAGTAATAAAAATAAATAAAAACTTAAACAAAAACCTAAACCTAAACCTAAACCTAAATCTAAACCTAAACCTAAACCTAAACCTAAACCTAAAAATAAAGTAAAATAAATATATGTCATGTGGTAGTAATTGAATTAAATTAATCTTAAGATGCCTTTCATTTTGAATATGATTATTTAAAGTGAACCTTGACATAGAATTAATTAAATAATTTAATAAGCCATTCACTAAAGAGAACTAAATAAAATTAATATACTTTAAACAGTGAGTTAAGGTAGGGACGAAAAAGGGCAATCCACTTTTCCTCTCTTTATAACACTTAGTTGCTAAGTGTAATCAAATGAAACAAATGAAAACAAAAATTAAAATTCTCAAATCAATTAAACTACTTCAAGTGAAATCAACCTTTCATGTTAAATTGAATCCTTCTACACTTAGAAAATACAATACTAATGCCTAAAAAGACTTACCACAGAAGCCTTAATACACACATTAAAATTAATTCACCACTTCTAGCTCTAAGTTAGGATGGTGTATAATGTGATATATGATTTTTTTATCATGTATTATTTTAGGTTAGATGTTAGGGTGTACGCTTCGTAGACTGGATGATAGGCCAATATTTGCTTAATCATGTTTTCTATAGGGGATTATGCTTAGGGGAATCTTAAAAATACATGTGAATTGTCTTTTTGCAAGTTTCTTAAATCTTTAAGCATAATCCAAGTTAGGACTGGTGGGCTTAGTTACCCGTGTGTAGGGTGCTAAGTCCAAATTATAAATACAATTGCTTGGGATTATATGTATATTTAGCTAACATCTATTTTGCAGGTGTAGTTAGATTTACTTTTTCCATAGAAATGTAATTTTTCCAATAGGAATTAGGATTAGTGCTATGGGGGATTAGTATGAGTAGTGGTTAGAAGGCTTTATCCTGGAGTGCCCTGTGATGCCTTTGAAGCAATCACCATCCAAATTAAAGAAATAACCAAATCATAAATGGAGATATGAAGAAAGAAGACCCCCATAGAATTTAATACAATTATAATTACTCTTTCATATTGCAAGTTGTATAAGGGTAGAGCTCGACTACCCATCTTTTCCCTCTTCGGGTAGTATGGAGGTACCCGACTGCACCGATCTTTTATTCTTTTATGGTAATTTATATAGTTGTTTGATGTTATGTTTACATTGTGCATTAAGATGACATGTTTTTCATTATTTCTTAAATGATTGATACTTTAATGTGTGGCTTGGATATGATTAGGCTCTTAGGATAAAAATAGATTTTCTACCCAACTAATCACTCATAACTAAATTTTAAATAACTCATTACCTCATCATAAAGCCTAAGACATAAATAAGATAATTAAAAGATTTAGCAACCCCTTAGCTGTATCGATGTATGTTTCACATCATGCATGCATATTCTTTCTCTCTAGAACATGAAGGATCTCCATCCTTGCATGATAGAGAAATGTTGACCTGTTAAGGCATCTTTTGTGGTGGAGAATGCCTTCTTCTAGCTGATTTGACCTATAACCTATTTTATCATGCATTTAGGCATAAGAAATTATAAAGCCTCTGTCAAGATGATGTGTCTAAAATGAAATAAAATTTGAAAATGTTTTGCATCTATAGATTAAGTCATATGCTCATACCACTCATGCTCTAGTCTCTTTCTAATCAAATAACTACCCTAGCTATCTTGCAATTTATAATGTTGGACTACATGGTTTTAAAATCATAGAAGTTAGTAGGTGGCTACTCTAGGAGATTATAAGTCCAGAAGTTAGATAATTTATTCTCTCTTGTGGAGGTAAACCCTTATGAACACTTGTCACTTAGATTTAGGTCATCCTTTAGCTCGTAATGAAGCTCCCTAGCTTTAGGATCATAGGTAGCTATTTCCTTTGGGCTACTAGCAAAAATCCTCACCTCTTAGGCATTCCACAACCTTATTTTGGTAGATTATTAGCCCTAGTAATTTAATTAAATTTCAACTCAAAATATATAAATCTCCTCAACTTCAAAATTATAAATCCCAACCATAGGATAGATTGAAATGCTCATTAGGCTTCCAAGTATCTTGAGCATTTCCTACTTATTTCATTTGAATTCCAAAAATCAGTCTTCTCCTTGAACTTTCCCAATTGATTTTCCAAATACAACTAATCTTTTGATAGTCTAACCTTGAAATCTTTGGAGATGATAATTGTCTACTTTAATCGAGAGTATTCTTAAGAAATTTTATTTCCTAAGATGTAATAACTATAGAGGCTTGCCTCCATAAGAAACTTAAGAACATGGTTTAACATAAACCCTACTTTATTCATCCATATAAAGTAGGGGATAAATCTCTGGTACATTCGAATACCCATCGTGCCTAAGGAGTCCTTGTTACGTGATTAGGTCCATTATAGGGTGATGCCTCTATCTTTTGAGATAGTACATAATACCTCAATCTTGTACCCGATCACCTCAAAAAGTATCCCCCCTACGATTTGTGTGGTGTCCCCCCTATACATCCAAAATAAACACCGCAAGAACCTCTCTCTTTGTTCATGAATCCACTCAATATCATCCTTTCTTTTTAGAGTTTGGAAATGTCGATCCTTAAGTAGGCAAGGGTTCTTAGACTCATAATGTTGATTGATACACCTTGGTTAAATAGAACTCTGGATAGCCTGTATCTGCCAACATCCACTATAATATAAAGAGGCGGTTGGCCATCCCTAAGAGTAAGTCTTCATCATTGAATGTAACTCCTAAGATGTCCTTCTAGTGGCATTCCTCCTCTTTACTAGAAGTCACCTGAGCTAAGCATATCTCTAGATCAAATAAGACCTTAATTAGAGATTCCATCATCTCTTTGGATAAGACAAGGGTGTAGTATATGCTTGACTTAGCTAGAAACTTTGTAAAGTGAGCTAGGACATTATAATCAACTCTGGATTGGTCCTCCCTAAGCATATCCATGGGTGGAGCATCCTATAGAGGGGCTATCTACTCACTCAAACCAATGACTTGCTTACCCTTATCCTGAGGTGCTACCCTAGGAGGTAGAACTTTGTAACTACATAGGTTGACTATAGTGACTTCTTGGAATGATGACATTATGGAAAAATCTACCTTCTCATCGGGGATACCTACAACTTCTCATATGGGATTCTCAGAGTCAGTTAACTCCAAGTCAATCTCAAGAGGTGAACCTGATTGATTTAAGAAGGATAGTCCGACACTGAATCAGAAAGGAAAGGATCAGAACTTCTAGAGCTATTATTTTTTTAGACTCGGAGAGCTTTCAAAGGAATAAAATCAAGAGCATCATAAGTAGACAATATATAAGTAGAATCAGCTTTCTTCATTAATTTCTTTTTGCGTGTAGGTACATGATAGAAATCAAGTTACGTAAGCTGATTAGTGCTCTTATCCATAGATACAATGCTTTTGTTGGTTGAAGAGGAGCTAGCAGAAGAGGTGGTAGCTGCAATGGTGGAGGGAGTGCTGGACTTGGATGGTAGCTGTGCTACTGGACTATCCTAGGCAAGTATGGTGAGCTATTGCTGCTAGTGGATTGTTACCCACCCTGAGTTGTCCTTTGTAACTAGCAAACCTTCCTTGGTGTTGGAGGTTTGAGCTATTCCGGGCACCTGCAAGGAAAGCTTTCTGATCTTAGAAATGATCTTCTTAGAGGTTCGGGATAGGGAGATATCCTAACCTTCTTTGGTCTTAAGAGGATCGCAAGTATCCCCAAGGATTACTCTAACAGAACTAGATGGTTGTTCTAATTAATATTCCTTAGGGATAATTATGGCTCTCAACTTATAGCTATGCTCAAGCTAGCCCTTAAAAGTGAGACAATCTTCTAAGACATGGCCGAACATGAAATGGTTTGGGCAATAGCTAGGATCATCACTCTTGCCCAGTTCCTCCAGCATCTTAGGCTCTGGTAACTAAAAATCTGGTTTCCTTAAGAGATTCTTAAAGATTTTCTTAACTACCTCCTTGAATGAATATGGATTATTCAATCTATCGAAAAGAGAAGGTGGAAAGTAGCTACCTGGCAATGGATATGAATACCACTGCTAGGTAGGCTACTTAGGTGGTGGAAATGGTCATTGTGGTGGCTGCGGTGGCCAATATGATGGCTGAGGTGGTGGAAGAGGAGGTGGCAAAGGAGGTTGTTGAGCTCATAGTCTCTCATACTAAACTCTGGCAAGCTCCTTCCCTCTGTCCACTGGCACAACTATCCCTAACTTCTTCTCACACCTTCAGCTTGGGCCTAGATGATTAGTCGGGAAAGGGTAACTATTTGGCTTATTCTTGTTGGCTAGCCACCTTGTTGATTAATTTCTCAAATATTTTGATGGTAAATCCCTTAAGCATGAAGGCGACCGAGCCATGGATATTCTTGAAAAGAATATTAATGCCATATTGTTCGGACAACTGTGGTTCCCATTTCATGCACAGGTTGTGCCACTTGAGAATGTGATCAACAAAGGACTCATTGAGTTTCTGTTTCTCTACAATGAGGTCACCTATAATGACTCTTTATGAGCTATAGCAAACCTCTTGATGAAGAGGTGCTCCAACTCAACAAAAATCTTCATCGAATCATTGGGCTGTTTGGTGTACCAATCAAATGCAACACCTCGCAGATTGCTAACAAAAAGGCAGAAGAGTAGTGTGTTGCCGCCACTGGTGTTTGCAACAGCCGGCTCTAATGTGTGCAATGTGTTATGATGGGTTCCCACTGCCATCAAAGATCTTGAAGGATGGCAGCACCAAACCCTAAAAAAAATAAAAACTAAATAAAAACCTAAACCTAAAAAATAAACATGAAAATAAATAAAAAATAAAACCTAAACCCTAAACTAAAAAAAATAAACCTAAAATAAACAAAATAAAATAAACATAAACTTAAATTAAAATAAACTAAACTAAAATAAATAAAACCAAAACCTAAACTAAAATACACTAAACCTAAACCCTAAACTAAATAAAATAAAATAAACTAAAAATAAACCTAAGACTAAACTAAAGAAAACCTAAAAATAAACCTAAAATAAAAACTTAAAACCTAAACCTAAAAAAATAAAATAAAAACCTAAACATAAACATAAAAATAAAAAATATAACTTAAACCTAAAAAATAAAATAAAATAAACTAAACTACAAAATAAACAAAACATAAACTTAAACCCCAAAAATAAACTAAAATAAAATAACCTAAACTAAAATAAATAAAACTAAAATAAAAAACCTAAACTAAATAAATAAAAATAAAGTAAATAAATTAAATTAAATAAAAATAATAAATCAACCTAAAAAAAATAAAATAAACTAAAATAAATTAAAAATAAACTATATAAACCTAAATTAAAATTAAAATTAAAATGAACTAAAATAAATAATAAATAAACAAAATAAATCTAAACCTATTGGTTTACTTTATTTTTAAAAAAATAAACCTTAAACCCTAACCATAAATCTAAACCCTAAACCCCAAACCCCAAACCAAAACTATCCCTAAACCTTCAACCCTAAACCTACAACAATAAACCCTAAACCCTAAACCCTAGACCCTAAAAAACCTTAAACCCTAAAAAGACCCTAAACCCTAAACCCTAAAGCCTAAACCCTAACCATAAACCCTAAACCTTAAACCTTAAACCTTAAAACCCTAAACCCTAAACCCTAAATCCTAAACCCTAAAACCCTAAACCCTAAACCCTAAACCCTAATGCATAAACCCTAAACCCTAAACCCTAAACCTTATACTAATCATAAACCCTAAGTTAACCCTAAACCCTAAACCCTAAACCCTAAAAACCATAAACCCTAAACTCTAAACCCTAAACCCTAAACCCTAAACCCTAACCCTGAACCCTAAATCATAAAGCCATAAACCTTAAAACACTAAACCCTAAACCCCAAACCTAAAATCCTAAACCTAAAACCTAAAAACATAAGCTAACTAAATAAAACCTCAAAAATAAATAAATAATTAAACTACAACTAAATAAAATAAAATAAAAACTTACACTAAAACATAAACCTAAACTTTAAAATAAAATAAAATAAAATGAAAAATAAACTAAAATAAATAAATAAAAATTTAAACTAATCAAAATTAATAATATAAACCTAAGAATAATAAAGCTAAATAAAACTAAAACTAAATGTAAAATAAAAATAAAATAAAATAAAAACTAAATAAAAACCTAAACCTAAAAATTAAACATAAAAATAAATAAATTATAAAACCCAAACCCTAAACTAAAAATAAAAACTAAACCTAAAATGAAAATAAAATAAACAAAATAAAATAAACCTAAATCTAAACTAAAATAAACTAAACTAAACTAAATAAAACCTAAACATAAACCTAAACTAAATTAAATAAAATAAAATAAAAATAAACTTAAATAAAATTAAAAAATTAAAGCTAAAAATAAAAATAAAAAAAAAACCTAAAATGTAAACTTAAAAAATTAAAATAAAAACCAAAACCTAAACCTAAAAATTAAAAATAAAAATTAAACCTAAAAAATAAAATAAAAATAAAACTAAACTAAAAAATAATCTTAAACCAAAACCAAAACAAAAAAAAACTAAGATAAAAAACCTAAACTAAAATAAATAAACCTAAAATAAATAAACTAAACTAAATAAAAATTAAAATAATAAAAAATCAAAATAAAAAATAGTAAAATAAAAAACAAATAAACTAAATAAACCAAAACCTACCAGTTTACTTAATTTAAAAAGAAATAAATAAATAAAACCCTAGCCCTAAATCCTAATCCCTAAAACTAACCCTAAACCCTAAACTCTACACCCTAAACCTAAACCCTAAACCCTAAACCCTAAAGCAATAAACCTAAACCCTAAACCCTAAACCCTTAACCCTAAACCCTAAAACCCTAAATCCTAAACCCAAACTAAACCCTAAACCCTAAACCCTAAACCCCAAACCCTAAACCTTCAACCCTAAACCCTAAACCCTAAACCCAAAATCATAAACCCTAAACACTAAAACCTAAAAACTTATACCTAAACTAAATATAACCTAAAATTAAAATAATTAAATAAAACTTAAACCTAAAAAAAATAAAAAAATAAAAACCTAAACTAAAACCTAAACCTAAAGCTAAATCTAAAAAATATGATAAAATAAAAAATAAAAACTAAACTAAAATAAAATAAATAAAAACCTAAACTAAGCCTAAAAAATTAATTAAACTTAAAAATAAGAAAAATATAAAAAAATAAAAATAAAATAAACTTAAAATAAAATAAAATAAAAACAAAATAAAATCAAAACCTAAAAAATAAACCTGAAAATAAATAAATAATAGAACCTAAATCGTAGAAAATAACCTAAATCTTAAATAAACAAAATAAAATAAAGCTAGAGCTAAACTAAAATAAACTAAACAAAAATAAATAAAAGATAAACCTAAACCTAAACTATAATAAAAACCTAAAATAAAAACCTAAAACCTAAATAAAAAAATAAAAAAAAATAAAGACATAAACCTAAACCTAAAAAAAACCTAAATCTAAAAAAAACTAAATTAAAAAAGAAACATAAACCTAAACTTAAACCTAAAAAATAAAATAAAATAAAAAACCTAAAATAAATAAACTAAACTAAATAAAAATATAAAATAAACCTAAATAAAAAATAAACTAAAATAAATAAAAAATAAACTAAATAAAACTAAACCAATCAATTTACTAAATTAAAAAAAAATCCAAAATGCAAAACCCAAAACCCTAACACCTAAATCCTAAACCCTAAACCCTAAACCCTAAAACTACCCCCAAACCCTAAACCCTAAACCTACAACCATAAACCCTAAACC
Source organism: Cymbidium sinense (assembly GCA_021442155.1). Taxonomy (NCBI): domain Eukaryota; kingdom Viridiplantae; phylum Streptophyta; class Magnoliopsida; order Asparagales; family Orchidaceae; genus Cymbidium; species Cymbidium sinense. The sequence goes on along the minus strand of CM038214.1, from coordinate 1,504,999 downwards.
CTAAAAAACCATAAACCCTAAACCCTACACCCGAAAACCAACAACCCTAAACTCGAAATCCTAAACCCCAAACCCTAAACCGTAAACCCTAATCCCTAATCATTAATCCCTAAAAACCTATTAAAATAAAAAACATTAAAAAAACCTAAACCTAAATATATTAAAAAAAGTAAAATAAAATAAAAACCTAAACTAAAATCTAAACCAAAATCTAAAAATAAAATAAAATAAACTAATAAAAATAAACTAAACTAAAATTAATAATAGCCTAAACTAAACTAAAAAAATAAAATAATCCTAAAAATAAAAATAATATAAAATAAAACAAAATGTAAAATAGAACTAAAATAGACCTCAAATGAACCTAAAATAAGATAAAATAAAAACTAAATAAAAACATAAACCTAAAAATAAACTTAAAAATAAAACCTAAAAATTAAAAAATAAATCTTAAACCATATATTAAAAAAAAGCCTAAACCTAAACTAAAATATACTAAACCAAATAAATAAAACCTAAACTTAAACCTAAACTAAATAAAATTAAATAAACTAAAAAGTAAACCTAAACCTAAACTAAAAAATAAAACTTAAAAATAAACCTAAAATAAAAACCTAAAACCTAAACCTAAGAAAATAAAATCATAACCCAACCTAAACCTGAAAATAAAAAGTAAAACCTAAACCAAAAAATAAAATAAAAATAAACTTAACTAAAAAATAAACCTAAACTTAAACCTAAACCTAAAGAATAAACAAAAATAAAAAACCTAAACTAAAATAAATAAACTAAACTAAATAAAATAAATAAACATAAACCAGTAATTTACTTAATTTTTTAAAAAAATAAAAAAAATATAAACCTAAACCCTAAACCCTAAACCCTAAAAATAAACTAAAAATAATATAAATCTATTAGTTTACCTAATTTAAAAATAAAGCTAAACTAAAACATCAACCCTAAACCAAAAACCTAAACCCTAAACCCTAAACTATAAAAATAATAAAAATAAAAAAACAAATTAAAATAAAATAAATTAAATAAATAAAGACCCCAAACCCTAAACCCTAAACTTTGAAAACCCTTAATCCTAAAGCCTAAACCCTAAACCCTAAACCCTAACTGTAAACCCTAAATGCTAAAACCCTAAACCTTAAACCCTAAACCATAATCCCTAAACCCTAAATACCTAAAAAATTAAACTTAAAAGATAAAATAAAAATAAAACTCAACTAAACCAAAACCTAAACCTAAAAATTAAAAAAATTACTAAAATAAATTAACCTAAAATAAACAAACAAAACTAAATAAATAAAAAAAAAATTAAATCTGAAAATAAACCTAAAATAAAACCTAAAACCTAAACCTAAGAAAATAAAATCAAAACCCAACTTAAACCTAAAAATATAAAGTAAAACCTAAACAAAAAAATAAAATAAAATAAACTTAACTAAAAAATAAACCTACGCTTAAACCTAAACCTAAAAAATAAACTAAAATAAAAAACCTAAACTAAAATAAATAAACTAAACTAAAAACAAAATTAAACATAAACATAAATAAAAAATAAAAAATTAAATTAAATTAAAATAAATATAGAGTAAACTAAATAAAATAAATAAACATAAAACTACAGTTTAATTAATTTTTTATAAAAATTAAAAAAATATAAACCTAAACCCTAAGCTAACACTAAACCCTAAACCTTAAACGCTAAAAATAAACTAAAAATAATCTAAACCAATTGGTTTAGCTAATTTAAAAATAAAGCTAAACTAAAACATCAACCCTAAACCAAAAACCTAAACCCTAAACCTTAAACTCTAAAAATAAAAAAAATAAATTAAAAGAAATAAATAAAAACCCCAAACCCTAAACCCTAAACCCTGAAAACCCTTACTCCTAAAGCCTAAAGCCTAAACCATAAACCCTAACCCTAAACCCTAAATGCTAAAACCCTAAACCCTAAACCCTAAATGATAATCCCTAAACCCTAAATAAAACTCAACTAAAAAATAAACCTAAACCTAAACCTAAAAATAAAAAATAAACTAAAATAAATAAACCAAAAATAAACAAACTAAACTAAATAAAATAAAAAAATAAAAGTAAATAAAAATAAATAAATAAATAAACCGTAAACCCTAAAGTAAACTAAATAAACCTAAACCTACCAATTTAGTTAATTAAAAAAAATCTTAAACCTTAAATCATAAACCCTAAACCATAAACCATAAACCATAAACCCTAAACCCTAAAGCTAACCCTAAATTCTAAACCTTAAACCTACAACACTACACCTACAACCCTAAACCCTAAACCCTAAATATGTTAAACCATAAACCCTAAACCCTAAACTAAAACCTGAACCCTAAACCTAAACCCTAAACCATAAACCCTAAATTCTAAACCTTAAACCCTAAACCCTAAAGCCTAAACCTACAATCCTAAACCTTAAACCCTAAACCCTAAACTCTAAAACCCTAAACCCAAACCAAAACCTAAAACCCTAAATCCTAAACCCTATACACTAAACCCTAAAAATAAAAAAAAAAAAACCTAAACCTACTAGTTTACTTAATTTAAAAATAAACCAAAACTAAAACCTGAACCTTAAAACTAGAAGAAAAACCCTAAACCTATAACCATAAACCCTAAACCCTAAACACTAAAACCTAAAACACTAAACCCCAAACTTAGAACCCTAAACCCTAAACCCTAAACCCTAAAAACCCTAAAGCCTAAACACTAAACCATAAACCCTAAACACTAACCCTAAACCCTAAAACCAAAAACCCTAAAACCATAAACCCTAAACCCTAAACCTTAAACCCTGAAAACCTAAAACCTAAACTTAAACTAAATAAAACCTAAAAATAAAATAAATAAATAAATCACAACATAAATAAAATAAAAAAAATAAAATTAAAATAAAAACCTAAACTAAAACCTAAATCTAAGCCAAAAAATATACTAAAATAAAAAATGAAAATAAATAAAAATAAAATAAAGAACTAACCTAAACTAAACTAAAAAAATAAAATAAACCTAACAATAAACAAAACTAAATAAAATAAAAACTAAATGTAAAATAAAAGTAAATTAAACCTAAATTTTAAAAAAATTAAATAAAAATGTAAACATAAAAAATAAACCTAAAAATAAATAAAAAGTAAAACCTAAACCCTAAACTAAAAAAAAAACCAAAACTTAAAAATAAAAAATAAAATAAACCTAAACCTAAACTAAAGTATATAAAACCTAAACCTAAACCTAAAATAAATTAAACCTAAACCTAAACCTAAACTAAATATAATAAAATGAACTAAAAATAAACCTAAATCTAAACTAAAAAATATAACCTAAAAATAAACTTAAAACCTAAACATAAAAAAAAAATTAAAAAAAAACATAAAGATAAATCTAAAATTAAAAAATAAAATCTAAACCTAAAAAATAAAATAAAAATAAAACTCAACTAAAAAAAAATAAACATAATCATAAACCTAAACATAAACTTAAAAAATAAACTAAAATAACAAACCTTAACCTAAAGTAAATAAACCTGAAATAAATAAACTAAATAAATAGAATTAAGAAATAAAATAAACTATAAAAAATAGAAAAATAAACTAAATAAACTAAAACCTAAGCATTTACTTAATTTTTATTTTTAAAAAAAACCCTAAACCCTAAACCCTAAAACTAACCCTAAACCATAAACCCTGAACCCTAAATCTTAACCCTAAACCCTAAACTCTAACCTTAACCCTAAACCCTAATCCCTAAACCATAAACATTAAACCCTAAACTAGCCCTAAACCCTAAACCCTAAATTGTAAAAACCCTAAACCCTAAAGCCTAAATAACCTAAATGTAAATCCTAAACTAACCTTAAACCCTAAGATAACCTAAACCCTAAACCCAAAACCTAAACCCAAAAACCTAAACACTAAACCCTAAACCCTAAACCCTAACCCTAAATCCTAAACCCCTAAACACTAAACTAAATAAACTTAAACCTACTAGTTTACTTAATTAGAAAAAAACCCTAAACCCTAAAACTAACCCTAAAATAAAAACCTATAACCCAAAACCCTAAACCCTCAACCCTAAATGAAAACCTGAACCCTAAACATAAAACCTAAAGCCTAAACCTGCAACCTTAAACACTAAACCCTAAACCTTAAAACCTAAACCCTAAACTCTAAACCCTAAACCCTAAGTCCTAAAACCTACAACCCTAAACCCTAAACCACAAACCTTAAATCTTAAACTATAAACCCTAAAAACCAAAAAACCTAAACCTAAACTAAATAAAACATAAAAATAATATAATTTAAAAAACCTAAAACTAAAAATAAAATGAAATATAAAATAAAAATAACTAAAATAAAATATACAAAATAAAAAATAAACTGAAAAATAAATTCTAAAAAAGAAAAAACTTTAATAAAATAAAAATAAACAAAAAATAAAAATAAAAATAAAAGAAACCTAAAATAAAATAAAATAAAAATTAAATAAAAATCTAAACCTAAAAAATAAAACTAAAATTAAAACCTAAAAATTAATATAAAATAAAATAAAAAAACTTAAAATAAAAAAACATAAATAAATTAAAAAAATAAAATAAAATATAAACCTAAACTAAAACCTAATCTAAAACATAAAAATAAAATAAAATAAACTAAAATAAAATAAGTAATAGCCTAAACTAAACTAAAAAAAAATAAGATAAACCTAAGAATACAAATAAAATGAAATAAAATAAAAACTAAATGTAAAAGAAACTAAAATAAACCTAAAATGAATCTAAAATAAGATAAAATAAAAACTAAGTAAAAACATACTCCTAAAAAATAAACTTAAAAGTAAAACCTAAAAATAAAAAAATAAATCTTAAACCATAAACTAAAAAAAAACCTAAAACTAAACTAAAATATACTTAACCAAATAAATTAAACCTAAACCTAAACCTAAACTAAAAAATAAAACCTAAAAATAAACTTAAAAAAAAACCTAAAACCTAAACCAAAGAAAATAAAATCAAAACCCAAACTAAACCTAAAAGTAAAAATTAAAATGTAAACGAAAAAGTAAAATAAAAATAAACTTAACTAAAAAATAAACCTAAACTTAAACCTAAACATAAAAAATAAACTAAAATAAAAAACCTAATCTAAAATAAATAAATCTAAAATAAATAATCTAAATAAAATAAATGAAAAATAAACATAAATAAAAAATAAAATAAATTAAATAAATAAAGGGTAAACTGAATAAAATAAATAAACATAAACCTGCAGTTTACTTAATTTTAAAAAATAAAAAAATAAAAACTTAAACCCTAAGCTAACACTAAACCCCAAACCCTAAACCCTAAAAATAAACTAAAAATAATCTGAACCTATCGGCTTACCTAATTTAAAAATAAAGCTAAACTAAAACATCAATCCTAAACCAAAAACCTAAACCCTAAACCCTAAACACTAAAAATAAAAAAATAAAAAAATAAATTAAAATAAATAAATAAAAACCCCAAACCCTAAACCCTAAACCCTGAAAACCCTTATTCCTATAGCCTAAACCCTAAACCCTAAACCCTAACCCAAAACCATAAATGCTAAATCCCAAAACCCTAAACCCTAAACCATAATCCCTAAACCCTTAAAAGCTAAAAACCTAAACCTAAAAGATAAAATAAAAATAAAACTCAACTAAAAAATTAACCTAAACCTAAAATGAAAACTAAAAAAATAAATTAAAATAAATATACCTAAAATAAACAAACTAAACTAAATAAAATAAAAACAAAACCTAAATAAAAATAAATAAATAAACCCAAAAAGCTAAAGTAAACTAAATAAACCTAAATCTATCTATTAAAAACTAAAATAAAATAAAATAAATAAAAACTTAAACTAAAGTAAAAAAATATAAAACCTAAATAAAATAAAAGCAAAACCTAAAATAAAAATAAAATAAAATAAAACTTAAACCCTAAACTTAAAATACACTAAACCTAAACTTAAACCAAAACCCTAAATATAATAAAATAAACTAAAAATAAACCTAAACCTAAATTAATAAAATAAAACCTAAAATAAAAACCTAAAACCTAAACCTAAAATATAAAATAAAAATAAAACCAAACTAAAAAATAAACCTAAATCTAAACCTAAACTTAGAAAATAAACTAAAATAAAAAACCTAAACTAAATTAAGTATATCTAAAATAATTAAAGTAAACTAAGAAAAAATAAAAAATAAAATAAACTAAAATAAATAAATTAATTAACTAAATAAACATAAACCTACTAGTTTATTTAATTTTAAAAAATAAAAACTAAAAAATATTAAAAAAAATTAAAAAAATCCTAACCCTATACCCTAAACCCTAAACCTACAACCCTAAACCTTAATCCCTAAACCTTAGAACCCAAACCCTAAACCCTAAAACCTATAACCCTAAACCCTAAACCATAAACCCCATACCCTAAACCTAAAACCTAAACCCAAAAACCTCAAAACTAATCCTAAAAGTAAAATAAATAAAAAACTTAATCTTAAATAAAATAAAAAATAAAATAAAATAAAAACTTAAACTAATACTTAAACCAAAACCAAAACCTAAATTTAAGTCTAAATGTAAAAACAAAATAAAATAAAAAATAAAAATGAATGTAGAATAAAATAAATAAATCGTAAACTATACTAAAAAATAAAATAAACCTAAAAAATAAAAAACTTATGTAAAATAAATACTAAACGTTAAACAAAAATAAAATAAACCTAAAATAAAATAAAATAAAAACTACATAAAAATCTAAACCTAAAAAATAAACCTAAAAATGAATAAAAAAATCTAAACCTAAAATAAACAAAATAAAATAAACCTAAACCTAAGCTAAAATAAACTAAATTAAAATAAATAAATCCTAAACATAAACCTAAAATAAATAAAACATAAACCCTAAATTAAATAAAATAAAATTAACTAAAAAAATCCTAAACATAAACTAAAGAAACCTAAAATAAAAACTTAAAACATAATCCTAAGAAAATAAAATAAAACTTAAACCTAAACCTAAAAATAAAAAAATAAACCCTAAACCTAAAAAATAAAATAAAAACAAAACTAAAATAGAAAATAATCATAAAATTAAACCTAAACCTAAAAAATAAACTAAAATAAAAAAGCTAAACTAAAACAAATAAACTAAACTAAATAAAAATAAAAAATTAACCTAAAGAAAAATACAAAAATAAAATAAACTAAAATAAATAAGAAATAAACAAAATAAACAAATTAAACCTAAACCTACTAGTTAATTATTTATTTTTAAGAAACCCTAAACCCTAAACCCTAAAACAAACCCTAAACACTAAACCCTAATGCCTAAAAATCTTAAACCCTAAAGCCTAAAGACTAAACCCTAAACCCTAAACCCTAAACCCTAACCCTAAACCCTAAACCCTAAAATCCTAAAGCCTTAAACCCTAAACCATGAATCGTAAATAACAAAAAGCTAAACACCTAAACCTAAACTAAATATAACCTAATAATTAGATAAATAAAAATACCTAAACTTAAACATAATAGGAAAATAAAATAAAATAAAAGCCTAAACCAGAAAAAATTAAAATATAATAAATAAAACCCTAAACTAAACTAAAAAATAAAGTAAACCTAAGAATAATAAACATAAATTAAATAAAAAAATAAACCAAGAATAAAATAAAATAACTACTAAATAAAATCCTAAACCTAAAAAATAAATTATAAATTAAACTTAAATATATATATAAAATTAAACCTAAAGCCTAAATTAAAAAAAAACCTAAACCTAAAAATGAAACCTAAACCTAAAAAATTAAATAAAAATAAAATCCAACTAAAAATAAGATTAAATTTAAGAAATAAACTAAAATAGAGAACCTAAACTAAAATAAATAAGCCTAAAATAAATAAACTAAACTAAATAAAAATAAAAAATAAACCTAATAAAATAAAAAATGAAATAAACTCAAATAAATAAAAATAACTCTATAACTAATCCTAAAGTTTCAACCCTAAACCTACAACCCTAAACCCTAAACCGTAAACCATAAACCCTAAACCCTAAACCCTAAACCCTAAAACCCTAAACCCTGAACCCTAAACCCTAAACACTAAATCCCTAAACCTTAAACCTTAAAACCTACAACCCTTAACCCTTAAACCCTAAAACCCTAAACCGTAAACCCTAAAAGCATAAACCTTTAAATCCTAAACCTTAAACCCTAAACTCAAACCCTAAACCCTAAACCCTAAACCCCAAACTGTAAACCTAATCCTAAATTAATAAAATAAATTGAAAAATAAACCTAAAAATCTAAACCTAAACCTAAGCCCCAGGAATGGCCAGAACCTGGATGGCAGGAACATCATCACCAACTAGGCTCAATCTAGATCTTGCGGCAGAGGTGAAGGTTATGGCGGTGGTTTTCTCAGTGGTGGTGGGGGATCTGGAGTTGTTGGTGGATATGGAGGTAGTGGTCAGAGCAGTGGTGGCTAAGAGGCAAGAGGAGCGACGGAGGTTACAGTCGGTGGTGGTGGCGGAGGGAGAGATCGGGATATGATGGTGGATCCTGCTAATCAAGAGTAGGGGTGGTTCCGATGGGAACTAGAGAAATCTAATCCGATCTAGGGATTTTGATTTGCTCTATGGCTCCTCATTTTTTATCTATGTCATCGCTATGTCCAAAAAAAACTTGGGGTGCTACTTGGTTGATGAAATTGAAAAGAAGAAATATTTAATATGAATTTGTTCTCTATTAAAAAAAACCTTAAACCCTAAACTAAAACCCTAAACCCTAAACCCTAAAAAGAAAAAAACCTAAACTTAAACTAAATAAAATGTAAAAATAAAATAAATAAAAAAACCTTAGCCAAAATAAAATAAAATAAATAAAAAAATACAAACATAAACTAAAACCTAAACCTAACCAAAAAATAAATAAATAATAAATAAAAACTAAACTAAACTAAAATAAATAAATATCTAAACTAAACTAAAAAAATAAAAACCTAAATAAAATAAAAACTAAACATAAAATTAAATTAAAATAAACATAAAATAAAATAAAATAAAACTAAATAAAACCCTAAACCTAAAAAATAAACCTAAAAATAAAACCTAAAAATAAATAAAAAATAAAAACTAAACACTCGACTAAAAAAAACTAAACCAAAAATAAATATGAAATAAACAAAATAAATTAAAGCTAAACCTAAATTAAAAAAATAAGCCTAAACCTAAAATAAACTAAAATTAAACCTAAACCTAAACGAAAAAAATAAAATAAACTAAAAATAAACCTAAACTAAAAAATAAAATAAAAAAATAAACATAAAATAAGAGATTAAAACCTAAACATAAAAAATTAAAATAAAAACCTAAACTAAACTAAAAAAATAAAAAATAAAATCTAAACCTAAAAAATCAAATAAAATAAAACCCAACCAAAAAATAAACCTAAACATAAAAAATAAATTAAAATAAAAAAGAAAACAAAGTAAAGAAACCTAAAATAAATAAACTAAACTAAAAAAAAAATAAACCTAAATAAAAATTAAAAATAAAATAAACAAAAATAAAAAAATTAATTAAATAAACTAAATAAATCTAAACCTATTGGTTTACTTAATTTTTTAAAAAAAACACTAAACCCTAAACCCTAAATCCTAAACCCTCAACCTTAAACCCTAAAACTAACCCTAAACCCTAAACCCTAAACCCTAAACCCTAAAAACCATAACCCCTAAAGCCTAAACACTAAACCATAAACTTTAAACCCTAAACCATAACACTAAACCCTAAAACCTTAACCCTAAAACCCTAAACCTTAAACCCTAAATCCTAAACCCTAAAAACATAAAATCCTAAATCTAAACTAAATTTATCCTAATAATAAGATAAATGAAATACCTAAACCTAAATATAATAGAAAATAAAATAAAATAAAAACCTAAACTTAAAAAAATTAAAATAAAACCTAAACCCTAAAGTAAAAAAAAACCTAAACCTAAAATAAAAAGTAAAAAAAAGAAAATATAATAAACTTAAACCTAAACTTAAATAAACTAAACTAAAATAAATAAAACCTAAACCTAAACTTAAAATAAAAATTAAATAAGAAAAATAAAATAAAGCTAAACCTAAACTAAAATAAACTAAACTATAATAAATAAAACCTAAACCTAAAAGCTAAACCCCAAAACCTAAACCCTAAATCCTAAACTAACACTAACCACTAAACCCTAAAAAGCAAAAAACCTAAACTTAAACTAAATAAAACCTAAAAAATAAATAAATAAATAAACCTAAACCAAAATAAAATGAAATAAAAAATAAAAAACATAAACTAAAACCAAAATCTAAACCTAATCCAAAAAAGAAAATAAAATAAAAAAATAAAAAATAAAAACTAAACAAAGATAAAATAAATAAAAACCTAAATGAAACTAAAAATAAATAAAAAACTTAAATAAAATAAAAACTTAACCAAAAATAAAAATAAAATTAAGCTAATAAAATAACATAATAACTAAATAAAAACCTAAACCTAAAAAATAAACTTAAAAATAAAACTTAAAAATAAATAAAAACTAAAACCTAAACCCTAAACTAATAAAACACTAAATGTAAAATAAAAATAAAATAAAAAAATAAATAAAAGCTGAACAAAAATAAATAAAACCTAAACCTAAATATAAATTAAACTAAACATAATCATAAACCAAACTAAATAAAATAAAATAAACTAAAAATAAACCTAAACATAAACTAAAAATAAAACTTAAAAAAACCTTTAAATAATACCTAAGACCTAAACCTAACAAATAAAATAAAAACCTAAACCTAAACCCAAAAATAAAAAATAAAACCTTAACCTAAAAAATTAAATAAAAATAAAGCTCAACTAAAATAAAAATCTAATCTAAAATAAGTATTTCTAAAATAAATAAATTAAACTAAATGAAAATAAAAAATAAACATAAATAAAAATAAAAAAATAAAAAAAACTAAAATAAATAAAAATAAACTAAATAAACCTAAACCTATCGGTTTACTTAATTTAAAAAAAAAACCCTAAACCCTAAACCCTAAACCCTAAAACTAACCCAAAACATTAAACCTTAAAGCCTTAACACAAAACCCTAAACCTAAACCCTAAACCCTAAACCCTAAACCCTAAAATCCTAAACCCTAAAATCTTAAACCCTAAAATGTTAAACCCAAAACCCTAAAAACCTAAAAACCTAATCCTAACCTAAATAAAACCTAATAATAAAATAAATGAAAATACCTACAAAACCCCATCCCTTCCTCACAAGGCCTCCTCTCTCATGATTTTATGCTCTTGGATTGGCCGCTCGTGTAATTTGTCGCTTCTCAGGCGCTTTCTACCGAAGGTATCTGCCCAGATGTGACGCCTCCTTGATTAGAATAATGGTGAGGCTCGTCTCGTGGAATCTCCGTCAGCTCTCGAAAAGACCGCTGCTCTGACTCAAGTTTTTCTGATTTGATTGCACCTATTAATGAACCTGTTGTTAAATCATTCAAAGATGCTTTATCCGTAAGATCTCTAGCTCAATGCTTGTTAATCTCATTTCACATCTTATCATGGATTGCCAGTAATGTGTTAGATCGATGTTGAGAAACTTGCTAAGCCCTTCGAGTTCACTTTGGTGGGTAAATTCTCCCTTAGATGCCCGACTCTTGATAATATTTGCTCTTTCTTTCATAGTTTAAAATTATCAGGTACTTTCTCTATCGGGCTGATCAATCCTCGTCACATTCTTATTCAACTATCAAATGATTTAGATTATTTGCGGGTTTTCATTCGTCATTCTTATTTTGTGCATAATTGTCAAATGCGACTATTGAAATGGTCACCCCTCTTTGATGTCAAAGAGGAATCTCCCATTGTCCCTCTTGGCTTGCTTTTCCAACATGCTAATACACTATGTCACTCATCAAGTTTTGTTTATTGCTATGGCCTTTTGGTAGGCCTCTCCAAATAGACCAAGCAACGGCCACTAGATCTAGGCCATCTTTCCCTCGTATTCTCATTGAGATAGACATCACAAAAAAATATCCCAAAGAGGTTTGAATTGGCTCCGAAAAATTTGGATATAGTCAAAAAGTTGAATTTGAAAATTTTCCTGTCTTTTTCACTCACTGCAAGATTCACGGGCATGATCACTCAGAATGCTTTGTGCTTCTTCCTAATCTAAAAAAAAATTACCACAGAATATGAATACCATTAATGGAACTGGGAAAACCACTACTCTAGCATATGTGCCAAAAAAAAAATACTCAAAAAAGAACCTCTCCTCCCTACACCTCCGACTGCCTAGTGGAAAACACTCGACCTTGGTACTAAAATAGCAATTGAGGTGTGTGCATACCAATGGCAATTTACCTAACCTCACCCCCCCGCTAGTAATAATCTAGTTTCCCATGATAGTTCTTTTGCTTCATTTAAATCCTACATAATCAATGGTAGCCTTATATTGGACACCCAATTAAACAATTTGAATGAGAATCATATAATGGACCAAAACAATGATGACCCTATGGTTTCGAAACAGAAAGATATTTGTATTATAATGGTGTCAACTTCCCCATCTATTTCCTTCGAGTGATAATCAATTGAACCCAATTTCACACTCTATCGAGCAAGGTGAAATCCCTCTTCTAAAACATTGATAGATTCTTCTACTATTCAAAACCCAAAAAATCAATCACTTTCGATGGAGATAATTTGGATTCGATAGACCTTTCAAATTGTTAAAACAAAAACCCTACAAAGTAAAAATTTTCTAATAATAACCTCACTAGAATCACTCGCTCTTCTTCCACCCCACACAAGTAATGTGTCATCATTTCTCTCCTCTCTTTCCTTTCTTTTTTTCCTTTTCCCTTTTGGTTGTTCCCTTATGATTAATTTTCTTATTTGGAATATCCGGGGTTGTGGGCCTCTTCCTGTCCGCAATTGTGTTAGGAATCTTTGTCGTGCTCATAATATCAAGTTACTTGTTCTTACTGAACCTTCATTAATTCTTCTAAGATTGCTTTTGTAGCTAGATCACTTGGTTTTCATAATTTCTTCTTCAATCTTTATAATAAAATTTGGTGCTTTTGGCACAACTCCATCACCATTTCCATCATTGATGATCTTGACCAGTTGGTTAATGTCAAAATCTCCTTAGGTGACTTATCGCCTTTTGGCTTTTATCTATGCTTCTTATAATGTAGTCGAAGGAACATCCTTTGAATCACTTACGCACCTTCGCTTCCTCTACCCTTCCCCGGTTGGTTGGAGGTGATTTCAATACTATCATAGTTAAAAGAAGGGGAGGATGTTCTCCTAACCTTCATTCCATGGAGGACTTCTCAAATATGATCCTTGATTGCAACTGATCGACATTGGTTTCACTGGTCTAACTTCATGTGGCACAACTCTAGACTTGGCAACGCCTTGATAGACCCTCTTTAATTCTCGGATCAATCAAGGCCTACTACCATTGTTGAGCATTTGAGCGTAACTTTGTCCATGCTCCTCTTTTGATTTCCTTCAAAATCCCCCTAACCCGCCTACCCCTCTCCTTTCAGATTTCAAAATATGTGGACCCAACATAGTGACTTCACCAATGTCACTCTACCAATTGATGGCCCCTATTTTCTGATAATTGCTAAAGGTATGACTCGCCTTTGGCTTAAGCTCAAAAGACTTAAAAAAAAATCTCAATTGGTGGAACAAACATTTTAAAAACCTTTTCACAAATCTTAAAGGGAACAAGAGGTTTGTTCCCTTGAAGAGGCTATCTCAACTGATCCCAGTAAACTTGAGGAGTTGAACATTGCCAAGAATAACTTGGTTAATTATCAAAACATGGAAGAAACCTATTGGGTCAAAAGCCAAGCAAACATATTAATGGTGACGTAAACACCGTGTATTTTCATGCCATTTGTAATAAATGAAAAGCCTTAAACTCGATTAAGAAAATTAAGAACTCTAATGGTGAATGGATAACCGATAACAATGATATTAAGGATTCTGTCATACATCATTTCCAAACTTTATTAAATTCTAATCCGTTGCTGGGAACTTTATCAAACACCCATCTTATCCCTTCTATGACAATGGAGGATAATCATTTACTCACTATGTGCCCTTCCAAGAGGAGATTAGTAATACTCTTAAACATGAACACCGACTATGTTGTCGCTGACGGCCATATAATGACCCACTTTTTCAAAGATTGTTGGCCATTTTATTAAAATCGACTTAGTTGATGCTGTTATTGATTTCTTTGATGGCAATCCTATTCCCAAATACTTTTCAAGCACTTCTATTATCCTTATTTCCAAAACTAACAATCCTGAATCTTGGGGCGATTTTAGACCGATTAGTATTTGCACCTTTTTTCAAAAACTCATTGATATATTAATAAATAATAGGCTCAGCCCTTTGCTTCCTAAAATTATCTCCCCAAATCAAACTAGTTTTATTAAACACAGAGCAATATCGGAGAATATTCTTCTTGCTCAAGAGCTGGTTCATGACCTTGATGTCCCTACTAGAAGTGGCAACATCTTATTCAAACTTGACATCGCTAAAGCTTTGACAAACTCTCATGGATTTTCTTCAAATCTTGAATTTGTTTGGTTTTTCCGATAGTTTTATAGGATTATAAAAGGTGTATCACTAATGTCCGGTTTTAGTTATCATGAATGGGGAGTCCATAGGTTTCTTTCCTTCTATCCATGGTTTGAGGCAAGGTGACCCACTATCACCTTCTCTTTATCATCGCTATTGAATACCTGTCTAGGAGCCTTAACAATCTTTTCGCTAATAATCCTAATATGTCTTTTAAAACTCATGGCAGTTTCCCTATTTCTCATCTTAGCTTTGCAGATGATTTCATTATCTTCTGCAACGGCTCCCTTCATCTTGTTAAAACCATTAAGAACCTTCTAAATGATTTTGGTAAAGTTAGTGGTCTTTTTCTTAATAAAGGAAAATGCGGTTTTATTCCTTCAGCTAAGATTCCTCCTAATAGACTTAACCAAATATCCAGAATTACTAATTTTAAGCAAAATCAACTCCCTCTTAATTACCTAGGCTCCACTTTAAAGGCCAAAAAGATCACACCTTTTGATGATCTAATTCAAAAAATTTCTAACAAAATTTTAGTTTGGGAATTTCATTTACTCTTCTGGGGTTTACCTGATCAAGAGCACTCTAAATTACAGGCCTATATACCTTCTTCAAACCATTGTGCCTACCAATTCTACCATCAATAGAATTGAGCATCTCTTAAACAAATTCTTTGGGGAACCAATACCTCCTCTAAAAGAATGCAGTCATCTTGGTCTAAAAGTTGTGGTACCCTTGAAGAGGGAGGGATGTAAATCCATCAAAGAAGTTATCAATGCCTTCTCCTATAAACTTTGGTGGAATTTTAGGAGCAAAAATAGTCTTTGGGCGAATTTCATGACTTCTAAATATTGCCAGGGTAAACATCCTCTCATTTGTTCCTTTAAATCGGGTGATTCTCCGTGTGGAGAAGACTTTGTTCACAAATGGGATGTCAATCCTTAATTTTGGGGCATAAACTCGCAATTCCTTCTTTGGCAAGACAACCTGAGTGGTGGTGGATCCATTGATGACTTACTCTACACTCACCCACTTTCTATCGAGTTAATTCATTCTGAAAACCACAAGTGGAACACTAGTAAGATTACATCGATTCTATTCCTTCCACTTTCTTAAATATGATTACTAATATTCCTATCACTCTAACAATCATGATCGACATTATCTATCTTAATGGGGATTTCAACCTTAAAAATAAATGTGGCTTCACTAAAGACACTCAGATTCTTCTATTGTGTTCTCCAAAATTTGGAATAACAATATCCCCTCTTCTTACTCTTCTAACTTGGCGTATCCTAAAAACTTTATTCTGTTGACTCTTTGTTGTGGGGTAAGGGTTTTATTTACCCTCTAAATGTCAATGTTGTTTCCATATTGAGAATGTTAACCATGTTTTTTGTTAATGGGGCTATTGCCTCTAAAATTTGGATTTGGTATGACGATCTATTCAACACTTGTCAATTTTAATTGTACTTTTACTATATATCAACTTCTTGAAGTTTACTTTGACAATGCAATTAAAGGTCATATTAAAATCATAATCATTACTCTTATTTGGTTCATATGGATGGACGAAATGAAAGCTAAACATCATGGGATTTATGAATCACATGAGGATTATTACTAGAACTAAAAACAAAATTTGTGACTTGTTTAAAGCCAATTTAATTCATCACATACATTTTAAAGCGTAAATCTATTTGCCTCAACCTTCCAGACCGGTCTTACTATGATGATAGAATGGTTTTGGAAAAACCTCTTGATCATATTATTAAAATTATCTTGATGGCTCTCTCATAATGGCTCTGTTGTGGAGGCATTTTAGATTCTAAGGGTGTAGTCCTATGTGCTTATCCCCTTATTTCCAACTTTATCTTGAGCTTATGGCGGTCCACAAAGCTCTTGAAATTTGTCTTCAAAATGGTGGCTCAATATTTGGATAGAGGTGGATGCTCTTCTCTTGATTGACCTTTTGACTTCTACCAATATGAAGCGCTTGTTTGTACTACCTCCTCAAGCAAACTAGGGCTCTTCTCTCTGAATTTTACCATCACTCATGTTTGGCATGAAGGTAGCGCTTGTCTTGATTACCTTGCTAATCAGTGCGAGATTAGAAGTATCATCCTCTTTGATCAATTTATAATACCCAAATACTTGCGTGTGCAGTTAACTTGGACAATTGGGCTTCCTTACCTCAGAATCTAATTCTCCTCTTCGTCTTTCTTTTTTCTGGTTTTCTGTTTCCTTGTGTTCTTTATGGATACTCCTCATAGATATCATTGCTTATTGCTCTTTGGAATCCATTTCTTTTGGTCTCTTTGTGGGATCTTATTGTGGTGCTTTCTTCTTTTCTTCCACCTATGGATGTTCTTTGTGCTTTCTCACATGTCGCTCCTTACCATTAATGGCGAAATTATCATTGTGCAGAACTTTGATAGTACTTCTTGGTAAACCTTTTATGTAACTCTTATTGTGCTTTATTTTTTTGCCTGGATGGAGTTTCTTGTTATTCTTGGTTGTTATATTCAAGAGAACCTTTCTATGCAGGAAGCTTCTGAGATTGGGGCTTTGGTCTTATCTTGCTCCCTGGAATGGGCTTTCATGTTGGCCTTTCTTTTGGTTTTTCAACCCTTTTTCTTTGTTTCTCTTCTCCCTGCTTTCTTGGGTTGCTTAATTCCTCTTATCCTTGGCATGGATTAATACTAATCATCAGCTAATGCTTTGAATGTCCCTTGGATTGGCTTGTGGTGGGGAGTTTCTTCCACCCTATCTTTATATATGCTTTTGGGTGGATTCTTGGCGGCTTGTTGATATTCTTGCCTTGGTTGTTGGTGATTAATACTCTCTATTTGGGTTTGGTTTATTTTGTTCAGATGTTGATGATTGCTTGGTTGGTTTTTATTTTGAAGTTAAACTTGTATCAATTGCAATGTTTATCCCGGATGGGTGGTTTTATGGCAAAGGGTTTTTTGTTGTCTTGATTTCAGGTTTTTTGGTGTTTCTTTGTTTTGGATTCAAGATACTTATTCTATGTTATATCTTCTTGGCTATTAACTATGGCATTGTCTACTATTGAGAGCTTGGATGGTTTTGCCCTATTTGTTGCTATCGCTGTTTTTTTGCCTTGGTTACCATTATATTATTTTTTGCGGATTCTAATGATGTTTTCATTTGAATACAATTTTTATCCTTTTGGTGGGTTCCAATCAATAACCTCTCTTGGGATTGGCTCTCGATTGGCTCTCGATTCTTTTGTTACTCAACACGTAGTTTTCATTTATCTCTCTGAATATGATTAAGGGTTTTATTTGTATGTGTCCAGTTATCTTTGTCTATTTATTTTTGGTCATTGTGTACTTTCTAAATTATGGTACTATGTTGTTCTCTTCTTGGCGTGTTGTATTCTGCCTTGGCTATTTTTTGCCTTGGTTATGTCTTGTTTTATTCTAATGGATCTAATTTGTATTACATTGCTATTTTTGTTGTTTGCTTTCTCGAGTGCCCTTCTATTTCTATCGGTATTGCTCATTATATAACTTTTGTCTACATTACCCTTGTTTTCTATTCCCAACGGATGAATGGCTTGTGCTATCTTTTTTATCTTGAATCTATGAATGCAATCTTTATGCGGCCCATTCATGTCTTGGCTTTGTGTCTTGCTTTTTGCACGCCTTTTACTCTTGGTTATATCTTTGTCTTGTTTTATTCTCATATGGAAATTTGGACTCCCTTTTTCTGCAGGGACAGTGGTTAGTGCTTACTCTTGGAATATATTCTCTATTAAGTGGTATTATGAACTATCTCTTTTTGTTTATGGTTTAGTTCTAGCTTTCTTTTGCCATGCTATTGCTATTTTCTTCTGGTTTTCTTCCCTTACTATTGTTCTTGCCAACTATTGATTTGGATCTAATAAGGGGATTGCACCAATCGCATTCATTATTGATTGGGCATTTTCGGACTTTACATCTACCCTAAGCATTTGCTTTGGTGATTCACTTATATACCTTATAATTGGGATGGTGTCATTTAAAGACTCATTGACTTGCTTGGATTTTATGACTACTTCTTCTTTGTTTTCATGATGATTTCTATCTTGACCTATTTTATATGCATAAATATGATTTTGTTTAGGTTTGCAGGTAATAAAGCTCACATGATTATCAACAACTGAGTGCTTCCTTCTCACAGGTTTGTTGGCTATGATGGCTGTGATGTTCTCACCTTTTGGTTCGAGTAGCTCATGTGATGTAACCCTTCAAGTTTGGATGCTCATACTTGCATCTACCCCCAACATGGTGTGATTGAGCCCCTTCTCTATCACATTTCCTTATTATCATACTCATATTATATTGTTTCCTTCTACCTTTTTGGCTGTATTACCTTAACTCTTCTAATCTCTCTCTCATTATAACTTTGGTGTGTTTCTCTTTTTTATCTTGCAAGTTTGCTCCATATTACCAAGCACTCTTACAACCATCGAGCATTGGCATTAACCTTCCTTCCTTTAGCTTATTATGTTAATCATCTTGTATCTTTTGATTGCTTTAATGTTTTCTTTTGCTCTTGGATGTACTTAGATGGGGATTTACTCCTTAGGCTGATTGTAGTTCTTTGAGTAGTAGTTTCAGAGTTTATCCCCTTTAAGGACCTTATAACCCTTTTTTTGTGGCAATAAAATACCCCCGCATCATGGGGTTTCCCAAAAAAAAAATGAAAATACCTAAATCTTTGTGGAGGTGGGGGATCTAGAGGTGCTGGAGGATATGGAGGTGGTGGTCAGAGCAGTGGTGGTTATGAAGGAGGGAGGAGTGATGGAGGTTACCACCGTGGAGGTGGCGGGGGGAGAGATCGGGGATATGATGGCAGATCCTGCTACTGATAGGGGGTAATAATAAGAAACCAAAGAACGGTCAATCTGATCTGCTGCTTATGGAATTGTGTATTTACAATAGAGATAGTTCTACTTATCTAGGGATTTTGATTTGTTTTATGGCTGCTCATTTTTTATCTATGTCCTTGCTTGTGTCTTAGAAAACTTGGGGTTCTACTTGGATGATGAAATTAAAAAGAAGAAATGTTGAATATGAATTTGTTTCTGTTAAAAAAAATCATAAACCCTAAACTAAAACTTAAACCCTAAACCTAAAACCTAAACCATAAACCCTAAACACTAAACCTTAAATCCCAAACCCTAAACCCTAAACTAACCCAAAACCTTAAATCATAAAAAGCTAAAAACCCAAACTAAATAGAAGCTAAAAATAAAATAAATTAAAAAATAAAATAAAATAAAAACATAAACTAAAACCTAAACCTAAACCTAAACCAAAAAATAAAATAAAATAAATAATAAAAACTTAATTGAAATAAAATAAATAAAAACTTAAACTAAACTATAAAATATAAAACTTAAATAAAATAAAAACTAAAACTAAAATAAAATTAAAATAAAATATAAACTAAATATAATCCTAAACCTAAAAATAAAACTTAAAATAAATAAAAAATAAAACTAAACCTTAAACTAAAAAAAACTAAACCTAAAAAAAATAAAATAAATTAAGCCTAAACCTAAACTAAAATAAACCAAACTAAAATAAATAAAACCTAAACCTAAACCTAAAATAAACTAAACATAAACCTAAGCCTAAAATAAATAAAAATAATAATCTAAAAATAAACCTAAACCTAAACTTAAAAATAAAACCTAAAAATAAACCTAAAATAAAAACCAAAAACCTAAACTTAAAATAATAAAATAAAAACCTAAACCTAAACCTAAACCTTAAAATATAAAAGAAAAAGCTAATCCTAAAAAATGAAAAAAAAACTCAACTAAAAAATAAACCTAAACATAAAAAAAAATCTTAAATAAAATAAAATAAAATAAATAAACCTAAAATAAATAAACTAAACTAAATAAAAATAAAAAATAAACCTAAATAAAAATAAATAATAAAATAAACTCAAATAAAAAAATAAACTATATAAACCTAAACCTACCGGTTTACTTAATAAAAAAAAACCTAAAACTTAAATCCTAAACCCTAAACCCTAAACCCTAAACTCTAAAACTAATCCTAAACCATAAACCTAAACCTACAACCCTACACCCTAATCCCTAAACCCTAAAACTCTAAACCTTAAACCCTAAACCCTAAACCCTAAACCCAAAATCATAAACCCTAAACCTTAAAACCCTGAACCCTAAACCTAAAACCCTAAACCCTAAACCCTAAAACCTTAAACCCTAAACTCAAAACCCTTAACCCTAAACCGTAAAACCTACAACCCTAAACTTTAAACCCCAAATAGTATACCCTAAACCCTAAGCACTAAAGTAACCCTAAACCCTAAACTAATGCTAAACCCTAAACCTTAAACTAACCTTAAACCATAAGAATGGGTAGAACCTTGACAGTAGGAGCATCACCGTCAACTAGGTTATAGTACCTTATAAGATTCTTTAAAATGTTTTAGTACATTATGGTATTATGCCTTATAGTCTATATTAATATAAATCATAAAATTATTTATATAATAAACCAAATGATGAAATTTCTTAAATTTGAAGTGGGAATTAGGTTGTAGTACTAAAGGTGTGCTACGCCACTTGTAGTCTAGAAAGTAAGATTTTATCTTCGAAATAAATATTATTTGTTGTAGCATAGTATAGCATCATATATCATAATATATTGTTCTGCATATTTTAAATTCTTTTTGTTTTTTATAATCATGCAATCGAGCCTACACAAGCATTATTTATAAAAATGTTGATTTAGATAATAAAATGGTGGAATTTGGACAAATTCATAATAGCAAGAGCATGGAATCATAATATATTATTTCAATTTAAAATATGTAAGTGATACAACTCAAATATTTTTTTTTATTATTTAGACTAATTATAGGATTTTTTATCTTAGGCAATCCCTTGTGATGTGGTATCCAATTTAATATAATAAAATAAGTTATATTGTATTATTATATAGGATACCATAACATAGTGTAGCATCATGCATTATAACATACTATTGTGTATTACTAATTATTGTTTACCATATTTTAGTTTATTATAGTATGATGTCATAGAGTTTGCGTATAATTCATAGAAATATTGATTTATACATTGAGATGATAGGATTTGGCCAAACTTAAGGTAAGCTTCGGAAAACATCATTAGATGACATAATGTAGCATCATGCATTATAGCATACTATTGTGTATTACTACTTATTATTTATCATATTTTAGTTTATTATAGCATGGTGTAGTAGAGTTTGTATAGGTATAATTCATAAAAATATTGATTTATACACTAAGATGATGGGATTTGGCCAAAATTAATATAAGCTTTAGGGAACATCATTAGTGATATGGTGTGTCATTTAATCAAAAGAATGGGATTTTGCATCCAAAATAAATGTTCATTTTTTAGCCAAATTTTATAAAATTTTTACTTAAAGTGATTCATTTTAAGGTGTAATGTAAGATAATATATTATATGAAAGCATATTAAATTATAATGTACATAACAATATAACTTAACATATATATGAAAGTGGTGGCCACTTACTAAATGTTATTGGACATTTTAGTATGTTTTACATTTTCATAATATATTGGGTCCAAACTTAATATAAGCTTTAGGGAACATCATTAGGCTGTGCTATGGTGTGTCATTTAATCGAAAGAATGGGATTTTGCATCCAAAATAAATGTTCATTTTTTAGCCAAATTTTATAAAATTTTTACTTAAAGTGATTCATTTTAAGGTGTAATGTAAGATAATATATTATATGAAAGCATATTAAATTATAATGTACATAACAATATAACTTCACATATATATGAAAGTGGTGGCCACTTACTAAATGTTATTGGACATTTTAGTATGTTTTACATTTTCATAATATATTGGGTCAAACTCAAAAAATGTTAATTTGAAAGTTAAGATGGAAGAATTTGGCCAAATGCGTGGCACACACTAAGAAGCAACACCAAAATTATGCTATTTTGCACCATTTCTAATAAAAAAATTAACAATTTTACATCCAAAATGAACCTTATTTATATTTTGAGAAAATTTTATTATTTGTTCCTTTTAAGTGATTATAATGAGGTGTAATGTTAGACAATATATTATATTATAGAAAATTATAATATAACATCATATATTATAATATAATATAGTGTGTTAATTCACACTATAATATGTTTAACATGATATTGTATAGTTAGTTTGAGCTTGCACCATCACAAATCATAAAATATTGATTACAATGTTAAGAGTATGCAATTTAAAAGAATACATTATTAGGATTTTTGAAGTATTAAAGGTGTGCATAAGAGAAGAAATAAGACTTGTGAGAATTACATGGACATGGAGGGAGATCTGGTAGGGGATCACACATGCATTGGACATGACATGTGAGGGTCTATGTTGACATAGAAGAACAAAATCTGCTAGGGAGAAGGTTTGAATTTGATTTTATTATATGATTTGTGAAAAGAAGACCACTGGGTTAAGAATCTATAATCCTCAGGATTAAGATCAAATTGACTTTAAATTTTTTGGTTTTAACTGAAGTGGAGGCATATCTGCTAGAGATATGGGCTTGAGTCTCCTGGGGATCAGGTATATGAACCTTCCACTAGGGAAGAAGGTATGAGCTATCTGCTGGGGATTAGGATTTTAGTTTGATTTAATAGATTTGTTTGGGGATGTATCCACTGGGGATAAGAGTTTTCTTGGATTTATTTGATTTAGACTCTACTGGGAGTTGGTTTAATTTGGCTCCACTTGGGAGGTTGGTTTTGAATTTTATTTATTTGCTTGACTTGTATATATATGATTTGGAGCCTCCATTAGGAAAAATTGAATGATTTAACTCCATTAGAGAAAATCAGATTGTGTTTAATTTCATCTGAGTTTATGTAAAGACCTAGTTGGTGTATGATGGACCCACTGAGAAGGAGCTATATCAGCCTTGACCTACCACAAGTTTACAAATCCAAAGGGATAGTCTATTGGCTGTAGGGTAAAGCTAGCCAACCTAAGGGTTGCCTTTCAGTGTGAAATAGCTATGCTAAGAAGAAGGTGTAGTAGACTTACATCTTCTAAAGTGATGAACAACTATTGGGGTGACCTATTGGATGCACAACAAATTGAACCTGACCTAGGATGACTATTGAGTGAATGCCGCTAGGAACTTATGTTAACTCAAAAGTAGTCAGGATTAATTTTATCTTAATTTTATGTTATTTGATATGGTTTGTTTAGTCTAGTTTGATTTCAAATTGAGGGCATATCCGCTGAAGATGTGAGCTTGGTCAAATTTGATAGATTTAATTTTTCATCATCATGTGCGATGGACCCATTGAGAAGGGGCTATATCGAACTTAAACTATCTTAGCTTTACAAATCCAAAGGGATAGTCTACTGGCCCTGGAGTAGAGCTAGCCAACATAAGGGTTGCCTTTCATTGTACAATAGCTATACAAAGAAGAAGGTGTAGCAGACTTATTTTTTCTAAATTAGGGAACAACTGCTGAGGTGACCTGTTGGTAGCATAATAAATCAAACCTGACTTAGGGGAGACTATTGAGTGGATGTCATTAGGGACTTATATCAACTCAAGAGTTGTAAGATGATTCCTATAGGGAGGTTTCGACACGCCTAGATAATATCTGCTTGGGAAAAGATACTGCTATGGCTATCCTCCTAATATTGAATGTATATTTTGTTTATATGTTTTGTGGACTCAGGTGCAGGGACCACACTGAGAAGGGGCTATGTCAGCCTTGACTTGTCTTAGATTTACTAGACCAAGGGAGAATCTGCACATCCACAAGATAGATTCTCCAACCATAGGGGTGGATACAATGAAAGGAGAACTGTCCAATCTGATAGTAACCCAGATAGTGTCTAAATAAGGTCACAAAAGACATGATCTAAATATAGTGCCCATAGGGGAGGTGCTGCTAGGGGCATTATCCTGAGCCTTGAAAAAGAAAGCGTACAGGTGTATGATGGCCAACCCAAAAAGAAACCAGGAAACTTACATCTTCCATGAGTGGTGTATCCTAAGGTACAAGAACCAATCAACATAAGGTGTATCCATCAGCATAGTGAAAACCAGCCAACTTAAGTTGCCTATCGATGTGTAATGATCAATTTTGAAATAAAGCATGTTGGCTTACAACATTCCAAGCTGAACTGATCATTGGGATAAGTATCATGGGAGGGACGATCTTGTCGACTAGAATGGCCCAGTAAGGTGGACCCCAGGAAGGACTTGAGACTTGAAGCAATCAGAGGGGAAGGAGCTACTAGGGTACATATCTAAACATTAAATATACTCAACCCGGTCGGTGCATGAAGTCTAATCCAAGAAGAAAGTGTAGTGACTCACATCCTCTTAAATGAAGCCAACATGGGGTAGCTTATCCACACAGTAGCCTACCAAACTAACAAGGCTCGTTGGTGTGTAGTGGCCAAGTAAGGAAGGGTATATTAGAGTTACATCCTTCAAAGCAAAGAAGACCCAGGGGTGACACACTAGTAGGGTAGCATCGACTGACCTAGTCGCTACTAAGTGAGTGCTACTGGGGGCGTTATCTCAACTCAGAGTAGCCCGAGAAAAAAGATGTGTTTATTTTATATGTTTGTCTGTAGTTTGTGTTTTTATTGTGTCGTTGAAGAATACTTTCAACATGGAAGAGATCGAATTTGAAATAGAATTTCTATTATTGATAATTATTTTGAAACATGATTTATAATATCTCTTTAAGTAGATCCCATTGATTAGAAGAATTGGGCACTCTCCCTTATGATTAATAAGCTGATAAGATCCTCCTTGGTAGGCCTTCTCAATGGAAAAAGGGCCTTCCCAAGTGGGTTCAAACTAGCCTCCCATCTTATGATGGGAAATAATCGGTCTCCTTAGAACTAAAATAAGCTCTCCTACTTCAAAGCCCTAGGATGTACCAACTTGTTGTGAGTTTGAATCATTTTAACTTTGCACAACTCAGGTTTTGGCATGCATAGGTCTCTCCTCCAAACTTTTGAGCTCTTCAAATCGCAACTTGGTGTTCTGCTCTGTTGTGATCTTGCTACACATAACTATCCTTAGTGATGGTAGTTGGACTTCTAATGGTAGAATGGCTTCGGACCCATATACTAAGGAGAAAGGAGTATACTGAGTTTGAGTTCTATATGTGGTGCGGTAGGTCAATAAGACTTCAACTAATAGCTCATGCCATTATTGTTTATTGTTATCGAGTGTCTTATTTAATATTTAGATGAGAGTTTTGTTGATGGCTTCTACTAAGCTATTTTCCATTGGGTAGTTGATGGTAGAATATCTCCAATCAATGGTGTGTATCTGGGCAAGTTATTGATCTCGGTGCTCTTGGATGTATTACCATTATTAGATATAATTCATTTTGGCACTCTGAACATATATATGATATGGTTCCTAAAAAACTGGGGCATATGCTGAGCTATGACTTTTCTAAGTGAAATCACCTTTGGCCATTTGGAAAAGTAGTCAGTAGCAACTAAGATAAACCGATGACCCTTGGAAGAAGGTGGATCAATCAGACCCATTATGTCGGTACCCCAACACTTGAATGGCCATGAGGCTAATGTAAGATGTAGAATGTTGGGTGGTTGGGGTAGGACTACACTGTGTATTTGACATTGGTGGCATCACCTAGTCGTATCCATGCAATCTTTGATCATCGATGGCCAGTAGTATCCTAATCTCTTAATCTTGGCTTTCATCTTTGGACTAGATTTGTTGGCTCTACATAATCCTGATTGTACCTCGGTCATGATCTTATGGGCTTTATGCTTATCTAAACAACGTAACATTATATGATCAAAGAGATAAGACAACACCAAGAGTGTAGGAAAGTACTCTACTTCATTTGATGGGCTTGAAACTTCTCTTGAGGTAGTTTCCTTTATTTATGTAATCCATGAATGGTTTCCTCCAATCTAACTCTTTCTTTCTTTGGCAATGGAAACCTTAAGTACATTTTGATGAGTTCAATATTAATAAAGGATAAGACTTGTCTATTTTGGACCTTTATTGATATGGACTCATACTCGGGACATTCTTGGCAAGCTTGGGTAAAGCATATCTATGATGTTCTCTCCTCAAAGAATCCTATAAATGGTAACCTCGGGCTAATAACTCCATAAACTTATGGTGATGAGCTTTTTATAATAAAGGACCTAGGGATTTGGTTGATAACTAGGTGAGAATCCCAAAGATGTTGAAGTTTTGGTTGCTTAGCATAATGACTAACTCCAGTTAGAGCCTCATATTTGGCTTTGTTGTTGGCACAAGGATTGAAAAGATGATTTGAGAATGTCATCACATCAGCGGTTCTTCTCCTCTTTGAGAACTATTCCTACCCTTGCCTTTCCCGAAATAGTAGACCATGGTTCTTCTCCTCTTTGAGAGGAAAGTACATCCCCCAAGTTCATGATTTGTTCATCGGGGAGATCATCACTAAGTGGAAAGTCAGCAGGAAGTGGGTGTGTTGCTAGGAAATCCATTAGCGCTTGTCCTTTCACCACACAGAGGGGTACAAAGGTAATGTCAAATAGCGAGAGGATAATGGACTATCATGCCAATTGTCCGAATAACATTTGCCATGTCATGAGATAATATAGTGGATTGATCCTAGAGATTAAGTTCATTTTATGAGAAAGTGTTGTAGCTTTTGAGATGCAAAGATTAAAGCTAGGCAATACATCTTAATGGGTGGATAATTAGCTTCAGTAGAGATTAGATGATGGCTGAGGTAGTTGAGTGTGTTTTCCTTTCCTTCGTCATTAACTTGGGCCAACAAAGCACCAAAAGAGTCATCTAACACAGCAGTGTAAAGTATGAGCTGCTTGCCTAAGATAGGGGCTACTAGAGCTCGTGGCATCATCAAGTAATGCTTGATTTCTTTGAAGGCATGCTCATACTTATCATTCCAGTTGAACTTGGCATCCTTTTTGATAAGTGCTGAGAATGGATAACATCTTCCCAATAGGTATGATATAAAACATCTTAGATATACCAACCCCGAATGATTTGAGTTGAGTTAATCTTTTGGGTGGAATTTCTAATATCGCCAGATCTTCTGATGATTTCAATTCCCTAATGTCGGATAACAAAAAAAAAGGAATTTCCCAAGCCACTCAGAATGCACACTTGGGGTTCATTTTGAGGTTAAATTATCTTAACTATTCAAAACTACTCTCAAGCCAAAAGATGGTCTTCCTTTTCTCTACTTTTGACACAAGATCATCGACATAGCACTTGACTTAATGATGAATGAGTTCATTGAAGATTGAGTCATAGCCCATTGGTATGTAGCGACATTTTTAAGGCTAAAAGGCATGACCTTATAGCAAAAGATTCTGATCGAGGTTCTAAAAGCAGTGTTTCTTTCATCTTCAAGGGCCATCTTTATTTGGTTATATCTAGATGAGCCATCCATGAAAGAAAGCATGAGATGAGCAATGCCACCATCACTCAAGATTGGTAGTGGAAATTCTTCTTTTGGACATTCCTTATTTAAATTCCTAAAATCAATGCATATGTGAATTTAGCCATTCTTTTCCTTAACTAGGATACCATTGGCTAACCAAGTAGGGTATTTTTGTTTTTTGAATGAAGCCAACATAGATTTGTTTCTTTACTTTAGAAATGAACTATTATTTTATGTCTAATCAGGAGCTTGCTTGATAGGGTTAGTAGTAGGCTCTATTAGTTTATGTATTGCTACATCAGAGCCAATGCTGGCATCTCTTCATAACTAAATGCAAAGTAGCCCTTAAACTTTCTAATAGCCTCACTAATTGGTTTCAATTTCATTCAATAAAGAATTGATATATATGGGTACTTGATAACTTCTTCAAATTAATTTGCATCTTTGACTTCAAAATAATCTAGATCATCTAAGTTTCTAATCACATATAAGTTAATGTGATTTGAAAATAACTATCAAATTCAAATGATTGGTGATGACTAAGCGGTCATCATCATTGGTGAACATCGAAACCTAGTCCCAGTCTTGATTGAGAGCTTTTGCATTTATTCTTCCATATTCTTTTCAAGTAGCCTGACTTATGCTTTGACCAAGTATGTGGGATAAACCCATTCTTTGCCAAATTATGAACACAAGGAAAGTACCAATCAAAAGATAATTCTATAAAATCTTTATATGTATCATCCTTAAGTTCTACATCAACTTCTTGACTTGAGGATCATGCTCCCATAAAGAACCTATGAGTCTTCACACCTATGGATAAATTAGGGGCTTTCTTACCAAACCCTCAGTTTTTTTTGAAAGTAAAGTTAGAGCTAAGGGTTCCCAACTGATGCCTAACTATTTCACATATAGACTTGGATACACTTATGCTTTGCTTTGGAGCTTCGTCTTCATCGCTATCTGGCTCAAGTGTCACCTCTAAAGGAATCTACTATTGAAAAGAGATGGTTGGTGTGCTAATCATATAAGACTCATCCTATAAACTAGATTTTAAGTTTATGGATAGTGTACTCCTTTATTGTTGGGACATATCTTCTATTGGTGGCCAATAATGAGGTTGTACACCACGTACTACCTCACTCCTCTTCCTCTGGTGGAGGTCGGTCATTCTACCAATATGCTCGAATGGAGTAATGAATTATGGCTAGATTCTAATGTCAGGCTCCACTTCCTCCTCCAAGTCTATTTTCGCTCGCTTTTATTTTTTTTCATTTTCTCTTTTCTTTTCTTTTCTTTTTTATTTTCTCTTTCTATTTCTTTATTTTAATATTTTTTCTATTTTTTAACTTTGGCCAAGTTCATGAGAATAGACTTGTTAATTTTGAGGGAGGTAGTAAGCCACATTCTCATATATACTAACCTTGTGAACTATAAATGGCTTGAGGTCTCCTTTGACAGTAAATCCCACCTCTCACAAACTTCATACACTAATGTAGAAGGATGGAACTATCGTGTTCACATGCATCCATTGTCTCCCAAGCAAAGTGTTGAAAGATGTATCCGAGTCTATAATGTGAAACTTGGCTTTAGTCAGCTAATCATCTATCTCCAAGGGCAACACTATGAAGCCTAAGGCATGTTGACCTCACTTTTAGAGTGTGGATTCAATCTTTCCAACTTAGACTTAGGAGTCTTCTAGACACTAAGACTTCCTAGTCATAGGACACTTCTAACAATTAGGTAAACACTTAACCTAAGCCTAAAAACTTAGAAGGGTTAACCATAGGAGTAGGTTATTCCTTAGGGAATAGGATAATCCACCTACCCTACAACCCAAATACAATCCATGTCCACCTTCTCAAAGAAAACCTCAAGTTAAATTCAAACATCAAATTTAAATCCAAATCCAAATCCAAACACAAATTTCAAAACCAAATGATTGAAGCCCATGATCAAATCCAAACTTGAAACCCTTCCAAAGCCATATGACCTATCCCATGGACTTAGCGAAATCTTAATCCAAATCAATCCAAAATCAATTGATTTTCTTATAATAAAATTATATCTACAATCATCTTCCTAAATATAAATCAAATCTATATTCAAATGATCAAAACTAAACCAAACTAAATCAAATTAAATTAAAACCCTTCTGAAGC
Organism: Cymbidium sinense; assembly: GCA_021442155.1. Lineage (NCBI taxonomy): Eukaryota > Viridiplantae > Streptophyta > Magnoliopsida > Asparagales > Orchidaceae > Cymbidium > Cymbidium sinense. The sequence continues at coordinate 1,474,625 of CM038214.1, read as the reverse complement.
CATATGACCTATCCCATTGACTTAGCCACATCTTAATCCAATCAAGTCAAACTCAATTGTTTTTCTCATAAATCAATCATATTTTAATCATCTTCACAAATTTAAATGAAATATATATTTAAATCATCAAAACTAAATCAAACTAAATCAAAATCCAAGCCTAAGCCACATGATCCAACTATATGGACTTAGCCAAATTCCTTTATTCCAAAATCTAGATTCAATTGATTTTCTCATGAATCAATCATTCCTTTAATCATATTCACATATATAAATGAAATTTGCAATCATCAAGCCAAAGAAAAATCAACCCAAGTCAAACCTAACTTAACCCTTTTTACTTCAAATATTGAAATGAATAGTAACCCATTTGACCGAAGCCAATTGCAATTGAATTTATATATCAATCCCAAATCCATATATAAAGTCAACTAAATCAAACTCAACCCAAAATAAAGCCAACTAAACCCAATTGGTCTACTTGACCCAAAGTGTCCAATTTGACTTATTTGTGCCAAGTTTTAATTTTATCAAAATTGTATTGAACCAAGCCCATCAAAACCTCCCATCATGATTGTTGATCACCCTAAGTTGATCAATTGTCACAAATTAGGTCAAACCAAGTCAACTTGATCATTTGACCAAGTCAACCCCATTACCCATATGAACCCAAACTAGCCAAATTGCAACCTAAGCCAAATCCCTTGAAACAAATGATCCATACCAAATCAAAATCAATATTTGAATATGACTTGACCTTCAATTAAGTGAAATAAAACCCAATTGACCCTCTTGACCCAAGTTGACCCAAATTGACCTAAAAGACCAAATTGGGTCAAATCTAAATATAAACCAAATTGATTGCAACCATAGCTCAAGTTCATTCTAAATTGATTATTGAACTTGACCAAAGCCTTGATTGAACATAATTGAACTTAGCCCAAATTGACCTAAGGTTCAAGTTGGTCTAAATCAAAATCAAATCCAAATTAATTAAAACCAAAGTCTGTAATCATCTTCAATTGGTCAACTTAACCCAAACCAACTCCCAACATAAGCCAATTTGGCCAATTTGGTAAAATTGGTCAACTTAACCCATTTCACCCAAATGAATTCAAATGAGCCAAAATCAAATCTAAGCCAAAATAAAATACACCAATTGAACCAAAACATCCTAAATGTACATATGAACTTGACCCAACCCTTGAATTGGCCTAATTTGACCAATTGGTCAACTTGACCCAACCTACCCAAATTTGACCTAAATGACTCAAATTGAGCCAAACCAAATCAACTCCAATTAACTTGAAATTTGGGCTAACCCACTTTTGGCTAATTTCAAATCTACCTAAATCAAATTCAATGCCAAATATCATTCTACCCTTGGGTCAAGGGCATCACATGAGACAAATCACCCATGTAAGTGGTCATTTCATTCCTTGGCCACTTGATACTCTCCCAATGGTCTACCTACACCTAGGACACCTTGCAACTTGACCCAGGGTGGTTGGGTTGGCCATGACCCATGGGAGGTGAAATCACCTCTCCCCATTAGAGCATTTGAAACCCATAGGACACCCATGATTCCTCATTGCACCACCTCCACACCTTCAACCAAGTCAGAGCCAACTCACCTCCTCCCACCCCGACTCCGAGATGGTCAGGTCACTAGAAGCCAAACTTGATCCCATCCTTTCAAGATTAAGAGGGGTATACACCCTCTCATTTCCACTCAAATAAACATAAAATTCATTCCTAGCCCTAGAGACCCACTAGAGCCATTCCCAAGCTCCCAAGCTCATTTCTCGAAAAATGCCATTCCATCCATCTTGAATAGGACACTTCCATTTTTGACCTAATTTCCCCATTTGTCCATCAAATTTAAATTAACTTTGCACACTCCTTCCCTAGGCCTCGTTGAGCAAGAACAAATCATCTCCCAAGATTTGTGAGCATCAGAGGTGGGGCTCGATCAAAGTCGAGCTCCAAATCACTGGTTGATGGCCTTGAGTGAGCGATGATTGATCCAATTGCTTCTCAACGGCTTCACGCACGATGAAGCTTCCTCAATCGTTCGATCCACTGGTGTTGAGCTCCGGTGAGGTATGCTTCCAAAATCGTTCCTTAGGCAAAAATGGGTTGGAGTTTTTTGACGAAAACTTGCATCTCGTGTCATCTTGATCATTGGATCCCCTCTGATCGATGTCGTGAAGGTGTGGGATCCTTTTGGTGTTGATCCGAGCTCAAGTGAGCTGGGATCAAGTCAGCAATGGAGTATGGACTACATTTTCCCTCACTTGCATGATGTTAGAACACGCACCATTTGTTCTACATGATCAAAATGAATGGTCATGATTAGCTCCGCTAGAACGATTTGATTTAATCCTATTAAGCTATGGGATTAATCCTAGCCATTCGATCTTAGATCGGATGGCGGACAAGCACATCACGCCATGTAGGCCGTAGATAAGTTTTATGTAGCCAATCCGTGACACCATGTGGAAATGCACGCGTAGTGCGCGTGGCAATAGGATTAGGCTTTAAGCTTAATTAATCTTTTAATGGTGAAACTTCTAAAATCATAAAACATCATAGAAATCAAAATAATGCAAATAAATACTCATTTTAAAGGTATTTTAGAGGAGAATTAATTAAAAATGATCTTAACTATGTTTGAATAGTAATTAAGGTTTAATTACAAAATGTATTAGCTTAATTACTCCTTAATTACTTGAGAAATTAATCCCAAATTTTGTGGGGTATTTTAATGGGATGACCTGTGACTCCCATGATTTTCTTGGGATTTATTACTCACTTAATTAGGAAAATTGACTAATTAAACCTTTGCTACTCTTTTAATTTAATTAAAGATTAATTAATCCCATGAATAGTAATAAATTGGCTAATTAAATTTATTAATCATTATTCAACAGTAAGTGAACTAAGGAATAGGGTTGGGACCCTTTCCCTAAGTTCATTTCACCTTTTTTAAAAATGAAATTAATTACGTTTTAACTAATTAAATCAATCATATAATCAAATTGAAATCATGATCACATCATACCTTAATTAATTAAATCATGGGGCAGATCCTTAGGTGTTTAACAACGTAAAGGAGTTTAATGAAATTATGGTTAGTCCACATGTGTGGGAAAACCGTAAGAATAATTAATTTAGTCCTTTGATCTATTTAACTATTAATCATGAGCCAATTCCATTAGGCCCCTTTTATTTCCTAGGATTATTGCAGGTTTATTTTCCATGCATATCATGTTGGCACTTAATTATTTAGTTAATTACATTAAGGTGACATATGTAAGGGTAATTAATTCATCTAATTAAGCATTCGAGTTCATCTAATTAAGGGTTCAACTTAATTAACCCATAAACTCAACTTAATTACATTTCCTTAAATTAAATCAAATCACTAATGTGGGAATGGATTTAAAACAACAAGTGATGATTTCTCTTCTCCTCTTTAAATCAAATCAAATCCAAACTTAATTAATAAAAAGCTTTGGTTTGCTTTAAATAATCATATTTGATTTGATTGTCTTTAAGAACTAGTTTGTTGAATGAATCACATGCTTATATTTGATTGTCCTCTTTCCAATCATGTTAAATTTGGTATGTAATTTGAATACATGCATCCATCTTTTCAAAATCAAGTAAAATAAAATGGATTTCCTTTATGTAAACTTGCATTGATTTAATTTAATATATATGCATGGCTATTATCTATTAAATCCAAATGTATTTTCCTTATAAATGAATAATAATATGTGTTATGATCCTAGTTATAAATACATATGAAATGCTTGTGCTTATAGCTTAAGTGTATAAATTTTTAATTCTCATTCCCCTATTCATGTGTTGATTTATATAAGATTTTATGGTTAGGGGTATATAGTCTGGAAATCCTCGGAACACGAGGCTTTAGCTAGCCCGAAGGAGCTCATTTGATTACCTTTCTTCCCTAGTGTGTTACTTGGTTGATGAAATCGAAAAGAAGAAATGTTGAATCTAAATTTGTTCTCTATTAAAAAAAAATATACCCTACCCACAAACCATAAATTAAAATATAAACTCTAAACTAAACCAAAATCCTAAACCCTAAACCATAAATCTAAAAACACAAACCTAATCCTAAAAGCTAAACCATAAAACTATAAACCCTAAACCCTATGCCAAAAAAAATAAAAGCACTAAACCCTAAACCTTAACCCTAAACCCACAAACCTAAATCTACTACCCAAACCCACAAATAATAAACCTAAACTAAACTAAATAACCTAAAATAAAGAAAATGAAAACCTAAACAAAATAAATAAAATAAAATAAAAACTAAAACCTAAACCTAAAGAAAATAAAATAACTAAAAAAACTAAACTAAAATAAAATAAATAAAAACCTAAACTAAACTAAAAAAAACCAAAATCTAAATACAATAAAAACTAAACCTAAAATAAAATAAAATAAACCAAAATAAGATAAAATAAAGATTAAATTAAAACCTAAACGTAAAAATAAACCTAAAATTAAACTTTAAACTAAATACAAAATAAAACCTAAACCACTTAAAAAAAAAATAAACCTAAAATAAAATAAAATAAACTGACTAATTTAAAATAAAATAAGCTAAAATAAATAAAACCTAAACCTAAACCTAAAATAAACTAAAGCTCAACCTAAACCAAAACTAAATAAAATAAAATAAATTAAAAGTAAACCGAAACCTAAATTAAAAAAATAAAATCTAAAAATACACCTAAAATAAAAATGTAAAACATAAACATAAAAAAGTAAATAAAAATTTAAACCTATACTTAAAATTAGAAAATAAAACCTAAAACTAAAAAATAAGTTAAAAAATTAAACTAACCTAAAAAAAATAAACCTAAACCTAAACCTAAAAATATAAAAATAAAAAACCTAAAATAAAAATAAATAAAAAAAATAATAAATAAAATAAAATATAAACTAAATAAACTAAATACCTAAAGTTTGTAATTTAAAAATTAAAACAAAATCACTCCCTAAACCTACTATAACCCTAAACTACCTCTAAACCCTACCATAAACCCTAAATACAAAACCCTACCCTACATTACTCTAAACCACAACCTAAACTCAAAATCATCTTAAACCCTACTGAGTCCTGGCCCTAACACTAGGACCCTTGCCCTGACCACTGAGCTAACCCTGACCATCTAAAACACTAACTGGTGACTCTAAACCACTGAGCCCTAAACTAGGCTAAACAAAACTATCACTGGTGACCTAAACCTGGGCCCTAAAACCCACAGGCCCTCCCTGACCAGAACCCTAAACAGATCCTAAACACCCAAAAAAAAACCTGACACTAAATACATAAAAATAAAATAATAAACCTACCTAAACCTAAATAAATAATAAATAATAATAATATAATAAAAATAATAAACCTAAAAAATAAAGAATAAAAATAAATATAAAATTATACATAAAATAAAAAATAAAAAATAAAATAAAATAAAACTAAATAAAACCTAACTAAATAAAATAAAAAAAATAAATAAAATAAAATTAAACCATTAAAAAAACCTACTAAAATAAAATAATAATAAAATAAACAAACCTAAAATAAATAAACTTAAACTAACTAACTAAACCTAAACCTAAAACCACCAGAGCCCTAAATCCTGAAGCACTGGAAACACAAACAGGCCACAAATCTACAAAAAAAAACCTAAAAATAACCTAAACCTGAAACCCTAGAGCCAAATAAATAAAGTAAAATAAATAAACTAGGCCTATAAATAAATGAAAATAAAATAAAACATGAAACTAAAGCCAACCCTAAACTAAATCTAAAATAAATAAAATAAAATGAAGAAAATAAAATAAATAAAACCTAAAATAAATTAAAACATAAAAACATAAATAAAATTAAAACTAAATCTAAAATAAAAAATAAAATAAACCTAAAATAAAATAAAATAAAAACTAAATAAAACATAAATCGAAATAATAAACCTAAAAAATAAAACCGAAAAATAAATAAAAGAAACCTAAACACTAAACTAACAAAATTTAATCCTAAAATAAAATTAAAATAAACCTAAACCTAAACTAAAATAAATTAAATTAAAATCAATAAAATAGAAACCTAAAATAAACTAAACCTAAACCTAAACCTAAATTAAATAAAATAAAAAAAACTAAAAATAAAGCTAAACATAAACTAATAAATAAAACCTAAAATTATACCTAAAATAAATACCTAAACTTAAACCTAAAAAAATAAAATAAAAACATAATCCCAAAACTAAAAATAAAAAATAAAACTAAACTTAAAAATAAACTAAAATAAAAAACCAAAACTAAAATAACTAAACCTAAAATAAATATACTAAACTAAATAAAAATAAAAATAAACCTAAATCAAAATAAAAAATAAACTAAATAAACCTAAACTTACTAGCTTACTAAATTTTAAAAACTTAAAAAAAACCTAACCCCAAAGCCTAAACCCAATAACTATAAACCCTAAACTTACAACCCTAAACCATAAACCCTAAACCCTAAAAACCTAAAACCTAAACCTTAAACCCTAAACCCTAAACCCTAAACCCTAAACCCCAAACCCTAAACCCTAAACCCCAAACCCTAAACCCTAAACCCTAAAAACCTAAAAACCTAAACCTAAACTAAGTAAAGCCAAAAAAAAAAAAAACATAAAACTAAATAAAATAGAAAAGTAAATAATAAAAAAAATAAAATAAAACCTAAACTAAAACCTCAAACTAAACATAAATTAAAATAAAATAGAAAATAAAATTAAACTCAAATAAAATTAAACAAAACCCAAACTAAACTAAAAAAATGAAATAAACCTAAAATTTAAAAACCTAAATAAAATAAAAACTAAATGTTAAATAAAAATAAAATAAACCTAAAATAAATTAAAATAAAAACTAAATAAAAAATATAAACCTATAAAATAAACCTAAAAATAAAACCTAAAAATAAATTAAAAAATTAAACCTAAACCCTAAACTAAAAGAAAAAACCTAAACCTAAAATAAGCAAAATAAACCTAAACCTAAACTAAACTAAACTAAGCTAAAATAAATAAAACCTAAATCTAAACCTTAAATAAATTAAACTTAAACCCCAAACTATATGAAAATAATAAATTAAAAATAAACCTATACTTAAACTAAGAAATAAAATGTAAAAATAAACCTAAAATGAAAACATTAAACTTAATACTAAAAGAATAAAGTAAAAGCCTAAACCTTAAAATAAAAATAAAACCTAAACCTAAAAAATAAAATAAAAATAAAACTAAAAAAAATAAACATAATCCTAGACCTAAGCCAAAAAATAAACTAAAATAAATAACCTACATTAAATTAAATAAACCTAAAATAAATAAACTAAACTAAATAAAAATAATAAATAAACCTAAATAAAAAGAAAAAATAAATAAAAAATAAACTAAATAAACCTAAACCAACTAGTTTACTTAATTTCAAAAAAAAAACCCTAAACCTTAAATCCAAAATGTTAAACACTAAACCCTAAAGCCTAAACCTACAATCCTAAACCTGAAACTGTAAACCCTAAACCCTAAATCCTAAACCCTAAAATCCTGAACAATAAATCTTAAAGTAACCCTAAACCCTAAACTTAAAACCTTAAATCCTAAACCCTAAACTAACCGTAAACCTTAAGCTAACCCTAAACCCTAAACCTAAACCCTAAAAACCCTAAAGCCTAAAGCCTAAACACTAAACCCTAAACCCTAAACCCTAAACCCTAACCCTAAACCCTAAACTCTAAAACCCTAAACCCTAAAACCCTAAATCATAAACATTAAACCCTAAACTTTAAAAACCTAAAATTTAAAATAAATTATATAAAAGACCTAAACCTAAATAAATTTAAAAAAATAAAATGAAATAAAAACTTAAACTAAAACTAAACCTAAACCTAAAAATAAAATAAAATAAACTAATAAAAATAAACTTAAATAATGTAAATAAAAACCTAAAATAAACTAAAAAATAAAATAAACCTAAAAATAAAAACCTAAATAAAATAAAAATTAAAGAACGATCGATCTGATCTACTACTTATGGAACTGTGTCTTTACACTAGAGACAGTTCTAATTATCTAGATGTTTGATGTGCTCTATGTTTGCTCATTTTTTATCTATGTTTTCGCTGATGTCTTAGAAAACTCGGTGTGTTACTTGGTTGACGAAATTGAAAAGAAGAATTATTAAATTTGAATTTGTTCTATATTAAAAAAATTAAAACCAAAAACCCTAAACCCTAAACTAAAACCTAAACCCTAAACCTGAAACCTAAACCTTAATCCCAAAATGTTAAACTCTAAACTAATGCTAAACCTTAAACCCTAAACCCTAAAAAGCTAAAAACCTAAACCTAAACTAAATAAAACCTAAAAATAAATTAAAAAACCTAAACCAAAGTAAGAAAATTAAAATAAAATAAAAACATAAACTAAAACATAAACCTAAACTTAAATCAAAACCTAAAAAAAATAAAAAAAAATAAAAACTAAATTGAAATAAAATTAATAAACACCAAAACTAAACTAAAAAAAAAACCTAAATAAAATAAAAACTAAACTTAAAAATAAAATAACATAAACCTAAGGTAAAATGAAATAAAAACTAAATAAATACCTAAACCTAAAGAATAAACCTAAAAATAAATAATAAATAAAACCTAAACAATAAAGTAAAAAAAAACCTAATCCTAAACTAAAAATTAAATAAACAAAATTAAATAAACCTAAACCTAAACTTAAATAAATAAAACATGTACCTAAAAAATAAACCAAAACCTAAACCTAGACATAAAATAATAAACTAATATAAAAACCCTAAACTAAAAATAAATAAACTTAAAATAAGTAAACATTATTAAATAAAAATAAAAAATAAACTTAAATAAAATAAAATAAACTAAATAAACCTAAATATACTAGTTTACTTAATTCAAAAAAGCTTTTAACCCTAAATTGTATATTCTAAAACCTAAACTCTAAACCTTAAACCCTAAAAAACCCTAAACCCTAAACACTAACCCTAAACCCTAAACATTAAAAGCATAAACTCGAAAACCCTAAAACCTTAAACCCTAAACCACAAATCTTAAACCCTAAACCCTAAGCCCCAAACCCTAAACCTAAACCTAAAACTAAATAAATTAAAAATAAGACTAAACCCAAAACATAAGAAACTAAACCTAAGAATGAGTATAATATTGATGGTAAGAATATCATCATAAACCATGCTTAGTCTAGATATAGCGGTGGAAGTGGAGGTGGAGGAGACGGTTATCGCAGTGGTGGTGGGGGATCTGGAGGTGCTGATGGATATGGAGCTGGTGATCGAAGTAGTGGTGGTTATGGAGGCGAGAGGAGTGATGGAGGATACAGCTATGGTGGTGGCGAAGGGAGACATCAGGATATGATGGTGGATCCCACTACTAGAGATCCCAGGGTGGTTCTGATGGGAACTGGACAAACTGATGAACGACCGATCTAATCTACTGATTGAGGAACTATGTCATTACAGTAGAGATAGTTCTAGTTATCTGGGGTTTTTGATTTGCTCTATGTGTGCTCATTTTTTATCTATGTTGTCCCTTGTGTCTTAGAAAACTTGGTGTGTTACTTGGCTGATGAAATCAAAATGAAGAAATGTTGAATATGAATTTGTTCTCTATTAAAAAAAACTAAAAACCCTAAACCCTAAACTAAAACCAGAACCCTATCTTAAACCCTAAACCCTAAACACCTAAACCCTAAACCCTAAACCCTAAACCCCTAAAACCCTAAACCCTAAATCCTAAACCCTAAAACCCTAAACCTTAAATCCTAAACCCTAAACCCTAAACCCTAAACCCTAAATCCTAAATGTTAAACTTTAAAAAAATAAAAAATAAACTTAATATACTAAATAAACCTAAACCTATCAATTTATTTTATTAAAAAAAATAAACCTTAAACCCTAAATCTTAAACCCTAAACCTACAACACTAAATCTACAACCGACTTAATGTAATGAGAACAAACTTGAGAACTAAATTCCTATTTCTATTTTTATCAAGCTTTGCAACATCATTATCTTTTCTAATAAACTCGATCAAATCATTTTCAAGCTCTCTTATAATTGTGATTTCATTTTTAAAAAGGTTTGGAATTTAATTAGAAATAAACAGAACACATCTAATGTTTCATTAAACTTTGGAACAATGTCATTCTCATTTCTTATTCAGTTTTAGCTTGGAGAATTATTAATAACTTCATCCTAGTTGATTCCTTGCTCTGGCTTAAAGGGTTTTACTTACCATTTAACTACTATTACTGCTTTTATATTGAAAATGTTAATCATGTTCTTGTTAAAGGTAATATTACTTCCAAACTTTGGATATGATATGATGATTTATTTAACACTAACTATTTTCATGGCTCTCTTTCATTATATCAAGTTCTTGATGTTTGTTTCATTAAAACTATGAAAGGTCATATAAAAGTTTTAATTGCTATTAGCCTTATTTGTTTCATTTGGATCGATAGAAATGATTCTAAATATCATGTCATCCCTATGAACCATAAAAGGATCCTTATTAGAACAAAATAAAAAGTTCATGATATGTCTAATGCAAATTTTATTAGCAATTTTCACTTTAGAGGTTATAAATTTGTGGCTAAAAAACTGGGTATCACTTTGCATGATGAGCCTTCCTACAAGAGTATTAGGATTATACATTGGATTAAGCCTAAGATAAATTCTATTAAGATCAATACTGATGGTTCTGTTTCCCCAAACAAATATGGCTGTGGTGGAATTCTTAGGGATTCTAAAGGCACTATCATTTGTGCTTTTGCCTACCCCCTCAAAGCTTGTTCTATTATTTATGCTGAACTCATGGATGTTTATAGAGAAATTGATATTTGTTTAAGTACAAGCCTCTTTAATATTTAGGTTGAAGTTAATGCTCTTCTTTTACTTGATATGCTCAATAACAATAAAATGGGAAATCTTTGACTTATTTTATCTTCTTAATCACACTAAAAAGCTTCTTTCTCAAGTATGCTACAAAATTTCTCACATTCTTCATGAAGGTAATGGTTGTGATGATTTCCTAGATAATTTGGGAGGGAAATTAAATGAGCTTACTTTATTTGATAACTATAGCTTACCTAAGCATCTATGTGATCTAGTCAATCTGGATAACACTAGACTGCCTTACCTCAAATTTTAATCTTCTGCACTTTTGTTGATCTTTTGCTATGGTGGTTTTATTCAGTCTATTTTTTGTTGTTGTTTTTATGCTCCCCTCATTAGAAAGTGGTCTTTGCTAAGTTTATTTCTATACATATACCCCCTTCCTCTTTGCCCCATTGTATACTTGCCTAACCTTTTTCTGGGTCATTGTGGTGCTTTTTTTAATTGGTTTCCCTATCCTCTAAGCTTGGTGGTTTTTATTTTGTAGCTCATTGTTTGTATCTCTTGTTGGGTTGTGGCTGTGCCAGATTTTGGCCTACCCATTTTATCAATGAATGTTGGGTTTGCCTCTAATTTTAATAAGTTGGGGTCTTTTTTGAATTGGATTTATAGATGTTATGGTTGGTTCTGTTGGTTACTGCTATTTGTTTCTTTCATCTGCCAGGTAGTTTTGGGTGGTTATTTTTTTATGGCTATTGTTGGCCTCTTATGGCTTGGCTTAGTTTTGGATTTTTTTGGTGGCTCTTATTCTCCTTTCCTAGTTTAGCTTAGAGGTTTCTGCGGGTTGGTTCCATCTGCATTATGAATTGGAGTTAGGCATTCTATGGTTATTTTCTCCCCATTTTCTCCTTTGTAGTGACTATTTGCTCTTTGTGATTTGGAAGGGGTTTTGTTTGCCTCCGGCCTTGTTCCTTTCTTTATAGTTTTTCTGCTTGTGGTTGGGTGGTCCTCCTTGGCCTTCCATAGTTTAGCTGAGCAACTACCATTTTTTTTTCTTATAAATTTTGAAGATTTCTAGGTGGGTTGTGGCTTTGTCTACTGTTGTTCTTTTCCCTTATTTTGGGCTCTGTATTGGCTCTGTCTATTGGTTGGTTTTGTTTGCTAACTGGGCTGGTTGGATATTTTGGCTATTGGGTTGGTTGGTTGGGTGGATGTGTGGTCGTGTTTGATGGTTGGTTTAGGTACTTTGGGTTTCTGGTCTGCTTCTCAGTTGGTTATCCTCTCTTAGCTGTAGGTATTTTTCCTTTGTTCTTGCTTCCCGATTTGGCTGTTGGTTTTCCTATTGCTCATCCTATTAGCTATTGGCCTAGGTGGTTTTAGTGGCTATTTTACTTATGGAGGATATGAGCACTTGTCATTTTTTTTTGTCTCATTTTAGGACTTATTGTTGAGTGTTAGCTACTTGAAGGGTTTTTTATGGCTATTGTCTTGCCATGGATGCTCCATGGCTTGCTGTGTTGGGCTTTATGTTGGCTGTTAGTATTGACTCCCATTAGTTTAGTTGGCTCTCCTTATTTCTTGATATTTGCCTCTTGGTTGGTGATGGTAGATTTACGTTCCTTTTTCTTGCCTTGGTGGTGGTTTTGATGGTAATTTATGGATGCCCTCTTGGTCTCTCTATGCTATGGCTTTCCTCTCTCTCGTGATGCTTATCTTCTACTATTTTGCTATTTGGGTGGAGGTTTTGTCCTATGATTTGAATTGCTAGTGCTATGAAAATAGTTGTCCGTTATTCTTAGCCACTGACCCTACTGTAACTTCTAGGATGCTGGCTTGATGTGTTTGGTCTATTGTGGGTTAGTTGTAGACTGGCTGCTAGCTGGCTATTTTTCTCTTTTTTTTTGTTTTTTTTTTTTTGCAGGAACTGGATCATAATGGATTATTTTACTTTGGATGGTTGCTTATAGTAGGTATGCTGGCTATGATGGCCTTGATGTTTCCCCATATCTTCTCTCTAGTTGGTAGCATGCATTTAATTGTAACCCTTCCCATAAAATTTAGATACTCATATGTATTGTTGCCCCTTGAGATGATCTTAACTGATCCCGACCCTTCTCTTTCTCAGCTCTTTCTAAATTGTTTACTTTATCATTTTCCCATGAGCTATGACCATTGCCTTTGTAGTGTTTTGCAAATTTATTTTGTAGGTTGTAACTTCATAGATGGAATGATCTTTACTCAACCAACTCAAGTATTGTTTATGTGGATCTTGCTTATCTTCCCTTCTCAAAGGGATCATGAGCTGCTCCGGACTAGTCCTTTTACTAGTTTCTTAAGTTTTATTAGCCTTTTTTGTGTCCTTTCTCATTCTCTTTTATTTTCTTATTTCATTGTACTTTGATGGGAGTTTAGCTCTGTAGGTTTCTTATAGCTCTATGAGCAGCAAAAATTTGAGCTTTACTTCTTTTAAGGACATTATATCCTTTATTTTTATGGTAATAAAATTCTAAGTTTCCATAAAAAAACCTAAATCCTATGAATGGGTAAAACCTTGATGGCAGAAACATCACCATCAACCAGGCTTAGTCTATATCTAGCAATGGAGGCGAAGGTGGACATGGCGATTATCGCAGTTGTGGTGGGGCATCTGGAGGTTCTGATTGACATGGAGGTGGTGGTCAGAGCAAAGGTTGTTATGAAGGTGTGAGGAGTGACAAAGGTTACAACCGTGGTGGTGGTGGAGGGAGAGAACCAGTATATGATGGTGGATCCCGCTACTTGAGTGGCCGGAGTGGTTCTGATGGGAACTAGAGAAACTAAAGAACGGTAGATCTGATCTACTGCTTATGGAACTCTGTCTTTATAGTAGAGATGGTTTTAGTTATCTAGGATTTTTGATTTGCTCTATGTGTGCTCATTTTTTATCTATGTTGTTGCTTGTGTCTTAGAAAACTTCATGTGTTACTTGGTTGATGAAATCAGAAAGAATAAATGTTGAATATGAATTTGTTCTCTATTAAAAAAAAACCAAAAATCCTAAACCTTAAAACCTAGTTGGTAGCATGCATATGATTGTAATCCTTCTCATGAAGTTTGGATGCTCATATGTATTGTTGCCCCTTGAGATGATCTAAATTGAGTCCAAACTTTCTCTTTCTTAGCTCTTTCTAAATTGTTTACTTTATCATTTTTCATTGAGCTATAACCATTGCCTTTGTAGTATTTTGCAGATTTCTTTTGTAGGTTGGAACTTCTCTGATGGAATGATCGTTACTCAACCAACTCAAGTACTATTGATATGGGGCTTGCTTATCTTACCTTCTCAATGGGATCATGAGTTGCTGCTGACTATTCCTTTTACTATTTTCTTATGTATTAGTCCTTTGTGTATTTTCTCATTTGCTTTATGCTATTCTTTTGCTCTTTTATTTTCTATTTTCCATTATACTTAGATGGGGGTTTAGCTTTTTAGGTTTCTTGTAGCTCTGTGAGTAGTAGAATTTTGAGCATTACCCCTTTTAAAAACATTGTATCCTTTAATTTTATGGTAATAAAATTCTAATTTTCACTAAAAATACCTAAACCCTAAGAATGGGCAGAACCTTGATGGCAGAAAGATCACTGTCAACTAGGTTCAATCTAGATCTTGCGATGGAGGCGAAGGGGGAGGCAGCAGTTATTGTAGTGGTGGTGGAGGATCTGGAGGTGCTAGTGGATATGGAGGTTGTGGTTGAAGAATTGGTGGTTATGGAGGAGGGAAGAGCGACGGAGGTTATAGCCAATGTGGTGGCAAAGGGAGAGATCGGGGATATAATGGTGAATCCACTACTGAGGGGTGTGGCTCGATGGGAACGGAGAAAAAAATGGTCGATCGATCACTTTGCTTATGGAACTGTCATTATTAGAGGCGATTCTAGTTATCTAGTGTTTTTGATTTGCTCTATGCATGCTCATTTTTTATCTATGTTGTCACTTGTGTCTTAGAAAGCTTGGTGTGTTACTTGATTGATGAAATCAAAAAAAGAAAATGTTGAATCTGAATTTGTTCCTTGTTAAAGAAAAAAACCCAAAAACCCTAAACCATAAACTAAAATCTAAACCCTAAACCCTAAACCCTAAACCATAAAACCCTAAACCCTAAACCATAAATCCTAAACCATACACCTTAAAAAACCCTAAACCTTAAACCCCTAAAACATAAACCCTAAACCTTATACCCTAAAACCCTAAACCTTAAAACCTAAACACTAAAGTCTAAACGCCAAACACTAAACCCTAAACCCTAAAGCCTAAATGCCAAACCCTAAATCTAAACTTAAAGTAACTAAATAAGTTAAAATGAAAACCTAAACCATAAAACCTAACAAACCTAAACCTAAACCTTAAGAGTGGGCAGAACCTTGATGGCAGGAACATCACCATCAACCACGCTCAGTCTAGATCTGGTTGTGTAGGTGAAGGTGGAGGTGGCAATTATCATAGTGGTGGTGGGGAATCTAAAGGTGCTGGTGGATATGGAGGTGAGGGTCAAAGCAAAGGTGGTTATGGAGGCAAGAGGAGTGACGAAGGTTATAGTCGTGGTGGTGGCAGAGGGAGAGATCAGGGATATGATGGTGGATCCCACTACTCGAGAGGCCAGGGTGGTTTTGATGGGAACTAGAGCGAAGAAGGACCAATCCGATATGCTAATGAACTATGTCTTTAGTAGAGCTTAGTTATCGGTGTTTTGATTTGCTCTATGCGTGCTCATTTTTTTATCTATGCCATCACTTGTGGTTTAGAAAACTTGGTGTGTTACTTGGTTGATGAAATCAAAAAGGAGAAAATGTTGAATCTGAATTTGTTCTCTATAAAAAAAAACCAAAAACCCTTAACACTAAACTAAAACCAGAACCCTAAACCTCTGAGGGGTGGTTCGATGGACGAAGACGACCAATCCATCATTAATGGAATTATCTTTACAATAGAGAGGTTCTAGTTATCTAAGGTTTTTATTTGCTCTATGCATGCTCATTTTTATCTATGTGTAACTTGTGTCTTAGAAAACTTGGTGTGTTACTTGGTTGATGAAATAGAAAAGAAAAATGTTGAATCTTTTGTTCTCTATTTAAGAAAACCTAAAACCATAAACACTAAACTAAAATTAACCCTAAACTAAAACCTAAACCCTAAACCTAAACCCTAAATAAAAAAACCTAAACCCTAAAACTAAACCTTAAACCTAAACCCTACCAAAATCTAAACCTTAAACCCCAACCCACCTAAACCCTAGCTAAACCCTAAATCAACCCTAAACTCTAAATAAACTGACACTAAACCATAAAACTTAGAGCTTTAAAATAAACCCTAAACTGGCTTAAACTCTTTACCCTAAACTACTAAATCTCTAACCTAAACTCTAAGCTACACTACCTAAATGACCCAAAACCTAGATTCTTAAACCTAAAGCATGGTACCACCACCCTAAACCCTATCAACCCCCTAAACCTAAAGGTGGTAAATTTTAAAAAAACTACCTAAAATAACTAAAACTCCTACCTCTTCCACCAGGCTACCCACCTAAAACTGACCACACCTTAAACTCCTTCACCTGACCCTCCAACTTAACCCAAACCCTGTGACCATAAACCCTCCAAACAAACAACCTTAAACCAACCTCTACCTAAAAATAATTAAACACTAAATAAAATAAAATGAACTTAAAATAAACCTATACTTAAACCTAAACTAAAAGAAAATAAAATAAAACTAAATAAAATAAAATAAATAAAACATAAACTAAACTAATAAAATAAAAACTAAACTTAAACTAAAAAATAAATAAACTAAAATAAAATAAAATAAAATCTAAATAAAAAGCCTAAAAAAAATAAACCAAAATAAAACATAAAAATAAAATAAAAAAAAATAAAATCTAAACTAAACTATAAAAACTAAACCTAAAATAAAAATAAAATAAACCTAAACCTAAACTAAAATAAACTAAACTAAAATAAATAAAACCTAAACCTAAACCTAAAATAACCTTAAACTAAATAAAATAAAAAAACTAAAAATAATCCTAAACCTAAATGAAAAGATAAAACCTAATAAAAACCTATAACCAAAACCTAAAAAAAAAAATAAAACCTAAACCTAAACCTAAAAAAAATAAAATAAAAACCTAAACCTAAACCTAAAAAGAAAAAAAATCAAACCTAAACCTATAAAAGAAAATAAAAATAAAACTCAACTAAAAAAAATAAAAAATAAACCTAAACCTAAACCTAAAACATAAACTAAAATAAAAAACCTATGCTAAAATAAATAAACTTTAAATAAATAAACTAAACTAAATAAAATAAACTTAAATAGAAATAAAAAATAAAGAAAAATAAAGTAAATAAAAATTAAACTAAATATACCAAATAAACCTAAACCTACTGGTTTACTTAATTAAAAAAAAACTTAAACTTTAAATCCTAAACCCTAAACCTACAACCCTAAACCCTAAACCCTAAACCCTAAAAGCATAAACCCTAAAGCTTAAACCCAAAACCTAAACCCTAAATCCTCAGCATAAACCCTAAACCCTAAACCCCAAATGCAAAACCTAAACCTAAATTAACTAAATAAATTAAAAAATAAACCGAAACCCAAAAACCTAATAAACTTAAACCTAAACCAAAACCCTAAGAATGCGCAGAACCTTGACGGAAGGAACATCACCTTCAACCAGGCTCAATCTAGATCTGTAGAAGGAGGAGGAAGGTTATGGGGTGGTGGGGAACCAGGTCTTGGTCGACATGGAGGTGGTGGTCAGAGCAGTGGTTATTATGGAGGCGTGATGAGTGACGGAGGTTACAGTTGTGGTAGTGGCGAAGGGAGAGAACCAGGATATGATGGTGGATACCGCTACTCGAGAGGCTGGGGTGGTTCTGATGGGAACTAGAGAAACTGAAGAACGACCTATCCGATCTGCTGCTTATGAAACTATGTCTTTATAATAAAGGTAGTTCTAGTTATCTAAGGTTTTTGATTTGCTCTATATGTGCTCACTTTTTATTTATGTCATCACTTGTGTCTTAGAAAACTTTGTGTGTTACTTGGTTGATGAAATTAAAAATTAAAATAAAATTAAAAATTAAAAAAAATATATAATAAAATAAATAAAAGCCTGATCTAAACTAAAAACTAAAATAAACCTAAAAATAAAAAATATAAATAAAATAAATATTAAAAGTAAAATAAAAATAAGATAAACCTAAATTAAAAACTAAATAAAACCCTAGACATAAAAAATAAAGCTAAAAATAAAACCTAAAAACAAATAAAAAATAAAATTTAAATCTTAAACTAAAAAATGTAAACCTAAAATATATTAAATATAATAAACCTAAACTTAAACTAAAATAAATAAAACCTAAAATAAACTAAACCTAAACCCTAAACTAAATAAAATAAAATAAACTAAAAATAAACGTAAACCTAAACTGAAAAAATAAAACCTAAAAACAAACCTAAAATAAAAACCTAAAACCTAAACAAAAAAAAATAAAATAAAACCTTAACCTAAACCTAAACCTAAAAATTAAAAATAAAACCTTAACCTAAAAATAAACTAAACTAAAAAATAAACATAAATCTAAACCAAAACCTAAAAAATAAACTAAAATAAAAAAACATAAACTAAAATATATAAACCTAAAATAAATAAACTAATCTAAATAAAAATAAAATAATAACCTAAACCCTATATCCTAAACCCTAAACACTAAATCCTAAAACTAACCCTAAACCCTAAAAAACCTTAAACCCTAAACTAACCTTAAACCCTAAACTCTAAACCCTAAACCTAAACCCTAAACTCTGACCCTAACTTTAAACCCTAAACCCTAAATGCTAAACCATATAATCCTAAAACCCTAAACACTAAACCCTAAACTAACCTAAACATTAAACCTTAAATCCTAAAACCCTAATGCCAAAACATTATACCCTAATCCCTAAACTAACCCAAAACTCTAAGCTAACCCTAAACATTAAACCCTAAACTCTAAACTCTAACCCTAAACCTTAAACCATAAACCCTAACCCTAAACCCTAAACCCTAAACATAAACCCTATACCTGAAAACCTTAAACCCTAAAACCCTAATCCCTTAACCCTAAACCCTCAACCATAAACCCTAAACCCTAAAAACCTAAAAACCTAAACCTAAATTAAATAAAACTTAAATATAAAATAGATAAAAAAAGCTAAAGCTAAATGAAATAAAAAATAAAATAAAGTAAAAAATAAGAATAAAATAAAAACCTAAACCAAAAAATAAAATAAATTAAAAAATAAAAATAAAAATAAAATAAAATATATACAAATATAAACAAAACTAAAAAATAAAAAATACTTAAGAATAAAAAACTAAACATAAAATAAAAATAAAATAAAGCTAAAATAAAATAAAATAAAAGCTAAAAATACCTAAACTTAAAAAATAAACCTAAAAATAAAACCTAAACCCTCAACTAATGAAAAAACCTAAACCTAATATAAAAATAAAATAAACAAAATAAAATAAACCTAAACATAAACTAAAATAGACTAAACTAAAATAAATAAAACATGAACCTAAACCTAAACCTAAACCTAAACTAAACAAAATAAAATAAACTAAAAATAAACCAAAGCCTAAACTAAAAATAAATAAAACTTAAAAATAAACCTAAAATAAAAACCTAAAACCTAAACATAAAAAAAAAATAAAACCTTAAACCTAAACCTAAAATTAAAAATTAAACCTAAACCTAAAATATAAAATTCACTAAGAAATTAACTTAAACCTAAAAAACAAAGCAAAATAAAAAACCTAAGATAAAATAAGAAACCTAAAATAAAAAAACCAAACTAAATTAAAAAACTTAAATAAAAAATAAAAGAAATTAAATTAAATTAAAAAAATAAGCTAAATTAACCTAAACCTATCGGTTAACTTAATTTTTTTCTTTAAAATAACCATAATCCCTAAATCCTTAACCATAAACCCTAAACCCTAAACCCTAAACCCTAAACCCTAAACATTAACCCTGAGCCTAAACCCTAAACCTTAACCCTAACACTAACCCTAAACCCTAATAAATAACTAATAACTAACTAATAAACCTAAACACTAAACATAGCTAGCTTAATAAAACAAAACCTAATAACTAAACTAACTAAACTAAAACTAATAACTAATAAACTAAAACTAAGAAACTAACTAAATAACTAATAATAACTAACTAACTAATAACTAAAACTAATAACTAAATAATAATAACTAAAACTAATAGTAAAACTAAAAAAATTAGTAAACTAAAACTAAATAACTAATAACAAAGAACACTAAACTAATAAACTAATAATAAACTAAATGAAATAAAACTAATAACTAAACTAATAATATTAAGAAACTAACCTAAAAATAAACTAAATAATAAATATAACATAAATAAATAAACTAATCCTAATAATAATAAACAAACCTAATAAACTAACTAAAAATAATAATCTAATAAAACTAACTAAACTAAGAAACTAATAACTAATAATAATAAAAAAATAAACTAAACTTAAAACTAATAATAACTAAAAAATGCTATATAATAATAAAACCTAATAACCTAAAAACTAACTAAATAAACTAAAATTAATAATAAACTAAAGAATAAATAAATAAAACTTAACCAAACTAAACAATAAACTAACTAAACAAATAAATAATAATAAACTAAATAAAAACTAACCAATAATAACAAACTAATAATAATAAACTAATAATAACTAAACTAACCAAATAAATAACTAATAAACTAATAATAATAATAACTAAAACTAATAATAATAATAAAACTAAATAAACTAAACATCAAACCCTAAACCTAAACTAATAAAACTAATAATAATAAAATTAAAAATAATAAACTAAACTCCATGAAAATAATTAATAACTAAACTAACAAAATTAATAATAATAACGAAACCATAACTAAAAAAAACTAATTATCTAATAATAAAACTAAACTAAAACTAACTAATAACTAACAAAGAAAACCTAATAAACTAATAAATAAAACTAATAAAAGTAATAAAACTAAAAACACAATAATAGTAATAAAAAAGTTAAAACTAATCATAAACTCAATAAAACTAATAAAACTAGAACATATAATAAATAGTTAATAACCTAAAATGAATAATTAATAAACTAATAAACTAACTAACTAAAAAAATTAACTAATTAATAAATTAACCTAAACCCCAATAAATAATGAACCTTAAAACTAAGTAAATAATAGTAATAAATAACTAAATAAAAACTAAACCATAAACTAATAATACATAAAACATAATAATAACTGGACCTTATAAACTAACTAATAACTTATAAGAAACTAATAATAAAACACTTAACTAAAAATTATAATAAAACTAATTATAAACTAATAAATAAAAAAACTAAAGATAACTAAACTAATAAACTAATAAATAAACTAATAATAATAAAACTACCTAAAAATAACTAAACTAATAAAAACTAACAATAATAATTAATAATTAACTAACTAAAGTAATCAAATAATAATAATAAAACTAATAATTAAATAATTAGTAAATAACAAAATAATTAGACCATAAACCCTAACTAAATAGATAAATAAATAATAATAAAATTAATAATAAACAAAACTAATAATAATAATAATAATAATAATAATAATAATAACTAAGAAAAAACTAATCTAAAATAAAACTAATAATAGTAATAAATAATAAATAATAATAACTAATAAAAAAAAATAAACCTTAAACTAAACTAAAACTAATGATAATAAACTAAAAACCTAAACATAACTAACTAATAAACTAAAAACAACAAATAAAACTAATAATAAAACTAAACTAACTAAAACTAAAAACTAAATAATAATAAAAAACTAACTAATAATAATAATAACTAATAAAGTAATAAACTAATAAACTAACTTAATAAACTAAACTAATTAATAAATAAACCTAAACTCTAATAAAATAATAAACACTAAACTAAACTAATAAACTAATATATAACTAAAATAACTAACTAAACTAAACCCTAAATCTAAACTAATAATTAATAAAACTAACTAAAAATAAACATAAAATAACTAAACCTAATAAATAAATGATAACTAATTATAAACTAATTATAAAACACCTAACTAAAAATTAATAATAACTAATAATAATAATAAACTAATAACTAAGTAAAAATAAAACTAAATAAATAAATAAGCTAAATTAATAAACTAATAATAATACTAATAATAAATAACTAATAACTAAATAACTAAACTGTAAACTCTAACTAAATAAATAAAATAATAATAATTAAAAAACTTATAATAATAAACATAAGCTAATAATAATAAACTTAAAAACTAATCTAAACCAAAACTAATAATAAATGAAATTGAACAAATAATAATAATAAATAATAAATAACTAATAATAATAAAAACTAATCCATAAACTAATCTAAAAACTAATAATAATAAACTAATAAACCTAAACCCATAACTAAACTAATAAAACTAATAAACTAATAAATTAAAACAAAAACTAATAAAACTAAACCATTAACTAAAATTAACTAAAACCTAAATAATAAAACTATAAACTAATAATAATAACTAACTAAACTAAATAAAACAACTAATTAACTAATAATAACTAACTAACTAATAATAATTAATAAATATATAATAAACAAAACAATAAGAAATAAACTAATTTACTAAACCTAAACTCACCCCCACCCTAAACTAACCTAAAATAATAATAACTAAAACTAAAACTAAAAAAACTAAATAACCTACCTAAAACTAAACTAACTAAAGTAAACATAATACTAATAATAAAATAATAATAACCTAAAACTTATAAAATATAATAATAACTAATATAAACTAAACCTAAAATCTAAACCCTCTTATTGAGCAATTTTTGGATCCCTCGCATTCTTGGTGAGTTTTCAAGTGCTTTCTCTCTTGGTTTCCTTATAAATGGTCAACTTTGGGCTGATCTTGACATGTTCTTATCATGATGATGTGACTCATGGTGTTAGCCTCTTTAAATCCATGGGGTAAATCCATGGGGTAAATCCCATGTGCCAATGGATCCCGCCAGAGCATTAGAATTTTTTGGTAATCCTTATTCTAAATTACTGTTACTAAATCTTTCAAAAAGGCTTTAGCCTGTAAGAATTCCTCCACCGAGTGTCTTTTGAATTTGCTTCATATGACTTTTAAAGGTACTCTAAGAATTATGATTTTAGATGAGGATATTGAAAGATTAGCTGAGCCTTTTGGACAAAGATAGAAGATATCCGTTCTTTTTTTAATAGATTAAATTTATCTAGTTCATTTTCTATTGGGCTGACTGATCCAAGGCATGTTCTGATTAAACTTTCTAATGACCTTGATTACAAAATAATGTTTTCTAGGAGTTTTTACTATGTTTTTAATTGTCAAATGCGTGTATTCTGAAGTGGATGCCTATGTTTGATGTTAATGAAGAGTCTCATATTATTCCATTTGGATTTCTTTACCTAACTTGCATATTCATCTATTTAATCATCAAATTATATATTCTATTGGGTTGATTTTTGGTCGCCCTTTGCAATTTGATCAAGCAATAGTTGCTTCTCTAGACCGTCTGCTGCTAGAATTCATGTAGAGATTGAAATTACTAAACAATATCCGAAAGAAATTTGGTTAGGTTCAGAGAAATGCGATTATTTTCAAAAAGTTGTTTTTGAGAAGTTTCACATTTTATTGAAATCATTGTAAGATTGATGGGCATGAAATTTTTGAATGCTTTATTACTCATCCCTCTCTTAGGAAGAAAGTCACCAGTAAGAATTCAGTTGTTGAAAAATGATGATTCTCTTAAGTTGGATAAAGAAAAATCTGCTTTTCAAAATTCTAATGTTTTGCAAAACTAGATTTCTCAATCTTCTGAAAAAGTTTTACCTATTAATGATTTGTCTAATGAGGAAGGAAATTTTGGTGTTTCTGAAAAAGTTTTAACTAATAATAATGCTCTAAGTGTTTCTTTCGAAGATTCTGTTAAAGGGAAGACTTTAGAGGTCGTGGTTAATGATTTTAATGGTTTGGATGTTGTGCATAAGTCCTTTCATGATGATGGATTGAATATTGTTGATGCTAACACCATTTCTTCTAATAAATTGGATATTGTTTCTCTTTTATGTCTGCTTTAGATCATGGGAAAGAGATAATTTCTTTGCCTTCTTTGATTGAGAATGGTGGTGAAAAGAATCTTCTTATTTCTAATATTTTAATTTCTGGTCCTAACAATCTTGTTAATATTGGCTATCCTTCTTTTAAAAAAATAAGATTTATATACCTATGATAATTCTCTCATTGTGAAAAGTTCTATTTTAGTTCAAAATGTTGGTTTTTCTATGGTTGGTAATTATATTCATAATTTTGGTAATATGCTATATGTTTCTAAGGGATTTGAATCTTATTTTAATCTCTTACATGAAGATTGTACTAAAAATATGGATTATGCTTCTCTTGCTTCCTTTATGAATGAAGATAGGGAGGACACTCTTGATGTTTAAGGTGAAAATATAGATAATTGTCTCCTTAATAAAGCTATTTCTGCTTCTTCTTTCACTTCTGATTCTGAAATGCAGACTATTTCTGATTTTCCTTTGTCTAATGTTGTGGATGATTCTGAATGCTCTTCTTTGAAATTGATAGCTTTTGTTGATCCCCATGCCTTTTATAATAATACTGATTCATTTTTGGATGGAGAATTTTTAGAGAAAGGGCATGGTTATAAAACTGTTTGCAAGAAGAAAAAAAAGTGTTCACATTTATGCCGCTCGTCACTTATTGAGGGTTACTCATTCCAAAGCTTCTTGGAAATAATCTCTCCTATCCTTGGGAGGTTTTCGCTTTTGTCTGGTTATTTCTCTGTTGGCTGAGCTTTTGTTTTCTTGCTACATGGAGTATTGGTTTCTTGGCTTATTTTCCTCCTTCTAGCTTGGTGTTTCTAGCTTCCTGTTTGTTGAGTTTTTTTTGGTACCCTTTGGCCTTGAACCTAAACTAAATAAAACCTAAAAATAAAATAAATAAAAATACCTCGACCTAAATAAAATAAAATAAAAACCTAAACTAAACCTAAACCTAAACCTAAACTAAAAAATAAAATAAAATAAAATAAAATAAAAACTAAACTAAAATAAAATAAATAAAAACCTAAACTAAAGTAAAAAATAAAATAAACCTAAAAATTAATAACCTAAATAAAATGAAAACTAAATGTAAGATAAAAATAAAATAAACCTAAGATAAAATAAAATAAAAACTAAATAAAACCTAGACCTAAAAATAAAACTTAAAAATAAACCTAAACCTAAAATAAATAAAATAAAATAAATCTAAACCTAAACTAAAATAAATAAAGCCTAAATCAATGCCTAAAATAAACTAAACCTAAATCCTAAATAAAATAAAATAAAATAAAATAAAATAAAAATAACCCAAACCTAAACTAAAAAATAAAACCAAAAAGTAAACCTAAAATAAAAACCTAAAACCTGAACCTATAAAAAAAATAAAAACCTAAACCTAAACATAAAAATAAAAATAAAACCTAAACCTAAAAAATAAAATAAAAATAATACTAAACTAAAAAATGAACATAAACCTAAACCTAAAATAAAAAACATAAACTTAAATAAATAAACCTAAAATAAATATTCTAAATTAAATATAAATAAAAAATAAACCAAAACTTATAGTTTTATATAATTTAAAAAAGAACCCTAAACCATCAATAAATAAATAAAAAAACCAAACCCTAAACCCTAAACCCTAAACCACCCTAAAGCATAAAACCCTAAACCCTAAACCCTACTCCTTAAAACCTTAAACCCTAAACCCTAAACCACTCACCACTAAACCCTAAACCTAACACCACTAAATCCTCACCCAAACCCTAAAAGGCCCTAAACCTAAAAATCTGAGCCTAAACTAAATAAAAACTAAAGATAAAATAAATAAATAAACCTAAACCTAAATAAAATAAAAAATCAAATCAAATAAAAACCTAAACCCACACCTAAACCTAAACATAAAAATAAAATAAAATAAAAATAAAACTAAAATAACATAAAATAAATAAAACCTAAACTAATCTGAAAAAATAAACCTAAAAGTAAAATCCTAAATAAAATAAAATAAAATAAACCTAAAATAAAATTAAAAATAAAATAAAACGAACCTAAAAATAAACCTAAAAATAAAAAAACTTAAACCTTGCTAAAAAAACTTAAACCTAAAATAAATAAAATAAAATAAACCTAAACTAAAACTAAAATAAACAAAAGCAAAACCTAAAATAAACTAAACCTAAACACTAAACTAAATAAAATAAAATAAACTAAAACTAAACCTGAAATAAAAACCTATCACCTAAACTTACAAAATTTAAATAAAAACCAAAACCTAAACTTAAAATAAAAATAGAACCTAAACCTAAAAAAATAACAATAAAGTTAAACCTAAACCTAAAAAATAAACTAATTTAAAAAGCCTAAACTAAAATATAAATAAAAAACAAATAAATAAAAATAAACCTAAATAAAATAAAAAAAAATAAAATAAGCTAAAATAAAATTAAAAATAAACTAAATTAACTTACTGGGTTTGCTTGGTTTAAAAAAACACTAAACCCTAAACCAACTACCTACCCCACTTCTCCTAAACCTCTCCCTAAACCCACCTAACCTAAACCTAAACCCTACTAACTAACTCTAAACCTAAACCCTAAACTCCTTAAACCCTAATCCTAAAACTCCAAAAAATAAAAATAAAAATAAACAAAAAGAAAAAAAAAAAACCCCTAAATCCTAAACCTCCTAAACCCTAAACCCTAAACAAAAACTGGACCTAAAGCCTACTCACACTATAATAAACCCTAAATAAACCTAAACTAAACCATCTAAACACTAAACCCCAGCCCAAAACCCAAAACCTGACCAACCACCATAAAACCTAATAACAACTAAATAAACCTAATAATAAGATAAATAAAATAAAATAAAACCTAAACTAAAACCTAAACCTAAAATAAAATAAAATAAAATAAAATAAATAAATAAAACTAAACCTAAGAATAAAAGCCTAAATATAATAAAAGTGGATGTAAAATAAGAATAAAATAAACCTAAAATAAAATAAAATAAAATTAAATAAAACCTAAATTTAGAAAAATAAACCAAAAAATAAAACCAAAAATAAATAAAAAATTAAACCAAAGCCCTAAACTACAAAAAACCTAAACCTAAAATAATAATAAAATAAACAAAATAAAATAAACCTAAACATGAACAAAAATAAACTAAACTAAAATGAATGAAACCTAAACCAAAACCTAAAATAAACTAAACCTAAACCTAAACCAAAATTAAATAAAATAATATAATCTAAAAAAAAACCTAAACCTAAACTAAAAAATAAAATTTAAAATAAACCTAAAATAAAAACCTAAAACCTAAACCAAAAAAATAAAATAAAACTTAAACTTAAACCTAGAAAATAAACCTAAACCTAAAAGTAAAATAAAATTAAAACTCAACTAAAAATAAATCTGAACTTAAAAAATAAACTAAAATAAAAATCCTAAACTAAAATAAATAAACTTAAAATAAATAAACTAAACTAAATAAAAAAATAAATCTAAATAAAAATAAAAAATAAAATAAACTCAAATAAATAAAAAAGAAACAAAATATACTTAATAAAACCATGGGTTTACTTTTTCTTTTTTAAAAAAATCCTCCAAACCCTCAATCTAAACCTAAACCCTTAACCCTAAACTCTAAACATTAAACCCTAAACCCTAAACCCTAAACCCTAAACCCTAAACCCTAAACCTTAAACCCTAAAATGATAAACCCTAAATCCTAAACCCTAAAATCTATAAACCTTAACTATAAACCCTAATCCCTAAAACTGTAAATCCTAAATAATAAATCTTAAACCCTAAACCCTAAACCCTAAACTCTAAACCCTAAATCTTAAATCCTAAAACTGTAAACCCTAAACCTAAACCCTAAAATCATAAACCCTAAATGATATAGCCTAAACCATAAAACTTAAACCCTAAATGAACCCTAAACGTAAAACCCTAAATATCCTTAAACCCTAAGAATGGGAAGAACCTTGATGGCTAGAACATCACTATCAACTAGGTTCATTCTGGATTTGGAGGTGGAGGCGAAGGCGGAGGTTGCGATTATCAAAGTGGTGGTGGGGGATCTGGGGGTGTTGATTGATATGGAGTGGTGGTTGGAGCAGTGGTGGTTATGGATGTGGGAGGAGCGATAGAGGTTACACCCGAGGTGGTGGCGGAGGGAGAGATCAGGGATATGGTGGCGGATCCTGCTACTCGAGAGGCGAGGGTGGTTCTGATGGGAACTGGAGAAACTAAAGAATCACTGATTTGATCTATTGCTTATGGAACTGTCTTTAGAGTAGAGACAGTTCTACTTATTTAGTGTTTTTAATTTTCTCTATGGGTGCTCATTTTTGATCTATGTCATCGCTTGGGTCTTAGAAAACATGGGGTTTACTTTGTTCATGAAATCAAAAATAAGAAATGTTGAGTCTGAATTTGTTCTCTATTAAAAAAAACCATAAACCCTTAACCCTAAACTAAAACTTAAATCCTAAACCTAAAACCTAAACCCAAAACCCTAAACCTTGAACCCTAAACCCCAAACCCTAAACCCTAAACTAACATAAAACCCTAAACCCTAAAAAGCTAAAAACCTAAACCTAAACTAAATAAAAACTAAAAATAAAATAAATACAAAAATCTAAACCAAAATAAAATAAAATAAAAACATAAACTAAAACTTAAACCTAAACCTAAACCTAAACTTAAAAAGAAAATAAAATCAAATCAAAAATAAACTAAAATATAATAAATGAAAATCTAAACTAAACTAAAAAAATAAAAAACCTAAATAAAATAAAAATTAAACCTAAAATAAAAATAAAATAAAATAAAATAAAAGACCTAAACATAAAATAAACCAAAATAAATAATAAATAAAATAAAAAACCCTAAGCTAAAATGCCAAAACCTAACATGAAAATAAAATAAACAAACTAAAATAAACCTAAACCTAAACTAAAATAAACTAAACTAAAACAGATAAATCTTAAACCTAAACCTAAACCTATGATAAATAAAATAAAATAAACTAAAAATAAACATAAACATATACTAAAAAATAAAACCTAAAAATTATCCTAAAATACAAACCTAAAACCTAAACCTAAAAAATAAATTAAAAACCTAAATCAGAACCAAAAAAAGAAAAAATAAAACCTAAACCTTAAAAAAAATTCAACTAAAAAATAAACCTAAACCTAAAAAATAAACTAAAATAAAAGACCTAAACTAAAATAAGTAAACATAAAATAAATAAACTAAACTAAATAAAAATAAAAAATATAACTAAATAAAAATAAAATAAATAAAATGAACTAAATAAATTAAATAAACTGAAAGCTACCAGTTTACATAATTTAAAATAAAACCCTTAACCCTAAATCCTAAACCCTAAATTGTAAACCCTAAAACTAACCCTAAAACCTACAACCCTAAACCTACAACCCTAAATCAACAACCCTAAAATGCTAAACCCTAAACATGAAACCCTAAACCTTAAAACCTTAAACAAAAAACCCTAAATCATAAACACTAAGTTAACCCTGAACCCTAAACTAACCCTAAACCCTAAGAGTGGTCAGAACCTTGACGGCAAGAACATCACCATCAACTCAGTCACATCTAGAGTAGGGAGAAGGCGACAATTATTATAGTGGTGGTTATGGAGGCGGGAGGAGCGATGGAGGTTATAGCCGTAGTGGTGGCGGAGGGAGAGATTAGGGATATGATGGTAGATCTCGCTACTCAAGAGGTAGGGTTGGTTCTAATGGGAACTAGAGAAACTGAAGAACGGCCGATCTGATCTACTGCTTATGGAATTATGGCTTTATAATAGAGACGGTTCTACTTATCTAGGGTTTTTGATTTGCTCTATGGGTGCTCATTTTTTATCTATGTTGTCACTTGTGTCTTAGAAATGTTGGGGTGCTACTTGGTTGATGAAATCAAAAAAAGAAAAAATGTTTAATTTGAATTTATCCTCTATTAAAAAATAAAACTTTAAACCTTAAACCCTAAACCCTAAGAATGGGAAGAACCATAATGACAAGAACATCATAGTCAACTAAGCATAATCTAGATCTGACGGTGGAGGCAATTGTTATCACAATGGTGGTGGGTGATCTAGAGGTGCTAGTGGATATGGTGGTGGTCGTTATTGATGCGGGAGGAGCGACGGAGGTTACAGTTATGGTGGTGGCAGAGGGAGAGATCGGGGATATGATGGAAGATCCTGCTTCTCGATAGGCGGGGGTGGTTCTGATGAAAACTAGAGAAGCTAAAGAATGATCGATCTGATCTGCTTCTTATTAAACTATCTTTACAACAGAGATGGCTCTACTTATCTAGGGTTTTATGGGTGCTCATTTTTTATCTATGTTGTCACTTATGTCTTAGAAAACTTGGGGTGATACTTAGTTCAGCAAAAAAAAAGAAATGTTGAATCTGAATTTGTTCTCTATTAAAAAAATCATAAATCCTAAATCCTAAACTCTAAACCTTAAACTAAAACTTAAACCCTAAACCAAAAACCTAAACCCTAAACCCTAAAGCCCAAACCCTAAACCCCAAACTCTAAACCCTAAACCTAAAAGCTTATAACCTAAACCTAAACTAAATAAAATGTAAAAATAAAATAAATAAGAAGCCTAAACTCACATAAGATAAAAAAATAAAATAAAATTAAAACATAAACTAAAACCTAAACCTAAACCTAAACCAAAACCTAAAAAGAAAATAAAATAAAAAATAAAAACTCAACTAAAAAAATATATATAAAAACCTAAACTAAACTAAAAAAAAAAAAAACTTAAATAAAATAAAAACTAAACATATAAAAAAAATAAAGTAAACATAAAATAAAATAAAATAAAAACCTAAACTTTAAAAATAAACCTAAAAATAAAACTAAAAATAAAGAAAAAATAAAACCTAAACCCTAAACTAAGAAAAAACCTAAACCTAAAATAAAAATAAGATAAACAAATTAAAATAAACCTAAACCTAAACTAAAATAAATAAAACTAAAATAAATAAATCCTAAACACAAAACTAAACCTAAAGTAAATAAAATAAAATAAACTAAAAATAAAACTAAACATAAACTAAAAAATAAAACCTAAAAATAAACCTAAAATAAAAACCTAAAACCTAAACCTAAAACCTAAAAATAAACCACTTGTAGTCTAAAAGTAAGATTATATGTTCAAAATAAATATTATATGTTGTAGCATTGTATAGCATCATATATCATAATATATTATGCAACACATTTTAAATTCTTTTAGTATTTTACAATCATGTAGTCAAGCCTACACTAGCATTATTTATAAAAGTGTTGATTTACACTTTAAAATGGTAGAATTTGGCCAAATTTATAATAGGTGGAGCATAATATATTGTTCCAATTTAAAATATGTAAGTGTTACAACTAAAATATATAGTTTTTTATTGTTTTTTGTCTAATTTTATGATTTTTTTATCTTAAGCAATCCCACAGATGTGATATGCAATATAATATAATATAATATGTTATAGTGTATTATAATATAGGATGCCATAACATAGTGTAGCTTCATGCATTATAGCATATGATTGTGTATTACCATTTATTGTTTAACATATTTTAGATTTTTATGGTATGATGTAGTAGAGTTTATACTAGTATAATTCATAAAATTATTGATTTATATGCTGAGATGATGGGATTTGGCCAAATTTAAGGTAAGCTTCAGGTAACATCATTGGGGGTGTGCTATGGTGTGTCTTTTAATCAAAAGAATGGAATTTTGCATCAAAAATTAATGTTTATTTTTCAACCAAATATTATAATTTTTTTGCTCAAAGTGATTCATTTTAAGGTGTAATGTAAGATAATATATTATATGAAAGCATATTAAAATATAATGTATATAACAATATAACTTCACATTTATATGAATGTGGTGGTGTGTTACTAAATGTTATTGTACATTTTAGTATGTTTTACTTTTATTATAATACATTGGGTCAAAACTCACAAAAATGTTAATTTGAAGGTTGACATGGAAGAATTTAGCCAAATTCATGGCACACACCAAAGAAGCAACACCAAAATTATAATATTTTTACCATTTCTAATAGAAAATAACCATTTTACATCCTAAATGAACATTATTCATATTTTGAGAAAATTTTGTTATTTGTTCCTTTTAAGTGATTCTAATGAGGTGTAATGTTAGACAATATATTATATTATAGAAAATTATATTATAACATCATATATTATAATATAATATAATGTGTTAATTCACACTATAATATGTTTAGCATGATATTGTATAGTTAGTTTGAGCTTGCACCATCACAAATCATAAAATGTTGATTACAATGTTAAGATGATGTAATTGAATGAATACATTGTTAGGCTTTTACTTGATGTATTAAAGGTGTGCATAAGAGAAGAAATAAAATTTGATGAGAATTAAATGTCAAGGACATGGAGGGAGATCCACTAGGGGATCACACATGCATTGGACCTGTCATGTGAGGGGTCGATGTCGAGGGCATAGAAAAAAAAATTCTATTAGGGATAAGGTTTGAATTTGATTTGATTATATGATTTATGAAAAGAAGATCCATTAGGGATAAGAATCTATAATCCACCAAGGATTAAGATCTAATTGACTTTAATTTGTTTTTTGATTGAGGCATATTTGCTAGAGATATAGGCTCAAGTTCACTGGGGATCGGGTATATAAACTTTCCACTAGGGAAGCAGGTTCGGGCTATCCCCCAGGAATTGGGATTTGAGTTTGATTTCATAGTTTTTTTTGGGGATGTATCTACTGGGAATAAGAGTTTGGTTAGATTTCTTTGATTTAGACTCTACTGGGGAGTTTGTTTAATTTGGCTATGCTAAGGAGGTTGGTTTTGAATTTGATTTGTTTTCTTGACTTGTTTATATATGATTTGGGGCTCCACTAAGGAGAAGGGTGTGATTTAACTCCATTAGGGAAAATTAGATTGGGTTTAATTTAATCTAAGTTAGTGTATGGACCTTGTTGGTGTGCGATGGACCCACTAAGAATGGGGTATCTCAGCCTTGATCTACCTTAGGTTTATAAATCCAAATGGATAGTCTACCAGTTGTGGGGTAGAGCTAGCCAACCTAAAGGGTTTCCTTTCAATGTGTAATGACTGTGCTAGGAAGAAGGAGTAGCAGACATACATCACTTGAAGCGAGGAACAACCACAAGGGTGTCCTGTTACATGCACATCAAATTGAACCTAACCTAGGGCAACTACTGAGTGAATGCTTGTGGGGATTTATATCTTCTCAAAACTAGTCAGGATTAATTTTATCTTAAGTTCATGTCATTTGATATGGTTTATTTGGTTAGTTTGAGTTTGAATTGAGGGCATATCCACTAGGGATGTGAGCTCGATCAAATTTAATAGATTTAATTTGTGGACCATGTCAGCGTGCAATGGACCCACTGAGAAGGGGCTATATTGGACTTGTCCAATCTCAAATTTATAAATCCAAGTGGAAAGTCTACTGGCCATGGGGTAGAGCTAGCAAGCCTAAGGGATTTCCTTTTGGTGTGCAATGACTATGCTAGGAAGAGGGCATAACAGACTTACATCTTCTAAAGTAGTGAACAACCATTAGGGTGACCTATTGGTAGAATAACAAATCAAACTCGACTTAGGGGCAACTTTTGAGTGAATGATGCTAGGGACTTATATTAACTCAAGAGTAGTGGGAAATTCTTATAGAGAGTTTTGCTGACACTGTCTTAAAGATAGGATGCTTGCTTGGGAAAAGTTATCGCTAGGGATGTCCCCCTAATCCACAAGTGAATATATATTTTGTTTATATGTTTGTGTGGACCCTATTAGTGTGTGAGGGACCACACTAAGAAGGGGCTATGTTGACCTTGACATATCTCAGATTTACTAGACCAAGAGAGAATCTGCACATCCATAGGATAGATCTCTAACCATAGGGGTGGTTACTAGGAAGGGAAACCAATCGATAGTAACGGGTAGTGTCTAACTCAAGGAGAAAGTGTAGTAGACTTACATCTGCCATGAGTGGTATATATTAAGGTGTGAGAACCTACCAACCCAAGGTGTATCTATCAGCATAGTGAGAACCAACCAACCTAAGTTGCCCATTGGTGTTCAATGATAAATATGGAAAGAAATCATGTAGGCTTACAACTTTCCAAGTAGAACTAATCATTGAGATAATCTATCATTGGACAGATATTATTTGACCTAAAGTGACTACTAAGCGGGGAGCCCCGAGGAAGCACTGGTCCTAGATTTGAATCAGTCAAGAGGAAAGGAGCTACTAGGGTACTTATCCTAAACCTCAAATATACTCGACCCAGTCAGTGTACGAAGACTAATATAAGAAGAAAGCATAGCAGACTCACTTCCTCTTAAACCAAGCCAACATGAGGTAGCTTACCGGCCACTTAGTAAGAACTACCAAACTAATAAGGCCCTTATCGGTCTGCAGTGGCCAAGTAAGGAAGGAAAGCATAGCAGACTTACATCCTTGAAAGTAGTGACACATTAGCAGGGTAGCACGTCAGCCCAACATAGAGCATCTATTGAGTGAGTGTCATTGGGCACATTATCTAAAACTCAGAGTAGCATGAGACAAAAGATATGTGTTTGTTTTATATGTTTATGTGTAGTTTGTTTGCATTGTATCGATGAAGGATATGACACCACTCGGGTTCCTTACACTGACCATAAACACTTCATGGTGAATTCACAAACAAGAATACATTCAACATGGAAGAGACAGAATTCAAAATGGAATTTTCATTGATGATAATTATTTTCTAACATGATTTATAATATTTCTTTAAGTAGAGCACATTGATAGGAAGCATTGGAAACTCTCCCTTATGATTATTAAGTTGATAAGATCCTCCTTGGTAGGCATTCTCTATGGAAAAAGGGCCTTCTCAAGTGGGTTCAAAATTGCCTCCCATCTTATGATGGGCAATAATCAGCCTCCTTAGAAATAAAATAAGGTCTCCTACTTGAAAAGCTCTAGGATGGACCAACTTGTTTTGATCTTGAATAATTTTAACTTTGTATAATGAAAGATTTTGGCATGCCCACAGGCATATCTCCTCCAAACTTTTGAGCTCTTCTATCTGAAACTTGGCATTCTTCTTTGTTGTGATCTTGCTACCCATAGCTATCCTTAGTGATGGGAGTTGGACTTCTAATGGTAGAATATCTTCGAACCCATACACTAAGGAGAAAGGAGTAGACTAAGTTGGAGTTCTATATTTGGTGCGGTAGGCCCACAAGGCCTCAACTAACTGCTCATGCCACTATCGCTTATTATTGTTGAGTTTCTTCTTCAGTATTTGGATGAGTGTTTTATTGAAGGCTTTTGCCAAGCCATTTACCCTCACATAGTTGATGATAGAATATCTAATCCTATGTCTCTGGGTAAAGTTGTTGATCTCAGTTCTTTTGAATGCAATACCATTATCAAATATAATTCATCAAGGCACTCCATACCTGTATACAATATAATTCTTAAAAAGCTAGAGCACATGCTGAGCTATGACCTCTCTGATTAGAATCACCTTCACCCATTTAGAAAAGTAGTAAGTAGGAGCTAAGATGAACTGATGACCCTTGGAAGATAGAGGATCAATCGGACCCACTATGTTAGTACCCCAACATTCGAATGGCCTTGAGGCTAATGTAAGATGTAGAATGTTGTGTGTTTAGTGTAGGACCACACCGTGTAGTAGACATTGGTGGTATCACCTAGCCATATCTATGTAATCTTTGATTATCGACAGCCAGTAGTACCCTAATCTCTTGATCTTGGCTTTCATCTTTGGACCGGATTGGTTGGGTCCATGTAATCTTGAGTGGACGTCAGCCACGATCTTATGGGCTTTGTGTTGGTCTAAACAACGTAACCAGATTTGATTGTAAGACCGTTAGTACAAGACACCATCTATAAGACCATGGGAAAGTGCTATCTGCTTCATATGATGGGCTTGGGACTTCTCTTGAGGTAGTTTGCCTTTATTTAGGTAATCCATGAATAGTTGCCTCCAATCTAACTCCTTATATTTCTTGATAATAGTAAGCTCCCCTTCAAGAGAGTACTTTTTGAAGAGTTCAATATCAATAAGGCATAAAACTTATTTATTTTGGCTAGAGAATGCTCTACGACGTTCTCTCCTCGAGAAATCTTCTCAATAGTAACTTCTAGGATTTGGTCCAACAACTCTATGGTGTACTTATGGTAGTGATGGAACTTGGGATTAATATACTTATAGGACCCAGTGATTTGGTTGATAATTACCTAAGAATCCCCAAAGATGTTGATGTTCTAGATGCTCAAAGTAATGGCTAACTCCAAACTAGCAATCAAAGCCTCATATTCAACATCGTTGTTGGTGCAAGGATTAGATAGATGATATGAGAATCCATCACATCACAGTCCAGAGTTAAGAGAACTATTCTCACCTCTACCTTTCCTAGAATAGTATATTATGGTTCTTCTCCTCTTTGAGAAGAAGCCACACCATCAAAGTACATCTCCCAGTGGTGAATGCTAGTATCCCCTAAGTTCATGATTTATTCATCGAGGAGATCATCACTTAGAAGAGAGTCAATAGGAAGTGGGTGTGTTCTAAGAAATCTAGTACCGCTTGTCCTTTTACCACACTGAGGGGTATGAAGGTAATGTGAAATTGTGAGAGGATCATGGATCATCGTGCCAACCATCCGCATACTGTTGGCCATGTCATGAGATACTGTAGTGGATTGATCTTAGAGATTAAGTTCTCTTTATGAGGAAGCATGTAGTGCAGTAGCTTTTGGGATACAAAGATTAAAGCTAGGAAATGCTTCTTAATGGGTAGATAATTAGCCTCAGTAGGGATTAGACAATGGCTATGGTAGTAGATTGTGTTTTCCTTCTCTTCATCATTGGCGTGGGTCAACAAAGCACCAAGGGAGTCATCTAATGTAGTAGTGTAAAGTATGAGCGACTTGCCCGTTATGAATCATCATTAGATAATGCTTGATGTCTTCGAAGGCATGCTCACACTTTTCATCCCACTTGAACTTGGTGTTTATTTTGATAAGTGCTGAGAATGGCTAACATCTTCTTGACAAGTTGGATATAACGCATCTTAGATATGGCAACCACCCTTGGAATGATCTGAGTTAAGTTAAACTTTTAGGGGGTGAAATTTCTAATATCACCTTGATCTTCTCTAGATCAATTTTTATTCCATGGTGTCGGACAACAAACCCAAGGAATTTCCCTGAAGCTAGAATGCACACTTCATGGGGTTCATTTTGAGTTTAATTTATCTTAACTATTCAAAAACTACTCTCAAGTCAAATAGATAGTATTCCTTTTATCTACTTTTGATCACAAGATCATTGACATAGCACTTGACTTGATGATGAATGAGTTTATCAAAAATTTGAGTCATAGCCCGCTGGTATGTAGCACCAGCATTTTTAAGTCTGAAAGGCATGACCTT
The DNA here is from genome assembly GCA_021442155.1 of Cymbidium sinense. Classification (NCBI taxonomy): domain Eukaryota; kingdom Viridiplantae; phylum Streptophyta; class Magnoliopsida; order Asparagales; family Orchidaceae; genus Cymbidium; species Cymbidium sinense. Next base: position 1,436,842 of record CM038214.1, on the reverse strand, counting down.
ATAGCAATAGATTCTAATCGGGGTTCTAAAAGTAGTGTTTCTTTCATCTTCATGGGCTATCTTTATTTGGTTAGATCCATATGAGCCATCCATGAAAAAGAAGACTGCATGAGATGAGGCATCACCATCGAGATTGGTAATGAAAATTCATCTTTTGGACAGGTCTTATTTAAATCCCTAAAATTGATGTATATGTGAATTTGGTCATTCTTTTTCTTAACTAGGATGATGTTGGCTAACAAGGTAGGGTATTTTTCTTCCCAGATGAAGCCAGTATCGATTAGTTTCTTGACTTCATAAATAACCAGTTGTTCTATATCTAATCACATACATCTAGGAGCTTGCTTGATAGGGTTAGCAGAAGGCTCTATTGCTAGTTTATGGACTACTACATTAGGAGCCAATCTAGGCATCTCTTCATAACTCCATGCAAAGCAGTCCTTAAATAAAGAATTGATGTATGTCGGGCATGGATCTTCTTTATTTCCTAAGTTGATTACTTTGAGCTTATCGATGGTTGACTTGATCTCTTCTTTGAACTCTAGCGGTGAATCTTTGACTTCAAAATCATCTGAAGTTTGTAAGTATAGCTCCTCATATAAGTTAATGTGAGTTGAAAAGAACCAATAAGATTACAAATGATTGGTGATGACTAAATAGTAATTTTCATCATCGACTGGACCTACTATACCAAATCCTAGTCCTGATCTTAATTGAGAGCATTTCCATTTATTCTTAAATATTTTTTTGAAGTAGTCTGACATGTGCTTTGACCAAGTATGTGGGATTAAGCCTTTCTTTGCTAAATTATGAACACAAGGCAAGTACCAATCAAAAGTAAATTCTATTAAATATTTATATGAATCATCATGAAGTTCTACATCAACTTCTTGACTTGAGGATGATGCTCCAAGAAAAATCCTCTAAGTCCTCACACCTGTGGATGACTTAGGGGATTCCTTAACTACCAAACCTCAACATTTTGAGAGAAAAGTGGGGTTAAAGCTAAGGTTCCCAATTGATGTGTAATTATTACACATATAGACTTGGATACATTTATGCTTTGCTTTGGAGCCTGATCTTCATCGCTATTTGGCTCAAGTGTCACCTACAAGAGAATCTACTACTGAGAAGAGCTAGCTAGTGTACTAACCATATATGGTTCATCCTATTTGCTAGATTCTAAGTCTAGATAAATAGCAGGTTCACTCCTGGTAGCTGGGACATATATTATATTGGGTGGCCAATAAAGAGGTTTTCCACCCTAGGACTGACTCTGAACTAGCCTCTTCTTCTTACTTGTGGAGGTCAGGTCATCCTACCCATATTTTTGAATGGAGTAATGAACTATGGGTGTAATCTAATGTTAAGCTCCACTTCCACCTCCAAGTCTATTTCCGCTCCCTTTTATTTTTTTTCATTTTCTCTTTTCTTTTCTTTTTCTTTTTCTTATTCCTTTTCTTTTTTCTTTATCTTTTATTTTTAAACTTTGGCCAAGTTTGTGAGAATAGACTTATTGATTTTGAGGGAGGTAGTAAGTCGCATCCTCATATATGTCAACCTCGTGAAAAGAAATGGATTGAGATCTCCTTTGACGTAGAAGATCCCCCCTCTGACGAATTTCATACACTGATGTAGAGAGGATGGAACTATATTTTTCTCATGTGTCCATGGTCTCCGAAGCAAAGCGTTCAAAAATGCATCCGAGTCTATAATGTGAAACTTAGCTTCGATCTTCCAACCATTTATCTCCAAGGGAAACACTATGAAGCCTAAGGCTTGTTGACCTCACTTTTGGAGTGCGGATTCAATCTTCCCATCTTAGACTTAGGAATCTTCTAAACACTAAGACTTCCCTAGTCATAAGAAACTTCTAACAATTATGTAAACACTTAACCTAAGCCTAAAGACTTAGAAGGGTTAATCATAGGATTAGGTTATGCCTTAGGGATTAGGATAATCCACCTACCCTACAACCGAAATCCAATCCATGTCCATCTTCTCAAACCAAACCTCAAGTTCAATTAAAACATCAAATTGAAATCCAAATTCAAACTCAAATTCCAAAACCAATTGATTGATGTCCATGATCAAATCCAAACTTGAAACCCTTCCTAAGCCATATGACCTATCCCATGGACTTAGCCAAATCTTAATCCAAATCAATCCAAAATCATTTAATTTTCTCATAATCAATTTATATCTTCAATTATTTTCCTAAATATATATCAAATCTACATTCAAATGATCAAAACTAAATCAAATTAAATCAAATTACATCAAAACCCTTCCTAAGCCATATAACCTATCCCATGGACTTAGCAAAATATTAATCCAAATCAAGTCAAACTCAATTGATTTTCTCACAAATCAATTATATTTTCAATCATCTTCATAAATTTAAATGAAATATACATTTAAATCATCAAAACTAAATCAAACCAAATCAAAATCCAAACCTAAGACACATGACCCAACTCCAAGTATTTAGCTAAATTCCTTCATTCCAAAACCCAAATTCAATTGATTTTCTCATTAATCAATAATGCCTTCAATCATATTCACAAATATAAATGAAATCTACAATAATCAAGCCAAACCAAAATCAACCCAAGTCAAACCCAGCTTAACCCTTTTAACTTGAAATGTTCAAATGATCCAAAACCTATTTGAACCCAAGCCAATTACAATTGAATATATATATATACCTATTTGAACTCAAGCCAATTACAATTGAATATATATATATATATATATATATATATATATATATATATATATATATATATATATATATATATATATATATATATATATATATATGTATCCCAAATCAATATATAAGCTCAACTAAATCGAACTCAACCCAAAATCAATCCAACTAAACCCAATTGGTCCACTTGACCCAAACTTGCTAATTTGACCTATTTGAGCCAAGTTCTAATCCTACCAAAATTGGATTGAACCAAGCCCATCAAAACCTCCCATCATGATTATTGATCACCCTAGGTTGATCAATTGTCACAAATTGGGTCAAACCAAGTCAACTTGGTCTTATGACCAAGTCAACCCCATAACCCATATGAACTCAATCTAGCCAAATTATAGTCTAAGCCAAATCCCTTAAAACCAACAATTCATACCTAATCAAAATCAATATTTGAATATGACTTGACCATCAATTGAGTCAAACCACACCTAATTAGCCCTTTTGACTCATGATGACCAAATTGACTTAAAGGACTAAATTGGGTCAAATCAAAATATAAACTAAATTTATTGGAACTAATGGCTCAAGTTCATCCTAAATTGATTGTTGAACTTTACCAAAGTAATAATTTGACCCAATATTTACCTAAAGGTTCAACTTGACCTAAATCAAAACCAAAGCATACAATCATCTTCAATTAGTCAACTAAACCCAAACTAACACCCAACCTAAACTAATTTGGCCAAATTGGTCAAATTGGTCAACTTATCCCATTTGACTCAAATGGATTAAAATGAGCCAAAATCAAATATTTATCAAACTAAACCAAACCAATTGAATAAAAACATCCCAAATGATCATATGAACTTGATCCAACCCTTAGTTTGACCGAATTTGACCAATTGGTCAACTTGACCCAACCTAACCCAATTTAACCTAAATGAGTCAAATTGAGCCAAACATAACCAAATCAACTCCATTTTCCATTAAATTTGGGCTAACCCACTTTTGGCTCATTTCAAATCTTTCTAAATCGAATCCAATGCCAAATGTTCATATTACCCTTCGATCAAGGGCATCACATCAGACAAATCTCCCATGCAAGTGGTCATTTCCATTCTTTGGCCACTTGGTACTCTCCCAATGGTCCACCTAGGCACCTAGGACACTGCCCAACCTAACCCAAAGGGTGGTTGGGTTGACCATCACCCACAGGAGGTGAAATCACCTTACCTTCCCCATTGGAGCATTTAAAACCCAAAGGACACCCATGATTCCTCTTCGGTAGCCACCTCCATAACCAAGCTGATCCAGATTTGATCTGAGCTCAGGTAAGGTCAGATCAAGTGAATAATGGCGGATGGACTCCATTCTCCCTCACACGTGTGACATTAGATTACACACTGTCCATTTCACATGATCAGAACAGACAGTCGAGATTAGATCCACTAGATCGATCTGATTTAATCCTATTTAGCTGTCAAATTTTTTGTAGAGATCGGATAGCGGATGAGAAAGCGAGTCTACCGCCACCATGTAGGTGCTGAGTTAGATAAGTTTTAAGTAGCCAATCCTGCGATTCCACATGGAAAGCGCTACATCAGCACACCATATGGCGCCAATAGGATTATACTTTAATTACGCTTAATTAATCATTTTTAATGGCTGAAACTTCTAAAAATCATAGAGAAATAAAAAATGCAAATAAATACTCATTTTAAAGGCATTTTAGACAAGAATTAATTAAAAATGATCTTAACTTCTTTTAAACACTAATTAAGGTTTTACTATAAAATTAATTAGTTTAAATACTCCTTAATTACTTGAGCAATTAATCCCAAATTTTGTGTGATAATTTAATGGTATGACATCTACCACCCATGATTTTCTTGGTATTTATTGCTAAATTAATTAAGAAAATTGACTACTTAAATTTAATTACTCTTTTAAGTTAATTAAAGATTAATTAATCCCATGAATAGTAATAAATTGGTTAATTTTGTTTATTAATCATTATTCATTAGTAAGTGAACTAAGGAATAGGGTTGGTCCATGGCTTGCTGTGTTGGGCTTTATGTTGGCTGTTAGTATTGACTCCCATTAGTTTAGTTGGTTTCCTATTTCTTGATATTTTCCTCTTCTGCCTTGGTGGTGGTTTTGATGTTAATTTATGGATGCCCTCTTGGTCTCTCTATGCTATGACTTTCCTCTCTCTCGTGATGCTTATCTTCTACTATTTTGCTATTTGGGTGGAGGTTTTTCCCATGGATTTGAATTGATAGTGCTCTAAAAATAGTTGTGCGTTATTCTTAGCCACTGACCCTACTGTAACTTCTGGGATGCTGGCTTGATGTGTTTGGTCTATTGTGGGTTAGTTGTAGACTGGCTGCTAGCTGGCTGTTTTTCTTTTTTTTTTTTTTTGTGCAGGAACTGGATCACAATGGATTATTTTACTTTGGATGGTTGCTTATAGTAGGTATGCTAGCTATGATGGCCTTGATGTTTCCCCAGATCTTCTCTCTAGTTGGTAGCATGCATTTAATTGTAACCCTTTTCATAAATTTTAGATACTCATATGTATTGTTGCCCCTTGAGATCATCTTAACTGAGCCCAACCCTTCTCTTTCTCAGCTCTTTCTAAATTGTTTACTTTATCATTTTCCCATGAGCTATGACCATTGCCTTTGTAGTGTTTTGCAAATTTATTTTGCAGGTTGTAACTTCATAGATGGAATGATCTTTACTCAACCAACTCAAGTATTATTTATGTGGATCTTGCTTATCTTCCCTTCTCAAAGGGATCATGAGCTGCTCCGGACTAGTCCTTTTACTATTTTCTTAAGTTTTATTAGCCTTTTTTGTGTCCTTTCTCATTCTCTTTTATTTTCTTATTTCATTGTACTTTGATGGGAGTTTAGCTCTGTAGGTTTCTTATAGCTCAATGAGCAGCAAAAATTTGAGCTTTACCCCTTTTAAGGACATTATATCCTTTATTTTTATGGTAATAAAATTCTAAGTTTCCATAAAAAAAACCTAAATCCTATGAATGGGTAGAACCTTGACGGCAGAAACATCACCATCAACCAGGCTTAGTCTATATCTAGCAATGGAGCCGAAGGTGGACATGACATTATCAGGGCATGGAGGTGGGTAGACATGGAGGTGGTGGTCAGAGCAAAGGTGGTTATGAAGGCGTGAGGAGTGACAAAGGTTACAACCGTGGTGGTGGTGGAGGGAGGGAACTAGTATATGATGGTGGATCCCGCTACTTGAGTGGCCGGAGTGGTTCTGATGGGAACTAGAGAAACTAAAGAACAATAGATCTGATCTGCTGCTTATGGAACTCTGTCCTTATAGTAGAGATGGTTCTAGTTATCTAGGATTTTTGATTTGCTCTATGTGTTCTCATTTTTTATCTATGTTGATGCTTGTGTCTTAGAAAACTTCACTTGGTTGATGAAATCAGAAAGAATAAATGTTGAATATGAATTTGTTCTCTATTAAAAACCAAAACCCAAAACCCTAAACTAAAACCAGAACCCTAAACCTAAAACCTAACCCCTAAACCCTAAACCCTAAACCCAAAAAACCCTAAACCCTAAAATATAAACCCTAAACCCTAAAGCCTAAACCTTAAACCCTAAACCCTAAACCCTAAATAAAAAAGTAATAAACTAAATATACTAAATAAATTAAACCTATCGATTTACTTAATTTAAAAAAATCTTTAAACCCTAAATCCTAAACCCTAAACCATAAACGCTGAACCATAAAACTAACCCTAAACCCTAAACCCTAAACTGTAACACCAAACCTACAACCCAGTTTAATAAAAATTAGAATGAAAACAAACTTGAGAACTATATTTTGATTTCTATTTTTGACAAGTTTTGTAACATCGCTATCTTTTCTAATTAATTGGGTCAAATACTTTTCAAGAGCTCTTACAATGGTGATTTAATTCTTAAAGAGGTTTGGAATTTTATTAAAAATAAATAGAATACCTCTAATTTTATCATTAAATTTAGAATAATATTCATTATTTATTTTATTTTAGTTTGGATGATTTTGAATAACTTCATCTTGATTTCTTGCTCTGGCTTAAAGGGATTTACTTACTTGCTAAGTGCTATTATTGCTTTCATATTGAAAATGTTAATCATGATTTTACCGATGGTGTTATTATTTCAAAACTTTGGATACGGTATGATGATTTATTTAACACTAACTATTTTCACAGCTCTCTTCCATTATATCAACTTCTTGAAGTTTGTTTTCATAAAATTGTGAAAGGTCATATCAATGCTTTTGTTACTATTACCTTCATTTGGATGGATAGAAATGATGCTAAATATCATGGCATCCCTCTGAACCATAAAAGGATCCTTGCTTGAACTAAAAAAAATTTATTGCTTTGTTTAATGCAAACTTAATTAGCAATTTTCACTTTATAGGTTTTAAATTTGTGGCTAAAAAATTGGGTAACACTTTGCATGATGATCCTTCCTACAAGAGTACTAGGATTGTACATTGGATAAAGCCTAAGAAAATTCTATTAAGATCAATACTGATGCTTATGTTTCCCAAACAAATATGGTCATGGTAGAATTCTGGGATTCTAAAGGCACTATCATTTGTGTTTTTTCCTACACCCTTAAAGCTTGTTCTATTTCTACTAAAATCATGACTATTAACAAAGCTATTGATATTATTTTAAGCAAAGGCCTCTTAAATATTTGGATTGAAGTTAATGCTCTTCTTTTACTTGATATTCTAAATAATAATAATATGAGAAATGTTGAGTTATTTTATCTTCCTAATCACACTATAAAGCTTTTTTCTCAAGTTTGCTACAAAATTTCTCACATTCCTCGTGAAGGTAATGCTTGTGCTGATTTCCTGGCTAATTTGGGAGCGAAATTAAATGAGCTCACTTTATTTGGTAACCATAGCTTACCTAAGCATCTGTGTGGTCTGGTCAATCTGGATAACATTGGACTGTCTTAATTCAGATTTTAACGCTATGCTCTTTTGTTGATCTTTTGCTATGGTGGTTTTATTGAGTTTGTTTTTAGTTGGCTTTTTTGTGCTCCCTCACTAGGAAGTGGTTTTTGTTGAGTTTCATTCTATACCTAAACCCCGTTCTATACTTACCTAACCTTTTTTTGGGTCATAGTGGTGCTGGTTTTAATTTGTTTCCCTATCCTCTGAGCCTAGTGGTTTTCTTTCTATGGCTCATGCTTTGTGTCATTTGTTGGGTTGTGCTTGTGCCAGATTTTAGCCTACCCCTTTTACCAATGAATGTTGGGTTTGCCTCTAGTTTTGGATGGTTGTGGCCTTTTTCGAATTATATTTGCAAATGCTCTGGTTGGTTCTGCTGGTTGCTGCTATTTATTTCTTTCATCTTCCTAGCTATTTTGGGTGGTTATTTTTTCATGGTTGTTGTTGGCCTCTTCTGGCTTGGCTTAGTTTTGGGTTTCTTGGTGGTTGTTGTTCTCTTTTCTTGGTTTGGATTGGAGGATTCTGCTAGTTGGTTCCATTTGCCATGTGAATTGGAGTTAGCTGTTATGTGGTTATTGTCTCCCCATTTTCTCCTTTATAGTGATTATCTACTCTTTGGAAGGGGTTTTGTTTGCCTATAGCTTTATTCCTTTCATTATAGTTTTGCTGCTTGTGGTTGGGTGGTCCTCCTTGGCCTTTTTTAAATTGGCTGGGTGACTACCATATTTGTTTCTTGGTTATTTTGGAGATCTCCAGGTGGGTTGTGGTTTTGTTTACTGTTGTTTTTTTTTTTGGCTCTGTATTGGCTCTATCGGTAGGTTGGTTTTGTTGGCATACTAGGCTAGTTGGCTATTTTGGCTAGCTGGGTTGGTTGGCTGGGTGGATGTGTTGGTTATGTTGGATGGTTGGTTTAGGTGCTTTTGGTTGGGTTCTTTTAGTTGGGTTTCTAGTCTACTCCTGGGTTGGTTATCCTCTCTTAGGTGTAGCAGCTATTTTTCCTTAATTTTTGCTTCCCAGTTTGGGTGTTGGTTTTCCTGCTGCTTTGACTTTTGCTCATCCTGTTGGCTGCTAGCCTGGGTGGTTATATTAGCTATTTTGTTGGTGGAGAATATGAGCTCTTGGGGGTTTTTTTGTCCTCTTTTAGGACTTGTTGTTGGGGTTTGGCTACTTGAGGGGTTTTTTATGGCTGTTGTCTTGCCTTGGATGCTTGTCCAGTAGCTTAGTGTTTTGAACTTTATGTTGGTTGTTGGTATAGACTACCTTTGGTTTAGTTGGCGCTCCTTATTTCTTGATATTTGCCTCTTGGTTGGTGATGGTGGATTTGCTTTTTTTTTGCCCTGGTGGTGGTTTTGATGGTAATTTTAGCTGCCCTCTTGATCTCTCTATGTTTTAGCTTTCCTCTCTCTGGTGATGCTTATCTTCTACTATTTTATTATTTGGGTGGAGGTTTTTCCCTTGGATTTGGATTGCTAGTGCTCTAGAGATAGTTGGGGATTCTTCTGGGCCACTAACCTTGCTATAACTTCTAGGATGCTGGCTTTATGTGTTCGATCAGGGTTTTGGTTGGTGGGTTGCAGGTATTGCTATGACCATTTTTTCTTAATTTTTTTTGGTGCAAGGACTACATCACTATGTACTATTTTACCTTGGATGGTTGCTTATATTAGGTATGTTGGATATGATGGCCTTGATGTTTCACCATATCTTCTCTCTAGTTGGTAGCATGCATATGATTGTAATCCTTCTCATAAAGTTTGGATGCTCATCTGTATTGCTGCCCCTTGAGATGATCTAAACTGAGTCCAAACTTTCTCTTTCTCAACTCTTTCTAAATTGTTTACTTTATCATTTTTCATTGAGCTATAACCATTGCCTTTGTAGTATTTTGCAGATTTCTTTTGTAGGTTGGAACTTCTCTGATGGAATGATCGTTACTCAGCCAACTCAAGTACTATTGATATGGGGCTTGCTTATCTTACCTTCTCAATGGGATCATGAGTTGCTGCTGACTATTCCTTTTACTATTTTCTTATGTATTAGTCCTTTTTGTGTATTTTCTCATTTGCTTTTATGCTATTCTTTTTGCTCTTTTATTTTCTATTTTCCATTATACTTAGATGGGGGTTTAGCTTTTTAGGTTTCTTGTAGCTCTGTGAGTAGTAGAATTTTGAGCATTACCCCTTTTAAAAACATTGTATCCTTTAATTTTATGGTAATAAAATTATAATTTTCACTAAAAATACCTAAACCCTAAGAATGGGCAGAACCTTGATGGCATAAAGATCACTGTCAACTAGGTTCAATCTAGATCTTGCGGTGGAGGCGAAGGGGGAGGCAGCAGTTATTGTAGTGGTGGTGGAGGATCTGGAGGTGCTGGTGGATATGGAGGTTGTGGTTGAAGAATTGGTGGTTATGGAGGAGGGAAGAGTGACGGAGGTTATAGCCAATGTGGTGGCGAAGGGAGAGATCGGGGATATGATGGTGGATCCACTACTCGAGAGGTCGGTGTGGCTCTGATGGGAACTGGAGAAATTGAAAAATGGTCGATCCGATCTGTTGCTTATGGAACTGTGTCATTACAGTAGAGACGATTCTAGTTATCTAGTATTTTTGATTTGCTCTATGCGTGTTCATTTTTTATCTATGTTGTCACTTGTGTCTTAGAAAGCTTGGTGTGTTACTTGATTGATGAAATCAAAAAAGGAAATGTTGAATCTGAATTTGTTCCTTGTTAAAGAAAAAAACCCAAAAACCCTAAACCATAAACTAAAATCTAAACCCTAAACCCTAAACCCTAAACCATAAAACCCTAAACCCTAAACCCTAAACCCTAAACCTTAAACCCTAAACCTACAACCCTAAACCATAAATCCTAAACCATACACCTTAAAAAACCCTAAACCTTAAACCCCTAAACCATAAACCCTAAACCTTATACACTAAAACCCTAAACCTTAAACCCTAAACCCTAAAGCCTAAATGCCAAATACTAAACCCTAAACCCTAAAGCCTAAATGCCAAACCCTAAATCTAAACTTAAAGTAACTAAATAAGTTAAAAAGTAAACCTAAACCATAAAACCTAACAAACCTAAACCTAAACCTTAAGAGTGGGCAGAACCTTGATGGCAGGAACATCACCGTCAACCACGCTCAGTCTAGATCTGGTTGTGTAGGTGAAGGTGGAGGTGGCAGTTATCATAGTGGTGGTGGGGAATCTAAAGGTGCTGGTGGATATGGAGGTGAGGGTCAGAGCAAAGGTGGTTATGGAGGCAGGAGGAGCGAAGGTTATAGTCGTGGTGGTGGCGGAGGGAGAGATCGGGGATATGATGGTGGATCCCACTACTCGAGAGGCCAGGGTGGTTTTGATGGGAACTAGAGAAACTTAAGAAGGACCAATCCGATATGCTAATGAACTATGTCTTTATAGTAGAGACAGATCTAGTTATCTGGTGTTTTTGATTTGCTCTATGCGTGCTCATTTTTTTATCTATGCCATCACTTGTGTTTTAGAAAACTTGGTGTGTTACTTGGTTGATGAAATCAAAAAGGAAAAAATGTTGAATCTGAATTTGTTCTCTATAAAAAAAACCAAAACCCTTAACACTAAACTAAAACCAGAACCCTAAACCTACGAGAGGCCGAGGTGGTTCTGATGGGAACTGGAGAAACTGAAGAATGACCAATCCAATCTGTTAATGGAATTGTCTTTACAATAGAGACAGTTCTAGTTATCTATGGTTTTTTATTTGCTCTATGCATGCTTATTTTTTATCTATGTCATAACTTGTGTCTTAGAAAACTTGGTGTGTTACTTGGTTGATGAAATAGAAAAGAAAAAATGTTGAATCTGAATTTGTTCTCTATTTAAGAAAAAACCTAAAACCATAAACACTAAACTAAAATTAGAACCCTAAACTAAAAACCTAAACCCTAAACCCTAAACCCTAAACCCTAAAAAACCTAAACCCTAAAACCCTAAACCTTAAACCCTAAACCTAAACCTAAACCAAAAACTCTAAACCTTAAACCCTAACCCTAACCCTAACCCTAAACCCTAAGCCCTAAACCCTAAATCCTAAAACCCTAAACTCTAAGCTCTAAACAAACACTAAACCATAAAGCTTAGAGCCTAAGCCCTAAACCCTAAACTAACCTTAAACTCTAAGCTAACCCTAAACCCTAAACCCTAAATGCTAAACCCTCAACCCTAAAAACCCTAAACTCTAAAGCCTAAACACTAAACCCTAAATCGTAAACCCAAAAACCTAAACCTTAATCCTTAACTAAACCCTAAACCCTAAAGCATAGACCCTAAAACCTTAAACCCTAAACCCTAATCCTTAAACCCCAAACCCTAAACCTAAACCTATAGTAACTAAATAAATTTTAAAAAAAACCTAAACCCTAAAACCTAATAAACCTTAACCTAAAACTAAACCCTAAACCCTAAACCTTAAACCTTAAACCTTAAACCTTAAAACCTTAAACCCTAAACCCTAAAACCTAAAAGCTAAACGGGAAACTCCTAAATCCCAAACCCTAAACCCTAAACCCCAAAACTTAAACCATAAACCCAAAACTACTAATAATAATAAACTAATAATAACTAAACTAACTAAATAAATAACTAATAAACTACTAATAATAACTAAAACTAATAATAATAAAGCTAAATAAACTAAACATCAAACCCTAAACCTAAACTAATAAAACTAATAATAAGAAAATTAAAAATAACAAACTAAACTCCACTAAAATAATTAATAACTAAACTAACAAAATTAATAATAATAACGAAACCATAACTAAAAAAAACTAATTATCTAATAATAAAACTAAACTAAAACTAACTAATAACTAACAAAGAAAACCTAATAAACTAATAAATAATAAACTAATAAAACTAATAAACTAAAAACCTAATAATAACTAATAAAAAGTTAAAACTAATAATAAACTCAATAAAACTAATAAAATTAGAACATATAATAAATAGCTAATAACCTAAAATGAATAATTAATAAACTAATAAACTAACTAAAAAAAGTAACAAATAAAATTAAACTAATTAATAAATTAACCTAAACCCCAATAAATAATAGACACTAAAACTAAACTAATAAACTAATAATAAATAACTAAATAACTAACTAAAACTAAACCATAAACCTAAACTAATAAACCATAAAAACTATCTAATATATAAACATAATAATAACTAAACCTTACAAACTAACTAATAACTTATAAGAAACTAATAATAAAACACTTAACTAAAAATTGATTAATAACTAACTAATTATAAACTAATAACTAAATAAAAAAACTAACTAAATAACTAAACTAATAAACCTAATAAATAAACCAATAATAATAATAAAACTACCTAAAAATAACTAAACTAATAAAAACTAACAATAATAATTAATAATTAACGAACTAAAGTAATAAAGTAATAATAATAAAACTAATAATTAAATAATTAATAAATAACAAAATAATTATACCATAAACCCTAACTAAATAGATAAACTAAATACTAATAATAAAATTAATAATAATAAACAAAAACTAATAATAATATAATAATAATAATAAACTAAGAAAAAAACTAATCTAAAATAAAACTAATAATAGTAATAAATAATAAATAACTAATAATAACTAATAAAAAACTAAACCTTAAACTAAATTAAAAAAACTAATGATAATAAACTAAAAAACCTAAACCTATAACTAAACTAATAAACTAATAAATAAACAAATAAAACTAAACTAATAAAACTAAAACTAACTAAAAAACTAAATAAAACCTAAAATAATAATTAAACCATAAACTAATAATAATAACTAACTAAATAATAAAGTAATAAATAATAAACTAACTAACTTAATAAACTAAACTAATTAATAAATAAACCTAAACTCTAATAAATAATAAATAAACACTAAAACTAAACTAATAAACTAAATATATAACTAAATAACTAACCAAAAAACTAAACCCTAAACCTAAACTAATAATTAATAAAAACTAACTAAAAAATAAATATAAAAATAACTAAACCTAATAAACAAATTGATAACTAATTATAAACTAATTATAAAACACCTAACTAAAAAAATTAATAATAACTAACTAATAATAAGCTAATAAACTAATAACTAAGTAAAAAAACTAAATAAATAAGCTAAACTAATAAACTAATAATAATAAAACTAATAATAAACTAACTAATAAATAACTAAATAACTAAAGTGTAAACTCTAACTAAATAAATAAAATAAATAATAATTAAAAAACTTATAATAATAAACATAAGCTAATAATAATAATAAACTTAAAAAACTAATCTAAAACAAAACTAATAATAAATGAACTAACTAAACAAATAATAATAATAAATAATAAATAACTAATAATCCCTAATAAAAAACTAATCCATAAACTATCTAAAAAACTAATAATAATAAACTAATAAACCTAAACCCATAACTAAACTAATAAAACTAATAAACTAATAAATTAACTAACAAAACAAAACTAATAAAACTAAACCATTAACTAAAATTAACTAAAACCTAAATAATAATAAAACTATAAACTAATAATAATAACTAACTAAACTAAATAAACAATTAACTAATAATAACTAAACTAACTAATAGTAATAAATAAACTAAAATAAACAAAACCCCAATAAGCAAACTAACTAAATAAAGTAATTTACTAAACCTAAACTCACCCCCACCCTAAACTAACCTAAAATAATAATAACTAAAACTAAAACTAAAAAAAATAAATAACCTACCTAAAACTAAACTAACTAAACTAAACATAATACTAATAATAAAATAATAATAACCTAAAACTTATAAAATATAATAATAACTAATATAAACTAAACCTAAAATCTAAACCCTCTTATTGAGCAATTTTGGGATCCCTCGCATTCTTGGTGAGTTTTCATGTGCTTTCTCTCTTGGTTTCCTTATAAATGGTCAACTTTGGGCTGATCTTGACATGTTCTTATCATGATGATGTGACTCATGGTGTTAGCCTCTTTAAATCCATGGGGTAAATCCCATGTGCCAATGGATCCCGCTAGGGCATTAGAATTTTTTGGTAATCCTTGTTCTAAATTACCTGCTGTTACTAAATCTTTCAAAAAGGCTTTAGCCTATAAGAATTCCTCCACTAAGCATCTTTTGAATTTGCTTCATATGACTTTTAAAGGTACTCTAGCAATTATGATTTTAGATGAGGATATTGAAAGATTAGCTGAGCCTTTTGGACAAAGATAGAAGATATCTGTTCTTTTTTTAATAGATTAAATTTATCTGGTTCATTTTATATTGGGCTGAGTGATCCAAGGCATGTTCTGATTAAACTTTCTAATGACCTTGATTACAAAATAATGTTTTCTAAGAGTTTTTACTATGTTTTTAATTGTCAAATGCGTATTCTGAAGTGGATGCCTATGTTTGATGTTAATGAAGAGTCTCCTATTATTCCATTTGGATTTCTTTACCTAACTTGCATATTCATCTATTTAATCATCAAATTCTTTATGCTATTGGGTTGATTTTTGGTGCCCTTTGCAATTTGATCAAGCAACAGTTGCTTCTTCTAGACCGTCTGCTACTAGAATTCATGTAGAGATTGAAATTACTAAACAATATCCAAAAGAAATTTGGTTGGGTTCAAAGAAATGCGATTATTTTCAAAAAGTTGTTTTTGAGAAGTTTCACATTTTATTGAAATCATTGTAAGATTGATGGGCATGAAATTTTTGAATGCTTTATTACTCATCCCTCTCTTAGGAAGAAAGTCACCAGTAAGAATTCAATTGTTGAAAAAATGATGATTCTCTCAAGTTGGATAAAGAAAAATCTGCTTTTCAAAATTCTGATGTTTTGCAAAACCAGATTTCTAAATCTTCTAAAAAAGTTTTACCTATTAATGATTTGTCGAATGAGGAAGGAAATTTTGGTGTTTCTGAAAAAGTTTTAACTAATAATAATGCTCTAAGTGTTTCTTTCGAAGATTCTATCAAAGGGAAGACTTTAGAGGTTGTGGTTAATGATTCTAATGGTTTGGATGTTGTGCATAAGTCCTTTCATGATGATGGATCAAATATTGTTGATGCTAACACCATTTCTTCTAATCAATTGGATATTGTTTCTCTTTCACTTATGTCTGCTTTAGATCATGGGAAAGAGATAATTTCTTTGCCTTCTTTGATTGAGAATGGTGGTGAAAAGAATCTTCTTATTTCTAATATTTTAATTTCTGGTCCTAACAATCTTGTTAATATTGGCTATCCTTCTTTTAAAAAATAAGATTTATATACTTGTGATAATTCTCTCATTGTGAAAAGTTCTATTTTAGTTCAAAATGTTGGTTTTCTATGGTTAGTAATTATATTCATAATTTTGGTAATATGTTATATGTTTCTAAGGGATTTGAATCTTATTTTAATCTCTTACATGAAGATTGTACTAAAAATATGGATTATGCTTCTCTTGCTTCCTTTATGAATGAAGATAGGGAGGACACTCTTCAGATTTTGTTGCAAGGTGAAAATATAGATAATTGTCTCCTTAATAAAGCTATTTCTGCTTCTTCTTTCACCGATAAATGCACTATTTTGATTTTCCTTTGTCTAATGTTGTGGATGATTCTGAATGCTCTTCTTTGAAATTGATAGCTTTTGTTGATCCCCATGCCTTTTATAATAATACTGATTCATTTTTGGATGGAGAATTTTTAGAGAAAGGGCATGGTTATAAAACTGTTTACAAGAAGAAAAAAACGTGTTCACATTTATGCCCCTCGTCACTTATTGAGGGTTACTCATTCCAAAGCTTCTTGGAAATAATCTCTCCTATCCTTAGGAGGTTTTCGCTTTTGTCTGGTTATTTCTCTTATTATCGAGCTTTGTCGTGTTTTCTTTTACATGGAGTATCGTTTCTTTTTCTCCTCCTTCTAGCGGTGTTTCTAGCTTCGCTGTTGAGTTTTTTTGGTACCCTTTGGCCTTGAACCTAAACTAAATAAAACCTAAAAATAAAATAAATAAAAATACCTCGACCTAAATAAAATAAAATAAAAACCTAAACTAAAACCTAAACCTAAACCTAAACCTAAACCAAAAAAATAAAATAAAATAAAATAAAAACTAAACTAAAATAAAATAAATAAAAACCTAACCTAAAGTAAAAAATAAAATAAACCTAAAAATTAATAACCTAAATAAAATGAAAACTAAATGTAAGATAAAAATAAAATAAACCTAAGATAAAATAAAATAAAAACTAAATAAAAACCTAGACCTAAAAAAATAAACCTAAAAATAAAACCTAAAAATAAACCTAAACCTAAAATAAATAAAATAAAATAAATCTAAACCTAAACTAAAATAAATAAAGCCTAAATCAATGCCTAAAATAAACTAAACCTAAATCCTAAACTAAATAAAATAAAATAAAATAAAAATAAACCCAAACCTAAACTAAAAAATAAAACCAAAAAGTAAACCTAAAATAAAAACCTAAAACCTGAACCTAAAAAAAAATAAAAACCTAAACCTAAACATAAAAATAAAAAATAAAACCTAAACCTAAAAAATAAAATAAAAATAATACTAAACTAAAAAACAAACATAAACCTAAACCTAAAATAAAAAACATAAACTTAAATAAATAAACCTAAAATAAATATTCTAAATTAAATATAAATAAAAAATAAACCTAAACTTATAAGTTTATATAATTTAAAAAAGAACCCTAAACCCTCAATAAATAAATAAAAAAACCAAACCCTAAACCCTAAACCCTAAACCCTAAACCACCCTAAAGCATAAAACCCTAAACCCTAAACCCTACACCTTAAAAAATTATACCCTAAACCCTAAACCTAAATCTTAAACCCTAAACCCCAAACCCTAAACCCTGAAAACCTAAAAACCTGAGCCTAAACTAAATAAAAACTAAAGATAAAATAAATAAATAAACCTAAACCTAAATAAAATAAAAAAATCAAATCAAATAAAAACCTAAACTAAAACCTAAACCCACACCTAAACCTAAACATAAAAATAAAATAAAATAAAAAATAAAAACTAAAATAACATAAAATAAATAAAAACCTAAACTAATCTAAAAAAAATAAACCTAAAAGTAAAAAATCCTATATAAAATAAAAATAAAATAAACCTAAAATAAAATTAAATAAAAACAAAATAAAAACCTGAACCTAAAAAATAAACCTAAAAATAAATAAAAAATAAAACCTAAACCCTAAGCTAAAAAAAACTTAAACCTAAAAAAAATAAAATAAAATAAACCTAAACCAAAACTAAAATAAACAAATGCAAAACCTAAACCTAAAATAAAGTAAACCGAAACACTAAACTAAATAAAATACAATAAACTAAAACTAAAACTGAACCTAAAATAAAAACCTAACACCTAAACTTACAAAATTTAAATAAAAACCAAAACCTAAACCTAAAAATAAAAAATAGAAGTTAAACCTAAAAAAATAAGAATAAAGTTAAACCTAAACCTAAAAAATAAACTAATTTTAAAAGCCTAAACTAAAATAAATAAACCCAAAATAAATAAACAAAACTAAATAAAAAAATAAACTTAAATAAAAATAAAAAATAAAATAAACTAAAATAAATAAAAAATTAACTAAATAAACTAAATTAACCTAAACCTACCGGTTTACTTAGTTTAAAAAAAACACTAAACCCTAAACCCTAAACCATAAAACCTAAACCTACAACC
Organism: Cymbidium sinense; assembly: GCA_021442155.1. Taxonomy (NCBI): domain Eukaryota; kingdom Viridiplantae; phylum Streptophyta; class Magnoliopsida; order Asparagales; family Orchidaceae; genus Cymbidium; species Cymbidium sinense. The sequence goes on along the minus strand of CM038214.1, from coordinate 1,418,335 downwards.
CCAAACCTACTACCCTAAACACTAAACCCTAAACCCTAAACTAACCCTAAACCCTAAACCCTAAACCCTAAACCCTAAACCCTAAACCCTAAATCCTAAAACCCTACATCCTAAACCCTAAACTAACCTAAACCTTAAAACCCTAAACCCTAAAGCCTATACTCTAAACTAAACTAAGCTGAGCTAACCTTAAACCCTAAACCATAAACACTAAACCCTAAAACCTCAAAACCTAAACCCTATAGCCTAAACACTAAACCCCAAACACTAAAATCCAAAACCCCAAAACCCAAAACCTAAAACCTTAAACCATAAAAACATAATAACCTAAACTAAATAAAACCTAATAATAAGATAAATAAAATAAAATAAAAACCTAAACTAAAACCTAAACCTAAAAATAAAATAAAATAAAATAAAATAAAATAAAACCTAAACCTAAGAATAAAAAGCCTAAATATAATAAAAAGTGGATGTAAAATAAGAATAAAATAAACCTAAAATAAAATAAAATAAAAATTAAATAAAAACCTAAATTTAGAAAAATAAACCAAAAAATAAAACCAAAAATAAATAAAAAATTAAACCAAAGCCCTAAACTAAAAAAAAACCTAAACCTAAAATAAAAATAAAATAAACAAAATAAAATAAACCTAAACCTGAACAAAAATAAACTAAACTAAAATGAATGAAACCTAAACCAAAACCTAAAATAAATTAAACCTAAACCTAAACCAAAATTAAATAAACTAATATAAGCTAAAAATAAACCTAAACCTAAACTAAAAAATAAAATTTAAAAATAAACCTAAAATAAAAACCTAAAACCTAAACCTAAAAAAATAAAATAAAAACTTAAACTTAAACCTAGAAAAATAAACCTAAACCTAAAAAGTAAAATAAAATTAAAACTCAACTAAAAATAAATCTGAACTTAAAAAATAAACTAAAATAAAAATCCTAAACTAAAATAAATAAACTTAAAATAAATAAACTAAACTAAATAAAAACTATAAATCTAAATAAAAATAAAAAATAAAATAAACTCAAATAAATAAAAAAGACAAAAAACTTACCTAAACCTACTGCTTAATTTTTTAAATTCTAAATTTTAACTAAAACCCTAAACCCTAAACCTTGAATCTTAAACCCTAAAACTAACCCTAAACCCTAAACCCTAAACCCTAAAACCCTTAACCCTAAACCCTAAACATTAAACCCTAAACCCTAAACCCTAAACCCTAAACTCTAAACCCTAAACCTTAAACCCTAAAATGATAAACCCTAAACCCTAAACCCTAAAATCTAAAACCCTTAACCATAAACCCTAATCCCTAAAACTGTAAACCCTAAATGATAAATCCTAAACCCTAAACCCTAAACCCTAAACTCTAAACCCTAAATCTTAAATCCTAAACAAACCCTAAAATCATAAACCCTAAATGATATAGCCTAAACCCTAAAACTTAAACCCTAAATGAACCCTAAACCTAAAACCCTAAATATCCTTAAACCCTAAGAATGGGCAGAACCTTGATGGCTAAAACATCACTATCAACTAGGTTCATTCTGGATTTGGAGGTGGAGGCGAAGGCGGAGGTTCCGATTATCATAGTGGTGGTGGGGGATCTGGGGGTGTTGGTAGATATGGAGTTTTGGTTGGAGCAGTGGTGGTTATGGATGGGAGGAGCGACAAAGGTTACCCGAGGTGGTGGCGAGGGAGATCGGGATATGGTGGCGGATCCTACTACCGAGAGGAGAGTGGTTCTGATGGGAACTGAGAAACCAAAGAAGAATCACCGACTGTGCTTATGGAACTTCTTTAGAGTAGAGTTTCTATCTAGTTTTTAATTTTCTCTATGGGTGCTCATTTTTGATCTATGTCATCGCTTGGGTCTTAGAAAACTTGGGATTCTACTTTGTTCATGAAATCAAAAATAAGAAATGTTGAGTCTGAATTTGTTCTCTATTAAAAAAAACCATAAACCCTTAACCCTAAACTAAAACTTAAACCCTAAACTAAAACCTAAACCCAAAACCCTAAACCTTGAACCCTAAACCCCAAACCCTAAACCCTAAACTAACCTAAAACCCTAAACCCTAAAAAGCTAAAAACCTAAACCTAAACTAAATAAAAACTAAAAATAAAATAAATACAAAAATCTAAACCAAAATAAAATAAAATAAAAACATAAACTAAAACTTAAACCTAAACATAAACCTAAACTTAAAAAAAAATAAAATAAAAAATAAAAAATAAACTAAAATAAACTAAATGAAAATCTAAACTAAACTAAAAAAATTAAAAACCTAAATAAAATAAAAATTAAACCTAAAATAAAAATAAAATAAAATAAAACTAAATAAAGACCTAAACCTAAAAAATAAACCAAAAAATAAAACTGATAAATAAAAAAATAAAACCTAAACCCTAAGCTAAAATGCCTAAACCTAACATGAAAATAAAATAAACAAACTAAAATAAACCTAAACCTAAACTAAAATAAACTAAACTAAAATAGATAAATCCTAAACCTAAACCTAAACCTATGATAAGTAAAATAAAATAAACTAAAAATAAACTTAAACCTAAACTAAAAATAAAACCTAAAAATTATCCTAAAATACAAACCTAAAACCTAAACCTAAAAAAAAAAATAAAAACCTAAATCAGAACCAAAAAAGAAAAAATAAAACCTAAACCTAAAAAAAAAAAAATTCAACTAAAAATAAACCTAAACCTAAAAAATAAACTAAAATAAAAGACCTAAACTAAAATAAGTAAACATAAAATAAATAAACTAAACTATAAAAATAAAAAACATAACTAAATAAAAATAAAATAAATAAAATGAACTAAATAAATTAAATAAACTTAAACCTACCGGTTTACATAATTTAAAATAAAACCCTTAACCCTAAATCCTAAACCCTAAATCGTAAACCCTAAAACTAACCCTAAAACTTACAACCCTAAACCTTCAACCCTAAATCAACAACGCTAAAACCCTAAACCCTAAACATGAAACCCTAAACCTTAAAACCTTAAACACAAAACCCTAAATCATAAACACTAAGTTAACCCTGAACCCTAAACTAACCATAAACCCTAAGAGTGGGCAGAATTGACGAAGAACATCACCATCAACCAGCACTACATCTAGAGAGGATGCTAAGGCAGGTGGCGTAATTATTTGTGGTGGTTATGGAGGCGGGAGGAGCGATGGAGGTTATAGCCGTAGTGGTGGCGGAGGGAGAGATTAGGGATATGATGGTAGATCTCGCTACCCAAGAGGCGAGGGTGGTTCTAATGGGAACTTGAGAAACTGAAGAACGACAGATCTGATCTACTGCTTATGAAATTATGGCTTTACAATAGAGACGGTTCTACTTATCTAGGGTTTTTGATTTGCTCTATGGGTGCTCATTTTTTATCTATGTTGTCACTTGTGTCTTAGAAAAGTTAGTGCTTGATGAAATCAAAAAGAAAAAAATGTTTAATTTGAATTTATCCTCTATTAAAAAATAAAACTTTAAACCTTAAACCCTAAACCCTAAGAATGGGAAGAACCATAATGACAGGAACATCACAGTCAGCTAAGTGCAATCTAGATCTAACGGTGGAGGCATTATTATCACAATGGTGGTGGGGGATCTGGAGGTGCTAGTGGATATGGTGGTGGTGGTTATTGATGCGGGAGGAGCGACGGAGGTTACAGTTATGGTGGTGGCAGAGGGAGAAATCGGGGATATGATGGAAGATCCTGCTTCGATAAAGGGGTGGTTGATAAAACTAGAAGCTAAAGAATGACCGATCCGATCTGCTTCTTATTAAACTGTCTTTACAATAGAGATGGCTCTACTTATCTAGGGTTTTATGGGTGCTCATTTTTTATCTATGTTGTCACTTATGTCTTAGAAAACTTGGGGTGATACTTAGTTCACGAAAGTGAAAACAAGAAATGTTGAATCTGAATTTGTTCTCTATTAAAAAAATCATAAACCCTAAATCCTAAACTCTAAACCTTAAACTAAATCTTAAATCCTAAATAAAAAACCTAAACCCTAAACCCTAAACCCCAAACCCTAAACCCCAAACTCTAAACCCTAAACCCTAAAAGCTTATAACCTAAACCTAAACTAAATAAAACATAAAAATAAAATAAATAAGAAGCCTAAACTAACATAAGATAAAAAAATAAAATTAAATTAAAACATAAACTAAAACCTAAACCTAAACCTAAACCTAAACCTAAAAAGAAAATAAAATAAAAAAATAAAGACTCAACTAAAATAAAATAAATAAAAACCTAAACTAAACTAAAAAATAAAAAACTTAAATAAAATAAAAACTAAACATATAAAAAAAATAAAGTAAACCTAAAATAAAATAAAATAAAAACCTAAACTTAAAAAATAAACCTAAAAATAAAACTAAAAATAAATAAAAAATAAAACCTAAACCCTAAACTAAGAAAAACCTAAACCTAAAATAAAAATAAGATAAACAAATTAAAATAAACCTAAACCTAAACTAAAATAAACAAAACTAAAATAAATAAATCCTAAACATAAAACTAAACCTAAAGTAAATAAAATAAAATAAACTAAAAAATAAAACCTAAAAATACACCTAAAATAAAAACCTAAAACCTAAACCTAAAACCTAAAAATAAACCACTTGTAGTCTAAAAAGTAAGATTATATGTTCAAAATAAATATTATATGTTGTAGCATAGTATAGCATCATATATCATAATATATTATGCAACACATTTTAAATTCTTTTAGTATTTTACAATCATGTAGTTAAGCCTACATGAGCATTATTTATAAAAGTGTTGATTTACACTTTAAAATGGTAGAATTTGGCCAAATTTATAATAGGTGGAGCATGGCATCATAATATATTGTTCCAATTTAAAATATGTAAGTGTTAAGACTAAAATATATAGTTTTTTATTTTTTAGTCTAATTTTATGATTTTTTTTATCTTAAGCAATCCCCTGTGATGTGATATGCAATATAATATAATATAATATGTTATAGTGTATTATAATATAGGATGCCATAACATAGTGTAGCTTCATGCATTATAGCATATGATTGTGTATTACCATTTATTGTTTAGCATATTTTAGATTATTATGGTATGATGTAGTAGAGTTTATACCAGTATAATTCATAAAAATATTGATTTATATGCTGAGATGATGGGATTTGGCCAAATTTAAGGTAAGCTTTAGGTAACATCATTGGGGGTGTGCTATGGTGTGTCTTTTAATCAAAAGAATGGAATTTTGCATCAAAAATTAATGTTTATTTTTCAACCAAATATTATAATTTTTTTGCTCAAAGTGATTCATTTTAAGGTGTAATGTAAGATAATATATTATATGAAAGCATATTAAAATATAATGTATATAACAATATAACTTCACATTTATATGAATGTGGTGGTGTGTTACTAAATGTTATTGTACATTTTAGTATGTTTTACTTTTATTATAATACATTGGGTCAAAACTCACAAAAATGTTAATTTGAAGGTTGACATGGAAGAATTTAGCCAAATTCATGGCACACACCAAAGAAGCAACACCAAAATTATAATATTTTTACCATTTCTAATAGAAAATAACCATTTTACATCCTAAATGAACATTATTCATATTTTGAGAAAATTTTGTTATTTGTTCCTTTTAAGTGATTCTAATGAGGTGTAATGTTAGACAATATATTATATTATAGAAAATTATATTATAACATCATATATTATAATATAATATAGTGTGTTAATTCACACTATAATATGTTTAGCATGATATTGTATAGTTAGTTTGAGCTTGCACCATCACAAATCATAAAATGTTGATTACAATGTTAAGATGATGTAATGGAATGAATACATTGTTAGGCTTTTACTTGATGTATTAATGGTGTGCATAAGAGAAGAAATAAAATTTGATGAGAATTACATGTCAAGGACATGGAGGGAGATCCACTAGGGGATCACACATGCATTGGACCTGTCATGTGAGGGGTCTATGTCGAGGGCATAGAAAAAAAAATTCTATTAGGGATAAGGTTTGAATTTGATTTGATTATATGATTTATGAAAAGAAGATCCACTAGGGATAACAATCTATAATCCACCAAGGATTAAGATCTAATTGACTTTAATTTGTTTTGTTTTAATTGATGCAGAGGCATATTTGCTAGAGATATAGGCTCAAGTTCACTGGGGGGTATATAAACCTTCCACTAGGGAAGCAGGTTCGGGCTATCCCCCAGGAATTGGGATTTGAGTTTGATTTCATAGATTTTTTTTGGGGATGTATCTGCTGGGAATAAGAGTTTGGTTAGATTTCTTTGATTTAGACTCTACTGGGAGTTTATTTAATTTGGCTACGCTAAGGAGGTTGGTTTTGAATTTGATTTATTTTCTTGACTTGTTTATATATGATTTGGGGCTCCACTAAGGAGAAGGGTGTGATTTAACTCCATTAGGGAAAATTAGATTGGGTTTAATTTAATCTAAGTTAGTGTATGGACCTTGTTGGTGTGTGATGGACCCACTAAGAATGGGCTATCTCAGCCTTGATCTACCTCAGGTTTATAAATCCAAATGGATAGTCTACCGGGTAGAGCTAGCCAACCTAAAGGGTTTCCTTTCAATGTGCAATGATTATGCTAGGAAGAAGGAGTAGCAGACATACATCACTTGAAGAGGAACAACCACAAGGGTGTCCTGTTACATGCACATCAAATTGAACCTAACCTAGGGCAACTACTGAGTGAATGCTTGTGGGGATTTATATCTTCTCAAAACTAGTCAGGATTAATTTTATCTTAAGTTCATGTCATTTGATATGGTTTATTTGGTTAGTTTGAGTTTTAATTGAGGGCATATCCACTAGGGATGTGAGCTCAAATTTTAATAGATTTAATTTGGACCATGTGCGCAATGGACCCACTGAGAAGGGGCTATATTGGACTTGTCCAATCTCAAATTTATAAATCCAAGTGGAAAGTCTACTGGCCATGGGGTAGAGCTAGCAAGCCTAAGGGATTTCCTTTTGGTGTGCAACGACTATGCTAGGAAGAGGGCATAGCAGACTTACATCTTCTAAAGTAGTGAACAACCATTAGGGTGACCTATTGGTAGAATAACAAATCAAACTTGACTAGGGGTGACTATTGAGTGAATGATGCTAGGGACTTATATTAACTCAAGAGTATTCAGGCAATTCTTATAGAGAGTTTTGCTGACACTGTCTTAAAGATAGGATGCTTGCTTGGGAAAAGTTATCGCTAAGGATGTCCCCCTAATCCACAAGTGAATATATATTTTGTTTATATGTTTGTGTGGACCCTATTAGTGTGTGAGGGACCACACTAAGAAGGGGCTATGTTGGCCTTGACATATCTCAGATTTACTGGACCAAGAGAGAATCTGCACATCCATAGGACAGATCTCTAACCATAGGGATGGTTACTAGGAAAGGGGAACTATCCAATCTGATAGTAACCCGGGTAGTGTCTAAATGGGGTCACAAAGGACGTGATCCAAATATAGTGTCCTCAGTGGAGGTGCTACCAGGGGAGTTATCTTGACCCTGGAAAAAAAGCCTATAGGAGTATGGTGGCCAACTCAAGGAGAAAGTGTAGTAGACTTACATCTGCCATGAGTGGTATATATTAAGGTGTGAGAACCAACCAACCGAAGGTGTATCTATCAGCATAGTGAGAACCAACCAACCTAAGTTGCCCATTGGTGTTCAATGATAAATATGGAAAGAAATCATGTAGGCTTACAACTTTCCAAGCAGAACTAATCATTGAGATAATCTATCATTGGTGAGGCAGATATTATTTGACCTAGAGACGTGCTAAGCCCCGAGGAAGGACCTAGATTTGAAGGTCAAGAGGAAAGGGTACTTATCCTAAACCTCAAATATACTCAAACCGACTATATATAAGAAGAAGCATGGCACCCTCAAAACCAAGCCAACATGAGGTAGCTTATCGGCCACGTAGTAAGCACTACCAAACTAATAAGGCCCTCATCGGTCTGCAGTGGCCAAGTAAGGAAGGAAAGCATAGCAAACTTACATCCTTGAAAGTAGTGACACACTAGCAGGGTAGCACGTCAGCCCAACATAGAGCTGCTATTGAGTGAGTGTCATTAGGCATGTTATCTAAAACTCAAAGCAGCACGAGACAAAAGATATGTGTTTGTTTTATATGTTTATGTGTAGTTTATGTTTGCATTGTATCGATGAAGGATATGACACCACTCGGGTTCCTTACACCGACCCTAAACACTTCGTGGCAAATTCACAAACAAGAATACATTCAACATGGAAGAGACAAAATTCAAAATGGAATTTTCATTGATGATAATTATTTTCTAACATGAATTATAATATTTATTTAAGTAGAGCACATTGATAGGAAGCATTGGAAACTCTCCCTTATGATTATTAAGTTGATAAGATCCTCCTTGGTAGGCATTCTCTATGGCAAAAGGGCCTTCTCAAGTGGGTTCAAACTTGCCTCCCATCTTATGATGGGCAATAATCAGCCTCCTTAGAAATAAAATAAGGTCTCCTACTTGAAAAGCTCTAGGATGGACCAACTTTTTTTGAGCTTAAATAATTTTAACTTTGTATAATGCAAGATTTTGGCATGCCCACAGGCATATCTCCTCCAAACTTTCGAGCTCTTCTATCTGAAACTTGGCATTCTGCTTTGTTGTGATCTTGCTACCCATAGCTATCCTTAGTGATTGGAGTTGGACTTCTAATGGTAGAATATCTTTGGACCCATACACTAAGAAAAGGAGTGTAAGTTGGAGTTCTAGGCGAGCAGGGGCTCAACTAACTGCTCATGCCACTATCGCTTATTATTGTTGAGTTTCTTCTTAAGTATTTGGATGAGTGTTTTATTGAAGGCTTCTGCCAAGCCATTTACCCTCATGTAGTTGATGATAGAATATCTCCAATCTATACTATGTCTCTGGGTAAAGTTGTTGATCTCAGTGCTTTTGAATGCAATACCATTATCAAATATAATTCATCAAGGCACTCCATACCTGTATACAATATAATTCTTAAAAAGCTAGAGCACATGCTTTATGACCTCTAATTAGAATCACCTTCACCCATTTAGAAAAGTAGTAAGTAGGAGCTAAGATGAACTGATGACCCTTGGAAGATAGAGGATCAATCGGACCCACTATGTTAGTACCCCAACATTCGAATGGCCTTGAGGCTAATGTAAGATGTAGAATGTTGTGTGGTCAGTGTAGGACCACACCGTGTAGTAGACATTGGTGGTATCACCTAGCCATATCTATGCAATTTGATTATCGATAGCCAGTAGTACCCTAGTCACTTGATCTTGGGTTTCATCTTTGGACCAGATTGGTTGGCTCCATGTAATCTTGAGTGGACGCCGCCATGATCTTTGGGCTTTTGGTCTAACAAATATAACCATTTGATTATAAGACCGTTAGTACATTACACCATCTATAAGAGCATGGGAAAGTGCTATATGCTTCATATGATGGGCTTGGGACTTCTCTTGAGGTAGTTTGCCTTTATTTAGGTAATCCATAAATAGTTGCCTCCAATCTAACTCCTTATATTTCTTGATAATAGTAAGCTCCCCTTCAAGAGAGTACTTTTTGAAGAGTTCAATATCAATAAGGCATAAAACTTATTTATTTTGGCTAGAGAATGCTCTACGATGTTCTCTCCTTGAGAAATCTTCAATAGTAACAGGATTTGGGCCAACAACTCTATGGTGTACTTATGGTAGTGATGGAACTTGGGATTAATATACTTATAGGATCCGGATTTGGTTGATAATTACTAAGAATCCCCAAAGATGTTGATGTTCTAGATGCTCAAGTAATGGCTAACTCCAAACTAGCAATCATAGCCTCGATTCAACATCGATAGAGGGATGATATGAGAATCCATCACATCACAGTCCAGAGTTAAGAGAACTATTCTCACCTCTACCTTTCCTAGAATAGTAGATTATGGTTCTTCTCTTCTTTGAGAAGAAGCCACACCATCAAAGTACATCTCCCTGTGGTGAATGCTAGTATCCCTTAAGTTCATGATTTGTTCATCGAGGAGATCATCACTTAGAAAAGAAGTGGATGTCTGCTAAGAAACTTGGTACCGCTTGTCCTTTACCGCATGGGTATGAAGGTAATGAAACGTGAGAGGATCATGGATCATCGCCAACCATCCGCATATTGGCCATGTCATGAGATACTATAGTGGATTGATCTTAGAGATTAAGTTCTCTATGAGGAAGCATGTAGTAGTTTTTGGGATACAAAGATTAAAGCTAGGAAATGCTTCTTAATGGGTAGATAATTAGCCTCAGTAGGGATTAGACAATGCATATGGTAGTAGATTGTGTTTTCCTTCTCTTCATCATTGGCGTGGGTCAACAAAGCACCAAGGGAGTCATCTAATGTAGTAGTGTAAAGTATGAGCAGCTTGCCCGGGATAGGGGCTGCTAGAATCAATGACATCATTAGATAATGCTTGATGTCTTCGAAGGCATGCTCACACTTTTCATCCCACTTGAACTTGGTGTTTATTTTGATAAGTACAGAGAATGGCTAACATCTTCTTGACAAGTTGGATATAAAGCATCTTAGATATGCCAACCACCCTTGGAATGATCTGAGTTAAGTTAAACTTTTAGGGGGTGAAATTTCTAATATCACCTTGATCTTCTGTAGATCGATTTTGATTCCATGGTGTCGGACAACAAACCCAAGGAATTTCCCTGAAGCTAGAATGCACACTTCAGGGGGTTCATTTTGAGTTTAATTTGTCTTAACTATTTGAAAACTACTCTCAAGTCAAATAGATAGTATTCCTTTTATCTACTTTTGATCACAAGATCTTCGACATAGCACTTGACTTGATGATGAATGAGTTTATCAAAAATTTGAGTCATAGCCCGCTGGTATGTAGCACCAGCATTTTTATGTCTGAAAGGCATGACCTTATAGCAATAGATTCTAATTGGGGTTCTAAAAGTAGTGTTTCTTTCGTCTTCATGGGCTATCTTTATTTGGTTAGATCCATATGAGCCATCCATGAAAAAGAAGACTGCATGAGATGAGGCAATGTTCACCATCAGCTCCTGTGATTGGTAATGAAAATTCATCTTTTGGACAGGTCTTATTTAAATCCCTAAAATTGACGTATATGTGAATTTGGTCATTCTTTTTCTTAACTAGGATGATGTTGGCTAACAAGGTAGGGTATTTTTCTTCCCAGATGAAGCCAGTATCGATTAATTTCTTGACTTCATAAATAATCATTTGTTCTATATCTAATCACATACGTCTAGGAGCTTGCTTGATAAGGTTAGCAGTAGGCTCTATTGCTAGTTTATGGACTGCTACATTAGGAGCCAACCTAGGCATCTCTTCATAACTCCATGCAAAGTAGTCCTTAAATAAAGAATTGATGTATGTCGGGCATGGATCTTCTTTAGTTCCTAAGTTGATTACTTTGAGCTTATCGATGGTTGACTTGATCTCTTCTTTGAACTCTTCTTCAAAATCATCTGAAGTTTGTAAGTATAGCTCCTCATATAAGTTAATGTGAGTTGAAAAGAACCAATCAGATTACAAATGATTGGTGATGACTAAATAGCAATTTTCATCATCGACTGGACCTACTATACCAAATCCTAGTCCTGATCTTAATTGAGAGCATTTCCATTTGTTCTTCCATATTCTTTTGAAGTAGTCTGACATGTGCTTTGACCAAGTATGTGGGATTAAGCCTTTCTTTGCTAAATTATGAACACAAGGCAAGTACCAATCAACAGTAAATTCTATTAAATATTTATATGAATCATCATGAAGTTCTACATCAACTTCTTGACTTGAGGATGATGCTCCAAGAAAAATCCTCTAAGTCCTCACACCTGTGGATGACTTAGGGGATTCCTTAACTACCAAACCCTCAATATTTTGAGAGAAAAGTGGGGTTAAAGCTAAGGTTCTCAATTGATGTGTAACTATTACACATATAGACTTGGATACATTTATGCTTTGCTTTGGAGCCCGATCTTCATCGCTATTTGGCTCAAGTGTCACCTCCAAGAGAATCTACTACTGAATAGAGCTAGCTAGTGTACTAACCATATCTGGTTCATCATATTTGCTAGATTCTAAGTCTATATAAATAGCAGGTTCACTCCTGGTAGCTGGGACATATATTATATTGGGTGGCCAATAAAGAGGTTTTCCACCCTAGGACTGACTCTGAACTAGCCTCTTCTTCTTCCTTGTGGAGGTCAGGTCATCCTACCCATATTTTCGAATGGAGTAACGAACTATGGGTGTAATCTAATGTTAAGCTCCACTTCCACCTCCAAGTCTATTTCCGCTCCCTTTTTTTTTTTCATTTTCTCTTTTATTTTCTTTTTCCTTTTCTTATTCATTTTCTTTTTTTTCTTTATCTTTTATTTTTAAACTTTGGCCAAGTTCGTGAGAATAGACTTGTTGATTTTGAGGGAGGTAGTAATCCGCATCATCATATATGCCGACCTCGTGAAATGTAAATGGATTGAGATCTCCTTTGACACAGTAGAAGATCCCCCCTCTGACGAACTTCATACACTGATGTAGAGAGGATGGAACTATGTTTTTCTCATGTATCCATGGTCTCCGAAGGAAAGAGTTCAAAAATGCATCCGAGTCTATAATGTGAAACTTAGCTTCGATCTTCCAACCATTTATCTCCAAGGGAAACACTATGAAGCCTAAGGCCTGTTGACCTCACTTTTGGAGTGCGGATTCAATCTTCCCATCTTAGACTTAGGAATCTTCTAAACACTAAGACTTCCCTAGTCATAAGAAACTTCTAACAATTATGTAAACACTTAACCTAAGCCTAAAGACTTAGAAGGGTTAACCATAGGATTAGGTTATGCCTTAGGGATTAGGATAATCCACCTACCCTACAACCGAAATCCAATCCATGTCCATCTTCTCAAACCAAACCTCAAGTTCAATTAAAACATCAAATTGAAATCCAAATTCAAACTCAAATTACAAAACCAATTGATTGAAGCCTATCATCAAATCCAAACTTGAAACCCTTCCTAAGCCATATGACCTATCCCATGGACTTAGCCAAATCTTAATCCAAATCAATCCAAAATCAATTAATTTTCTCATAATCAATTTATATCTTCAATTAGTTTCCTAAATATATATCAAATCTACATTCAAATGATCAAAACTAAATCAAATTAAATCAAATTACATCAAAACCCTTCCTAAGCCATATAACCTATCCCATGGACTTAGCAAAATATAAATCCAAATCAAGTCAAACTCAATTGATTTTCTCACAAATCAATTATATTTTCAATCATCTTCATAAATTTAAATGAAATATACATTTAAATCATCAAAACTAAATCAAACCAAATCAAAATCCAAACCTAAGCCACATGACCCAACTCCAAGTATTTAGCTAAATTCCTTCATTCCAAAACCCAAATTCAATTGATTTTCTCATTAATCAATAATGCATTCAATCATATTCACAAATATAAATGAAATCTACAATTATCAAGCCAAACCAAAATCAACCCAAGTCAAACCCAGCTTAACCCTTTTAACTTGAAATGTTCAAATGAACCAAAACCTATTTGAACCCAAGCCAATTACAATTGAATATATATATATATACCTATTTGAACTCAAGCCAATTACAATTGAATAAATAAATATATATATATATATATATATATATATATATATATATATATATATATATATATATATATATATATATATATATATATATGTATCCCAAATCAATATATAAGCTCAACTAAATCAAACTCAACCCAAAATCAAGCCAACTAAACCCAATTGGTCCACTTGACCCAAACTTGCTAATTTAACCTATTTGAGCCAAGTTCTAATCCTACCAAAATTGGATTGAACCAAGCCCATCAAAACCTCCCATCATGATTATTGATCACCCTAGGTTGATCAATTGTCACAAATTGGGTCAAACCAAGTCAACTTGGTCATATGACCAAGTCAACCCCTTAACCCATATGAACTCAATCTAGCCAAATTGCAATCTAAGCCAAATCCCTTAAAACCAACAATTCATACCTAATCAAAATCAATATTTGAATATGACTTGACCTTCAATTGAGTCAAACCACACCTAATTTTCCCTTTTGACTCATGATGACCAAATTGACTTAAAGGACTAAATTGGGTCAAATCAAAATATAAACTAAATTTATTGGAACTAATGGCTCAAGTTCATCCTAAATTGATTGTTGAACTTTACCAAAGCAATGATTTGACCCAATATTTACCTAAAGGTTCAACTTGACCTAAATCAAAACCAAAGCATACAATCATCTTCAATTAGTCAACAAAACCCAAACTAAAACCCAACCTAAACTAATTTGGCCAAATTGGTCAAATTGGTCAACTTAACCCATTTGACTCAAATGGATTCAAATGAGCCAGAATCAAATATTTATCAAACTAAACCAAACCAATTGAATAAAAACATCCCAAATGATCATATGAACTTGATCCAACCCTTAGTTTGACCGTATTTGACCAATTGGTCAACTTTACCCAACCTAACCCAATTTAACCTAAATGAGTCAAATTGAGCCAAACTAACCAAATCAACTCCATTTTATATTAAATTTGGGCTAACCCACTTTTGGCTCATTTCAAATCTTCCTAAATCGAATCAAATGTTCATATTACCCTTCGATCAAGGGCATCACATCAGACAAATCTCCCATGCAAGTGGTCATTTCCATTCTTTGGCCACTTGGTACTCTCCCAATGGCCCACCTAGGCACCTAGGACACTGCCCAACCTAACCCAAAGGGTGGTTGGGTTGACCATGACCCATAGGAGGTGAAATCACCTTACCCTCCCCATTGGAGCATTTAAAACCCATAGGACACCCATGATTCCTCTTCGGTAGCCACCTCCACAACCAAGCCGAGCCATATTTGATCTGTGCTCAGGTAAGGTCAGATCAAGTGAATAATGGCAGAAGGACTCCATTCTCCCTCACATGTGTGACGTTAGACACCATTTCACATGTGAACAACGAGATTAGATAGATCAATCTGATTTAATCCTATTTAGCTGTCAGATTTTTTGTAGAGATCGGATAGCGGATGAGAAAGCGAGTCTACCGCCACCATGTAGGCGCTGAGTTAGATAAGTTTTAAGTAGCCAATCCTACGATTCCATGTGGAAAGCCATCAGCACACCACATGGCGCCAATAGGATTATGCTTTAATTAGGCTTAATTAATCATTTTTAATGGCTAAAACTTCTAAAAATCATAGAGAAATAAAAAATACCAATAAATACTCATTTTAAGAGAATTAATTTAAAATGATCTTAACTTCTTTTAAACACTAATTAAGGTTTTACTATAAAATTAATTAGCTTAAATACTCCTTAATTACTTGAGCAATTAATCCCAAATTTTGTGGGATAATTTAATGGTATGACATCTACCACCCATGATTTTCTTGGTATTTATTGCTAAATTAATTAAGAAAATTGACTACTTAAATTTAATTACTCTTTTAAGTTAATTAATGATTAATTAATCCCATGAATAGTAATAAATTGGTTAATTTAGTTTATTAATCAATAGTAAGTGAACTAAGGAATAGGGTTGGGACCCTTTTCCCAAGTTTATTTCTCCTTCTTTTTAAAATAAATTAATTAAGAATTAATGAATTAATTAAATCACTTAATCAAATTAAAATTATAATCACATCAGACCTTATTTAATTAAATAATGGGGTAGATCTTTAGGTGTTTAATGATGTAACGGAGTTTAACAAAATTATGGTTAGTCCACATGTGTAGGAAAACCATAAGAGTAATTAATTAAGTCCCTTAATCAAATTAACTATTAATCATGAGCCAATTGCATTAGGACCCTTTTATTTCCTAGGATCATTACAAGTGTATTTTCCATGCATATCATGTTGGCTCATAATTATTTAGTTAATTACTTTAAGGTGACATAGGTAAGGATAATTAATTCATCTAATTAAGGATTTAACTTAATTAGCCCATAAATTCAACTTAATTACATTTCCTTAACTTAAATAAAATCATTAATGTGAGAATGGGTTTAGAATAGAAAGTGATGATTTCTCTTCAGCCTCTTTAAATCAAATCAAATCCAGAACTTAATTAATAAAGAAGCTTTGGTTAGCTTTAAATAATCTTATTTGATTTGATTGTCCTTAAGAACTAGTTTGGCTGAATGAATCACATGCTTATATTTGATTGTCCTCTTTCCAATCATGTTAAATTTGGTATGTGATTTGAATTCATGCATCCATTTTTTCAAAATCAAGTAAAGTAAAATAGATTTCCATTATGTAAGCTTGCATATGTTGATTTAATTTAATATATGCAATGATGTTATCACCATTAAATCCAAATGTATTTTTCAAAAGCTTATAAATGAATAATAATATGTGTTATGATGCTGGTTATAAATACATAAGAAATGGATGTGCTTATAGCTTAAGTTTATGAATGTTGAGTTCTCTTCCCTTTATTCATGTGTTAATTTATATAAGATTGAATGGTAATGGGTATATAGTCTGGACATCTCGGGAACATGAGGCTTTAGCAAGTCTCAAAAAGATCATTTGATTGCCTCACTTCCATGGCTTAATAATGGAACATACCCATTTAATTTCATTCTTATGTATTTCAACATTAGAATTTGGATAGAGCTTTAATTAATATATATATAAATGATTCAATAAAAAATAAATACAATATTTGCATGGTTTTCTTTCCCTCAATTATGTGTACATCCATGTGTGTCCAAAAAAAGCAAGTATGTAGTCTAGAAATCCCAAGAATATGAGGTTTTAACTAGCTCCAAGGAGGTCATTTGATTACCTCACTTCCCTAGTTTAACCATGGCACATGGCTATTTAATTTCATTCTTAAGTTCTTTTGCATAAGAAATTGGATAAAGTTTTAAATTAATATGTTTAAATAATTCAATCAAATAAAATATAAATTCTAAACATACACATACATTCATCATTAAAGTGTGCTAAAATATGTTGCATGTATAAATACACTTAGGATTAAATCATATGCATGTTACATGAGATGGAAAGGAATGATTAAATATATGTGATGTGGTATAATTCAATTAAATTAATATTAAGATGCCTTTCATTTTGAATAGGATTATTTAAAGTGAACTTATACTTAAGATTAATTAAATCATTTAATAAGGCCTTCACTAAAGAGAACTAAATCAAATTAATATACTTTAGAAAGTGACTTAAGGTAGGGCTAAAAGAGGGCAATACTCTTTTCCTATTTTTATAACACTTAGTTGCTAAGTGTAATCAAATGAAACAAAAGAAAACACAAATTAAAATTCTCAAATCAAATAAACTACTTCAAGTGAAATCAAACATACATGTTAAATTGAATCCTTGTACAATTAGAAAATACAACACTAATGCCTAACACGACTTACCACACAAGCTTTAATACAAACATTAGAATTAAGTCACCACTTCTATCTCTAAGTTAGGACATTGTATGATGTGATGTATGTTTTGTTTTATGATGTATTATTTTTGATTGGATGTTAGGGTGTATGCTTCATAGATTGGATGATAGGCCAATATTAGACTAATAATTTTTTTGTAGGGGATTATGCTAAAGGGATGCTCAAAAATAAATATGAATGCTCTTTTTGCAAGTTGCTTAAATCCTTAAACATAATCCAAGTTAGGACAGGTGGGCTTAGTTACCCATGTGTAAGGTGCTAAGTCCAAATTATAAATGCAACTGCTTGGGATTATATGTATATTTAGCTAACCTCTATTTTGCATGCATAGTTAGATTTACTTTTCTCACATAAATGTAATTTTTGTAATAGGAATTAGGATTAGTGCTACGAGGGATTAGGATGAGCAATGGCAAGGCTTTCGGGAGCTCGTGATGCCTTTGAAGTAAGAACCATCCAAATCAAAGAAGGAACCAAATCAAAAATGGAGAAATGAAGAAAGAAGACCCCCACAACATTTAATACCATTATAATTATTTTTTCATATTCTAGGTTTTATAAGGGTAGATCTCAGCTACCCATCTTTTCTCTCTTCAGGTTGTATAACGGTACCTGACCACATTGGCCTTTTATTCTTTTACGGTAGTTTATATAATTGTTTGATGTTATGTTTACATTGTGCATTAGGATAAAATGATTTTCATATTTTCTTAAATGATTGATGCTTTCATGTGTGGCTTGGATACGATTAGGCTCTTAGGATGAAAATAACTTTTCTACCCAACTAATCACTCATAACTAAATTTTAAATAACTCATAACGCCATCATAAATCCTAAGACAAAAATAAGATAATTAAAAGATTTAACAACCCTTAGTTGTATGGTTGTATGTTTCACATCATGCATGCATATTATTTTCCCTTGAACTGAAGAAGCTCCATCTTTGCATGATAAAAGAATGCTTGACATGTGAGGGCATCCCTTGTGGTGGGGAACACCTTCTTCTAGATGATTTGACCCATAACCTATTTTATCATGCATTTAGACATAAAAAATCTTAAAGCCTCTATCAAAATGATGTGTCTAAAATGAAATAAAATTTGAAAATATTTTGCTGCTCATACCACTCATGCTCTAGTTTGTTAGGATGTGTGTTTTGGACTTTAGTCTCTTTCTAATTAAATAACTACCCTAGCTATCTTGCAATTCATAAGACCAATTTACATGGTTTTAAAATCATAGGAGGAGTTAGCTGGCGGCCACTCTAGGTGGTTATAAGTCTAGAAGTCTGATAATCTATTCTCTCTTATGGAGGTAAACCCTTATGTCTACCTATTGCTTAGATTTAAGTAGTGCTTTAGCTCATACTAAAGCTCCCCAGATTTAGGATCTGAGGAAGATATTTCCTTTGGGCTACGAGCATAAATCCTCACCTCTTAGGCATTCCGACAACCTTGTGTTGGATTATAAGCCTTTGTAATCTAATTAAATTTCAACTCAAAATATATAAATCATTTCAACTTCAAAATTATAAAGCCCAACCATAGGATAGATTGGAATGCTCACTAGGCTTCCTAGTATCATGAGTATTTCCTACTTATTTCAT
Organism: Cymbidium sinense; assembly: GCA_021442155.1. Taxonomy (NCBI): domain Eukaryota; kingdom Viridiplantae; phylum Streptophyta; class Magnoliopsida; order Asparagales; family Orchidaceae; genus Cymbidium; species Cymbidium sinense. The sequence goes on along the minus strand of CM038214.1, from coordinate 1,399,089 downwards.
TTGGATTTCAAAAATAAGTCTTCTCTTTGAACTTTCCCAATTTATTTTCCAAATACAACCATCCTTTGATAGTCTAACCTTGAAATATTTAGAGATGATAATTGCCTACTTTAATCGAGAGTATTCTTAGAAAATTTAATTTCCTAAGATGTAATTAAGCTTGCCTCCATAGGGAACTTAAGAACTTGGTTTAATATAAACCCTATTATATTTATCCATGTAAAGTAGGGGAAAAATCTCTAGTACATTAGAAAACCCATCATGCCTTAGGAGTCATTATTATGTGATTTGGTCCATTATAGGGTGATGCCTCTATCTTTCGAGATAGTACATCATACCTCAATGTTGTACCCGATAACCTCAAAAAGTCTCCCCCCCTCCCACTCCCATACATCCAAAAATAAACACCACAAGGCCCTCTGCATTGTTCATTGAATCCTCTCAACATCATCATTTATTTTTGGAGTTTGGAGATGTTGATCCTCAAGTAGGCAAGGGTTCTTAGACACATTATGTTGACTAGTACACCTGAGTCAACCAGAATTCAGGATAGCCTATATTTTCCAACATCCACTATAATGTAAAGAGGCGGTTGTGCTTGGTCATCCTTAAGAGTAAGTCTTCATCATTGAATGTAACTCCTAAGATGTCCTTCAAGTGGTATGTAACTCCTAAGACTTCTTGGAATGATGATATTGTGCATAGTTCTACCTTCTTATCGGGCTTACTTATAGCTTCTCCTATAGGATCATCAGAGTCAGCTAACTTTTCCTCTCTATAGTCCAACTCTGAATAAGAAAGGAAAGGATCAGAACTACTAGAGCTATTATTTTTATTTAGACTCAAAGAGATTTTAATAGGTATAAAATCAAGAGCATCATAAGTGGATAATATATAAGCAGAATCAGCTTTCATCATTAATTTATTTTTGGGTGGAGTTACATGATAGAAATCTAGTAAGGTAAATAGAGTAAGGGATTTAGTGCCCTTATCTTAGATACAACGCCTCGAGAGGAGGAGCTAGCAGAATAGGTCATAGTTACAACGATGGAGGGAGTACTGGACTCAGATGGTGGATACACTACTGGAGTATCTCGGGCAGGTATGGTGAGCTACTGCTACTGCTGGGCTGCTACCCTCCCCGAGATGTCTTTTGTAACTACCAAACCTTTTGTGGTGTTGGTGGTTTGAGCTACTTCAAGCACCTACAAAGAAAGCTTCTTGATCTTAGAAATGAACTTCTTAGAGGTTTGGGATAGGGAGATATCCTAACCTTCTTTGGTCTTAAGAAGATCGCAAGTATCCCCAAGGATTACTCTAATAGAAATGGATAGTTCTAATAAGTATTCTTTAGGGATAACTACGAATCCCAATTTGTACTGCATTTCAGCTTGTCCCAAAAGTGATGCAATCCTCTAAGACATGGCCTAACATACAGTGGTAGAGCAATAGCTAGGATCATCGCTCTTGCCCACTTCCTCCGGCCTCTTAGGCTATGGTAACTGAAAGTCATGTTTCTTTAAGAGATTATTAAAGACTTTCCTAGCTACATCCCTTTTGAATGAATATGGATTATTCAATCTATTGGAAAGAGTAAGTGGAAAGTAGCTACCTGGTGATGGATATGAATATCTCTACTATATAGGATGGTGAGGTGGTGGAAATGGTCGTTGTGGTGGCTGTGGTGGCCGGTATGATGGCTGAGGTGGTGGAAGAGGAGGTAGTAGAGGAGGCTACTGAGCTTGTAGTCTCTCATACTAAACTCTGGCTGGTTGCTTCCCTCTGTCCACTTACACAACTATCCTTGGATTCTTCTCAAACACCTTCTACTACTTGGGCTTAGATGATTGGTCTGGAAAGGGCAATTGTTTGGCTTCCTCTTGTAAGCTAGCCACCTTATTGATTAATTTCTCGAATGTTTTGATGGTAAATCCCATAAGCAAAAGACTGGGCCATGGATATTCTTGAGAAGAATCTCAATGGCATGCTATTCGGACAGCTGTGGTTTGCATTTCATGCTTAGGTTGCGCCAGCTGAGATTGTAATCAACAGTAGACTTGTTGAGTTTTTGTTTCTCTACAATGAGGTCGCCTACAGTCCCCCTTTGCTGACCTCCAGCTAACCTCTTGATAAAGAGTTGCTCCAACTCAACAAAAGTCTTCACCGAACTGTTAAGCGTACCAATCAAATGCAACACCTAACATCTAATGAAAAGGCAAGAGAGGTGTGTTGCCGCAAGATTGCAACAAATAATTCTAATGTGCACAATGTGTTATTGTGAGTTCCGACTATTATCAAAGATCTTGAATAATGGTGGCACAATAGCCTAAATAAAATAAAAATTAAATAAAAACCTAAACCTATAAAATGAACCTAAAAATAAATAAAAAATAAAGCCTAAACCTAAAATAAATAAAATAAAATAAACATAAACCTAAACTAAAATAAAAAAAACCTAAACCTAAACCTAAAGAAACTAAATCTAAACCCTAAATTAAATAAAATAAAATAAACTGAAAATAAACCTAAACCTAAACTAAAAAAAAAACATAAAAAAAATTAAACCTAAACCTAAGAAAATAAAATAAAAACCCAAACCTAATCCAAAAAATAAAAAATAAAACCTAAACCTTAAAAATAAAATAAAAATAAAACTAAACTAAAAAAAACAAACATAAACCTAAAAAATAGACAAAAGTAAAAACACCTAGACTAAAATAAATAAACCTAAAATAGATAAACTAAACTAAATAAAAATAAAAACTAAACCTAAATTAAAAAATAAACTAAAATAAATAAAAAATAAACTACAAGCTAAATAAACTTAAACCTATCGGTTTACTTAATTTAAAAAAAAAACCCTAAACCCTAAACCATAAATCCTAAACCCTAAACTCTAAATCATAAACTAAACCTAAACTCTAAACCCTAAACCATAAACCCTAAACCTTAAACCATAAATAATAAACCTTAAAAAACCCTAAACCCTAAACCATAAACCCTAAAACCTTAAACCCTAAAATCCTAAAACCCTAGACCCTAAACCCTACACCCTAACCCTAAACCCTAAACCCTAAAACCCTAAACATTAAACCTTAAACCCTAAAAACCTGAAAACCAAAAAAACTAAACCTAAATAAAATAAAATTTAAAAATAAAATAAATAAAAAAGCTTAAACCTAAATAAAATAAAAAATAAAATAAAATAAAAACCTAAACTAAAACCTTAATCTAAACCTAGTAATAAAATAAAATAAAAAAATAATAACCTAAACTAAACTAAAGAAAAATAAACCTAATAATTAAAAACCTAAATAAAATAAAAACTAAAAGTAAAATAAAAATAAAATATACCTAAAATAAAAATAAAAAAATTGAAACCTAAAAAATAAACCTAAAAATAAATAAAAAACAAACCCTAAATCATAAACTAAAAAAAACCTAAACCTAAAATAAAAATAAAATAAACAAAATAAAATAAACCAAAACCTAAACTAAAATAACAAAACTAAAATAAATAAAACCTAAACCTAAATCAAAAATAAACTAAACCTGAACTAAATAAATTAAAATAAACTAAAAATAAATGTAAACCTAAACTAAAAAATAAATCTTAAAAATAAACCTAAAATAAAAACCTACACACTAAACTTCAAAAAATAAAATAAAAACCTAAACCTAAATCTAAAAATAAAAAATAAAACCTAAACCTAAATAAAAAATAAAACTCGACTAAAAAAAAACCTAAACATAAAAAATAAACTAAAATAAAAAACTTAAACTAAATTAAATAAACCTAAAATAAATAAACTAAAATAAATAAATATTAAAAATAAACCTAAATAAAAATAAAAAATTAAATAAACTAAAATAAATAAAATAAACTAAAATAATTAAAATATATACTAAATAAATAAAATTAACCCAAATCTACTGATTTACTTAATTTTTTTTAAAGAAAAGAAAATAAACCCTAAGCTAGCCCTAAACCCTAAAAAAACTAAAAAAAACTACACCTAATACTTTACTTAATTTGAAAAAAAAAGCTAAACTAAAACCTGAACCTAAACCCTAAATCCTAAACCATAAAATAAAAAATAAAAAATAAAAAGGTAAAAAACCCTAGCCCTAAACCCTAAACCCTAAAAATAATCTAAAACCCATAACCCTAAACACTACACCTAAAATCCTAAACTGTAAAACCTAAACCCTAAACCCTAAAAACCCAAAACCCTAAAGCGTAAACACAATACCCTAAACCTTAAATCCTAAACCCTAACCCTAAACCCTAAAACCCTAAACCCTAAACCCTAAACCCTATACCCTAAACTCTAAACCCTAAACCATTAAAACCTAAAAACATAAACCTAAAAAATAAAATAAAATAAAACTCAACTAAAAAATTAACCTACAAAAATAAACTAAAATAAAAGACCTAAACTAAAATAAATAAATAAAAAATAAATTAATTAAATTAAATAAAAATAAAAAGTAGACTTAAATAAAAAGAAAAATAAGTAAACTAAAATAAATAAAAAAATAAACTAAGTAAACTAAATAAACCTAAACCTATTGGTTTACTTAATTTAAAAAATATAAAATAAAAAAACCCTAAACCCTAAACCCTAATCCCTAAAGCCTAAAACTAACCCTAAACTGCAAACCCTAAACCTACAACACTAAACCTACAACCATAAACCCTAAACTCTAAACCCTAAACCCTAAACACTAAAAATCCCTAAACCCTAAACCCTAAACCCTCAACCAGGCTCATTCTGGATCTAGCGGTGGAGGTGAATGCAGAGGCGACAGTTATCACAATTTTGGTGGGGGATCTGGAGGTGCTGGTGGATATGGAGGTGGTGGTCAGAGCAGTGGTGGTTATTGAGGCAAGATGAGCCACAAAAGTTATAGTCATGGTGGTGGCGGAGGGAGAGACCGGGATATGATGGTGGATCCCGTCACTCGAGAGGCCAGGGTGGTTCTGATGGGAACTAGAGAAACTAAAGAACGGCTGATCCTATATGCTACTTATAGAACTTTGTCTTTACAGTAAAGATGGTTCTAGTTATATAGGGATTTTAATTTTCTACATGCATGCTCATTTTTTATTTATGTCATCGCTTGTGTCATAAAAAACATGGTGTGTTACGTGGTTGATAAAATCAAAAAGAAGAAATGTTGAATCTAAATTTATTCTTTGTTAAAAAAATTCCAAAAACCTTAAACCCTAAACCTAAAACCTAAACCTTACACTGCAAACCGTAAAAATCATAAACCTTAAACCTTAAACCCTAAAACTCTAATCTGTAAACCCTAAAACCCTAAACCCCGAACCCTAAACACTAAAAAACCAAAAACCTAAACCCTAAACCTAAACTAAAAAATAAAATAAAATAAAAACCTAAACTAAAACCTAAACCCTAAAAATAAAAATAAAATAAAATAAAAAATAAAAATTAAACTAAAATAAAATAAAGTAAAAACCTAAACTAAACTAAAAAATAAAAAAACCTAAATAAAATAAAAAGTAAATCTAAAATAAAAATAAAATATACCTAAAATAAAATAAAATAAAAACTAAATAAAAACCTAAACCTAAAAATAAACTTAAGAACAAATAAAAGATAAAACCTAAACCTTAAAAAAAAACTTAACCCTAAAATAGAAATAAAATAAGCCTAAACTAAGATAAACTTAGCTAAAATAAATAAAACCTACAACTAAACCTAAACCAAAACTAAATAAAATAAAATAAACTAAAAAAAACCTACACCTAAACTAAAAAATAATACCTAAAAATAATCCTAAAATAAAAACCTAAAACCAAAACCTAAAAAAAAACCCTAAACCAAAACCTAAAATAAAAAATAAAACCTAAACCTAAAAAAATAAAAATAAAACTAAACTAAAAAATAAACTGAAAATTAATGTTAAAACTAAAAAGTAAATTAAAATAAATAAACTTAAAATAAATAAATTAAACTAATTAAAAAAAAAAACCAAAAAAACCTAAACCTACTTGTTTACTTAATTTAAAAAAAATTAAAAAAAGCTAAACCCTAAAAATAAGCTAAAAATAAACCAAAACCTACTAGTTTGTTTAATTTAAAAATAAACCAAAACTAAAATTTGAAACCTAAACCAAAAGCCTACACCATTAATAAAAAAACCCTAAACCTACAACTCGAAACCTTAAACCCAAAACCCTAAACCCCAAACCCAAAACCCAAAACCTTAAACCCTAAACCATAAACTGTAAATCATAAACCCTAAACCCTAATCCCTAAAAACCCTAAACACTAAAGCTAAACACTAAACCCTAAACCCCTAAACCTTAAACTAACCCAAACCCCTAAACCCTAAAAAAATAAACCCTAAACCCTTATCCTAAACACTAAACCCTAAACACTGAAAACCTAAAAACCTTAAACCCTAAACCTTGAACCCTAAACCTATAACCCTAAACCTACAACAATAAACCCTAAATCTTAAACCCTAAACTCTAAACCTTAAACCCTAAATGCGAACCCCTAAACCCTAAACCCTAAAACCCTAAACCCTAAACCCTAAACGAACCTTAAACCATAAATCCTAAACCTTAAAAACCATAAACTCTAAAGCCTAATCCCTAAATAAAGTAACCCAAAATCCTAAGCGAACCCTAAATAAAACCAAATAAACCTAAAAAATAAACCTAAAAATAAAACCTAAACCTTAAACTAGTAAAAAAACATAAACATAAAATAAAAAAAATAAACCTAAACTAAGATAAACTGAACTAAAATAATTAAAACCTAAACCTAAACCTAAATTAAACTAGACCTAAAACTAAATCTAAACAAAATAAAATAAAATAAAATATAAATAAAATTAAACTTAAACTAAAAAATAATACCTAAAAATAAACCTAAAATAAGAACTTGAAATTTAAGCCAAAAAAAACCTAAACCTAAAAAATAAAGTAAAACTAAAACTAAAATAAAAAATATACCTAAACCTAAAAAATAAACTAAACTAAATAAAAATAAAAATAAACCTAAGTAAAAATAAATAAAATAAAATAAACTAAAATAGATAAAAAAAATAAACTAAATAAACCTAAACCTACCAGTTTACTTAATTTAAAAAAAATTGTAAAAAAAAAACTCTAAACCCTAAACCCTGAACTTACAACCCTAATACCTAAACCGTAAACCCTAAAACCCTAAACCTTAAACCCTAAACCTTAACCCTAAACCCGTAACCCTAAACCCTAAAACCCTAAACACTATACTCTAAACCCTAAACCTTAAACCCTAAACCCTAAACCCTAAAATCTACAACCTTAAACCCTAAACCCTAAACCCCAAGCCCTAAACCCTAAACCCTAAACCATAAATCCTAAAAACCTAGAAACCTAAATCTAAACAAAATAAAACCTACAAATAAAATTAATAAACAAACCTAAACCTAAATAAAATAAAATAAAAACCAAAACTAAAATAAAAACCTAAACTTAAAATAAAATAAAAATAAAAATAAAACTAAATTAAAATAAATAAAAACCTAAAATAAATTAAAAAATAGAATAAAACTAAAAATAAAAAACCTAAACAAATAAAAACTAAATGTAAAATAAAAATAAAATAAAATAAAAACTAAATAAAAACCTAAACCTAAAAAATAAACCTAAAAATAATTAAAAAATAAAATGTAAACCCTAAACTAAAAGAATAACCTAAACCTAAAATAAGCAAAATAAAATAAACCTAAACTTAAACAAAAATAAAATAAACTAAAGTAAATAAAACATAAACCTAAACCTAAAATAACCTAAACCTAAACCTAAACCTAAACTAAATAAAATAAAATAAACTAAAAATAAACCTAAACCTAAACTAAAAAATAAAACCTAAAAATAAACCTAAAAGAAAACCTAAAACCTAAACCTAAAAAAATAAAATAAAAACCTAAACCTAAACCAAAAATAAAAAATGAAACCTAAACCTAAAAAATTAAAATAAAAATAAAACTCAACTAAAAATAAACCTAAACCTAAAAAATAAACAAAAATAAAAAACCAAAACTAAAATAAATAAATCTATAATAAATAAACTATACTAAATAAACATAAAAAATGAACCTACATAAAATAAAAAATAAATTAAACTAAAAAAATAAAAAATAAACCAATTAAATCTAAGCCCACCAATTTACTTAATTTTAAAAAAAGATAAATAATTAAAATAAATAAAATAAACTTTAAACCTAAACTAAAATAAACTAAACTAAAATAAATAAAATTTAAACCTAAACCTAAACCTAAACTTAAACTAAATAAAATAAATAAAGAAAATAAAATAAACCAAAACATAAACCAAAATAAAGAAAACATAAACCTAAACCTAAAATGAACTAAACCTAAACCTAAAACTAAACTAAAAAAAATAAAATAAACTAAAAATAAACCTAAACCTAAACTGAAAAATAAAACCTAAAAATGAACATAAAATAAAAAACTAAAACCTAAACCTAAAAAAAGAAAATAGAACCTAAAAAATAAAAGATAAAACTAAAACCTAAAAAATAAAATAAAAATAAGACTAAACTAAAAAATAAACATAAATCTAAAACTAAACCTAGAAAATAAACAAAAATAAATAAACATAAAATAAATAAACCAAACTAAATAAAAATAAAAAATAAAATAATCTAACATAAATAATAAATAAATAAAATAAACCTAAACTAGGTTTACTTAATTTTCTTTTTAAAAAAAATCCTGAATCTTAAGCTAGCCCTAAACCCTAAAAATAAATTAAAAAAAAACAAAATTACCATTTTACTTATTTTAAAAATAAACCTAAACTAAAACCTAAACCCTAAACCAAAAGCCTAAACCCTAAACCCTAAACCATAAACCCTAAAAAAAAACTCAAATCGTAGACCTAAAACTCTAAACCACCAACCCTAAACCCTAAACCCTAATCCCTAAACCCTAAATCATAAACCCTAAAACCTAAACCCTAAACCCTAAAAACTCTAAACCCTAAAGTCTAAACACTAATCCCAAAACCCTAAACAATAAACCTTAACCATAAACCCTAAACCCTAAAACCCTAAACCCTAAAGCCTAAACCATAAACACAAAACCCTAAACCCTAAAAACCTAAAAACACTAAACCCTGAACACTAATCCTATAACCCTAAACCTACAACCCTAAACCCTTAACTCTTAACGCTAAACCCTAAACCATAAACCCTAAGCCCCAAACCCTAAACTAACCCGAAACCCTAAACCCTAAAAGCTAAAAACTTAAACCTGAACTAAATAAAACTTAAAAATAAAATAAATAAAAAAACTTAAACCAAAATAAAATAAAAAATAAAATAAAATAAAAACATAAACTATAACCTAAACCTAAACTTAAAAAAAAAAAAATAAAAACTAAAATAAAAACTAAAATAAAATAAAATAAATAAAAATAAAAACTGAAGAAAAAAATAAAAAACCTAAATAAAATAAAAACTAAACCTAAAATAAAATAAAATATAATTAAATAAAAACCTAAGTAAAAATGAAAATAAAAATAAACCTAAATAAAAAAAGTAAAATAAACTAAAATAAATAAAAAATTAATTAAATAAACATAAACCTACTAGTTAACTTAACATAAAAAATAAACAAATAAAAAAAATTAAATCCTAACCATAAAACCTACAACCCTAAACCCTAAACCCTAAACCCTAAACCCCAAACCTTAAACCCTAAACTTGAGAAAAAACCAAAACTTAAAATAAACAAAATAAAATAAACCTAGACCTAAACTAATTTAAACTAAACTAAAATAAATAAAACCTAAACCTAAACCTAAACTAAATAAAATAAAATAAACTAAAAAAAACATAAACCTAAACTAAAAAAATAAAACCTAAAAATAAATCTAAAATCAAAAACTAAAAAAATAAGATAAAAACCTAAACATAAACCTAAAAATAAAAAATAAAACCAAATTTTTTTTTAAAAAAACTCAACTAAAAAATAAACCTAAACCTAAACCTAAACTTAAAAAATAAACTAAAATAAAATACCAAAACTAAAATAAATAAACTAAACTAAATAAAAATAAAAAATAAAATAAACTAAAATAAACAAATAAAACTAAATAAATCTAAGAATACAAGTTTACTTAATTTTAAAATAGATAAATAATTAAAATAAAAAAATGAACCTAAATCATAATAAAAATAAATACAACTTAAACCTAAACCTAATATAATCTAAACCTAAACCAAAACCTAAACTAAATAAAATAAATTAAACTAAAATAAACAAAACTTAAACCTAAACCTAAATGTAAACCCTAAATAAAATAAAATAAACTAAAAATAAACCTAAATTAAAAAATAACACATAAAAATAAACCTAAAATAATAAACAAAAACCTATACCTAAAAAAAGAAAATACAAACCTAAAAATAAAAAATAAAACCTAAACCTAAAAAATAAAATAAAATAAAACTAAACAAAAAAATAAACCTAAACCTAACCTAAAAAATAAATTAAAATAAATAAACCTAGAATAAATAAACCAAATAAAATAAACAAAAAAAACCATAAATCAGAATTAAAAATAAAATAAGCTAAAATAAATAAAAAATAAACTAAATAAACAAAAACCTACTGGTTTACTTAGTTTAAAAAAAATGCCTAAGCCCTAAGATATTCCTAAACCCTAAACCCTAAATTCTTAAAAAAAATTAAAAAAAAATAAAACTTACAAGTTTACATATTTTAAAAATAAACCTAAACTAAAACCTGAACACTAAACCTAAAACCTAAACCACAAACCCTCAACCTAAACCCAAAACCCTAACCTAAAATAAAACCTAACTAAACCTAACCTAAACTATAACCCTAAACCCTAAAACTAAATAAACCTAAAACCTAAACCTAAACCCTAAATAAACCCTAAACCCTAAACCCTAAACCCTAAAAACCTTAAACCTTAAATAAAAAATTGCAAAAAACAAAACATTAAACCCTAAACCCTAAACTTACAACCCTAAAACCTAAATCGTAAACCCTAAAACCCTAAACCTTAAACCCTAAACCTTAACCCTAAACCCGTAACCCTAAACCCTAAAACCCTAAACACTATACTCTAAACCATAAACCCTAAAATCTACAACCTTAAACCTAAACCCTAAACCCCAAGCCCTAAACCCTAAACCCTAAACCATAAACTCTAAAAATCTAGAAACCTAAACCTAAAAAAAATAAAACCTACAAATAAAATTAATAAACAAACCTAAACCTAAATAAAATAAAATAAAAACCAAAACTAAAACAAAAACCTAAACCTAAAAATAAAATAAAAAATAAAAACAAAACTAAAATAAAATAAATAAAAACCTATAATAAATTAAAAAATAGAATAAACCTAAAAATAAAATAAAATAAAAACTAAATAAAAACTTAAACCTAAAAATAATTAAAAAATAAAATGTAAACCCTAAACTAAAAAAATATCCTAAACCTAAAATAAACAAAATAAAATAAACCTAAACTTAAACAAAAATAAAATAAACAAAAGTAAATAAATCCTAAACCTAAACCTAAACCTAAACTAAATAAAATAAAATAAACTAAAAATAAACCTAAACCTAAACTAAAAAATAAAACCTAAAAATAAACTTAAAATAAAAACCTAAAACATAAACCTAAAAAATAAAATAAAAACCTAAACCTAAACCTAAAATAAAAAATGAAACCTAAACCTAAAAAATAAAATAAAAATAAAACTCAACTAAAAAATAAACCTAAACCTAAAAAATAAACAAAAATAAAAAACCAAAACTAAAATAAATAAATCTATAATAAATAAAATATACTAAATAAACATAAAAAATGAACCAACATAAAAATAAAAAATAAATTAAACTAAAAAATTAATAAAATAAACTAATTAAATCTAAGCCCACAAGTTTACTTAATCTTAAAAAAAGATAAATAATTAAAATAAATAAAATAAAATTTAAACCTAAACTAAAAGAAACTAAACTAAAATAAATAAAGTTAAACCTAAACCTAAAACTAAACTAAAAAAAATAAAGAAAATAAAATAAACCAAAACCTAAACTAAAATAAAGAAAACCTAAACCTAAACCTAAAATGAACCTAAAACTAAACTAAATAAAATAAAATAAACTAAAAATAAACCTAAACCTAAACTGTAAAATAAAACCTAAAAATAAACATAAAATAAAAAACTAAACCTAAACCTAAAAAAAGAAAATAGAACCTAAAAATAAAAGATAAAACTAAAACCTAAAAAATAAAATAAAAATAAGACTAAACTAAAAAATAAACATAAATCTAAAACTAAACCTAGAAAATAAACAAAAATAAATAAACATAAAATAAATAAACTAAACTAAATAAAAATAAAAAAATAAAATAAACTAACATAAATAAAAAATAAACAAAATAAATAAAATAAACCTAAACCTACTAGTTTACTTAATTTTCTTTTTTTAAAAAATAATGAATCTTAAGCCAAAATTACCATTTTACTTATTTTAAAAAAAACCTAAACTAAAACTTGAACCATAAACCAAAAGCCTAAACCCTAAACCCTAAACCATAAACCCTAAAAAAAAACCCAAACCATAGACCTAAAACTCTAAACCACCAACCCTAAACCCTAAACCCTAATCCCTAAACCCTAAATCATAAACCCTAAAACCAAAACCCTAAACCTAAAAACTCTAAACCCTAAAGTCTAAACACTAATCCTTAAACCCTAAACAATAAACCTTAACCTTAAACCCTAAACCCTAAAACCCTAAACCCTAAACCCTAAACCTTAAACACAAAACCCTAAACCCTAAAAACCTAAAAACCCAAAACCCTGAACACTAATCATATAACCCTAAACCTGCAACCCTAAACCCTTAACTCTTAACGCTAATCCCTAAACCCTAAACCCTAAGCCCCAAACCCTAAACCTTAAACCCTAAACTAACCTAAACCCTAAACCCTAAAAGCTAAAAACTTAAACCTAAACTAAATAAAACTTAATAATAAAATAAATAAAAATACTTAAACCAAAATAAAATAAAAAATAAAATAAAATAAAAACATAAATTAAAACCTAAACCTAAACAAAAAAGAAAAAAAAATAAAAAATAAAAATATAAACTAAAATAAAAACTAAAATAAAATCAAATAAATAAAAATAAAAACTAAAGAAAAATAAAAAACCTAAATAAAATAAAAACTATACCTAAAATAAAATATAATATAATTAAATAAAAACCTAAGTAAAAATGAAAATAAAAATAAACCTAAATAAAAAATGTAAAATAAACTAAAATAAATAAAAAACTAATTAAATAAACATAAACCTACTAATTTACTTAACATAAAAAATAAATAAATAAAAAAATAAAATCCTAACCATAAAACCTACAACCCTAAACCCTGAACCCTAAACCCCAAACCTTAAACCCTAAACTTGAGAAAAAACTGAAACTTAAAATAAACAAAGTAAAATAAACCTAGACCTAAACTAATTTAAACTAAACTAAAATAAATAAAACCTAAACCTAAACCAAAAATTAACTAAACCAAAACTAAATAAAATAAAATAAAATAAAAAAAACATAAACCAAAACTAAAAAATAAAACCTAAAAATAAATAATAAGATAAAAACCTAAACATAAACCTAAAAATAAAAAATAAAACCAAAATTTTTTTTTAAAAAACTCAACTAAAAAATAAACCTAAACCTAAACCTAAACTTAAACAATAAACTAAAATAAATAAACTAAACTAAATAAAAATAAAAAATAAACCTAAAGAAAAATAAAAAAATAAAATAAACTAAAATAAATCTAAGCATACAAGTTTACTTAATTTTAAAATAGAAAAATAATTAAAATAAAATAAATAAAATAAACCTAAACCATAACTAAAATAAATACAACTTAAACCTAAACCTAATATAAGCTAAACCTAAACCAAAACCTAAACTAAATAAAATAAAATAAACTAAAATAAATATAACCTTAAAATAAATTAAACTAAAATAAACAAAACCTAAACCTAAACCTAAACGTAAACCCTAAATAAAATAAAATAAACTAAAAATAAACCTAAATTAAAAATAACACATAAAAATAAACCTAAAATAAGAAACAAAAACCTAAACCTAAAAAAAGAAAATACAAACCTAAAAATAAAAAATAAAACCTAAACTTAAAAAAGAAAATAAAAATAAAACTAAACTAAAAAATAAACCTAAACCTAAACCTAAAAAATAAATTAAAATAAATAAACCTAGAATAAATAAATGAAACTAAATAAACAAAAAACCCTAAATAAGAATTAAAAATAAAATAAACTAAAATAAATAAAAAATAAACTAAATAAACAAAAACATACCGGTTTACTTAGTTTAAAAAAAATGCCTAAGCCCTAAGCTAATCCTAAACCCTAAACCCTAAATTCTAAAAAAAACTAAAAAAAACAAAAACCTAAACCTAAACTAAAACCTGAACCCTAAACCTAAAACCTAAAACCCCAAACCCTCAACCTAAAACCCCAAAAAAAAACCCTAAACCTAAAATAAAAAAAAAACCTAACCCTAAACCTACAACCCTAAACCCTAAAGCCAAAACCATAAAACCCAAAACCCAAAACCCAAAACCAAAACACTAATCCATAAACCCTAAATCGTAAACCCTAAACCCTAAACCCTAAACCCTAAATACCTTAAACATTAAAGCCTAAACCTTAAACCTTGAGCCTAAAACCCAAAAACTATAAACCTTAAAACCAAAAATCCTAAACCCTAAACCCTAAACCTTAAACACTGAAACCTAAATCTAAAACCAAAAAACCCTAAATCCTAAACCCTGAAACTAACCCTAAAACCTGAAACCTAAACCTATAAGCCTAAACCTGCAACCCTAAACCCTAAACCCAAAAATCCTTTAATCCTAAACCCTAAACCCTAAGTTAACCCCAAACCCTTAATCCTTAATGCTAAACCCTAAACCCTAAACCCTAAACCCCAAACCCTAAACCCTAAACCCTAAACTAACCTTAAACCTTAAACCTTAAAAAGCTAAACACTTAAACCTAAACTAAATAAAACCTAACAAAAATAAATAAAAAAACCTAAACTAAAATAAAATAAATAAATAAACTAAAATAAAAACATAAACTAAAACCTAAACCTAAACCTAAAAATAAAAATATAAAAAATAAAAACTAAAATAAAATAAAATAAATAAAAACCAAAACTAAAGAAAAAAATAAAAAAACTTAAATAAAATTAAAACTAAACCTAAAATAAAAGTAAAATAAAATAACAACTAAATAAAAACCTAAATAAAAATGAAAATAAAAATAAACCTAAATAAAAAAAGTAAAATAAACTAAAATAAATTAAAAATAAACTAAATTAACCTAAACTTACTAGTTTACTTAACATAAAAAAATATTAAATAAAATTCAAACTAAACCCTAAACCCTAAACCTACAACACTAAACCCTAAACCCTAAATCCTAAAACCATAAAACCCTAAACCCTAAACCCTAAACCCTAAACCCTAAATCCTAAACCGTAAACCCTAAAATCTAAATCCTAAACCACAAATCGTAAAACTTACAACCCTAAACCCTAAACCCTAAACACCAAACCCTAAACCCAAAACTTAAAAAAAACCAAAACCTAAAATAAACAAAATAAAATTAACTTAATCCTAAACTAAATTAAAATAAATAAAAATAAACAAAACCTAAACCTAAAATAACCAAAACCTAAACTTAAACCTAAACTAAATAAAATAAGCTAAATTAAAAATAAAAATAAACATAAACTAAAATATAAAACCTAAAAATAAACCTAAAATAAAAACCTAAAATCTAAACCTAAAAAAATTAAATAAAAATTTAAACCTAAACCTAATAATAAAAATTAAACCAAATACTAAAAAATAAAATAAAAATAAAACTCAATTAAAACCTAAACCTAAACCTAAACCTAAACCTAAAAAATAAACTAAAATAAATAAATCTAAAATAAATAAACTAAACTAAATAAAAATAAAAAATAAAATAAACTAAAAAAATAAAAAAAAATCTAAATAAAACTAACCCTACTCATTTACTTAATTTTAAAAAAACCTCTAAACCCTAAGCTAACTTTAAACCCTAAATCCTAAACCCTAAAAATAAACTAAAAAAATTCAAAACCTACCAGTTAACATATTTTAAAAATTAACCTAAACTAAAACCTGAACTCTAAATCTAAAACCTAAACCCCAAACCCCAAACCTAAAACCCTAAAAAAACCTTAACCCTAAACTATAAAAAAACCCTAACCTTAAACCCTAAACCATAAACCTATAACCCTAAACACTAATGCCAAAATCTTAAAACCCTAAACCCAAAACTCAAAACCATAAACCATAACCATAAACCCTAAACAGTAAACCTCAAACCCTAAATCCTAAACCCTAAAAACCTTAAACCTTAAAGCCTAAACCCTAAACCCTAAACCCTAAAATCCTAAACCCTAAACCATAAACCTTAAACACTAAAATCTAAATCCTAAAACCCTAAAATCCCTAAAACTAACCCTAAACCTATAAGCATAAACCTGCAACCCTAAAACCTAAACACTAAAAACCTTAAACCCTAAACCCTCAACCCTAAAGTAAACCTAACCTCTATGCTAACCCTAAAACCTTAACCCTTAATGCTAAACCCTACACCCTAAACCCTAAACCCTAAACTAACCCTAAACCCTAAACCCCATAAAGCTAAACACTTAAACCTAAACTAAATAAAACCTAACAAAAATATATAAATAAACCTAAACCAAAAAAGAATGAAAACATAAATTAACTTAAACCTAAAAATAAAAAAATGAAAAATAAAACTAAATAAAATAAAATAAATGAAAATCAAAACTAAAGAAAAAAATTAAAAACAAAAATAAAATAAAAACTAAACTTAAAATAAAATTAAAATAAACTTAAAATAAAATAAATATAAACTTAAATAAAGAAAATAAAATAAACTAAAAAATAAAAAAAAATAAACTAAATAAACCTAAACCTACTAGTTTATATTATATATAAAAAAAAAAAAAAAAAAATATAAAAAAAATCCTAACCCTAAACCCTATATCCTAAACGTAAAAAAAATAAAACCTAAAATAAACAAAATAAAATAAACTTAAATGTAAACTAAAATAAATAAAACCTAAACCTAAACTAAATTTAAAATAAACATAAACATAAAGTAAAACTAAAACCTAAAAAATAAACCTAAAATGAAAACTTAAAACCTAAACCTAAAAAATTTAAAAAAAACCTAAACCTAAACTTAAAAATAAAAAATAAAACCTTAACTTTAAAAATAAAATAAAAATGAAACTAAACTAAAATATAAATCTAAACCTAAACCTAAACCTAAAAAATAAAGTAAAATAAATAAACCTTAAATAAATAAACCAAACCAAATAAAAATAAAAATATAAACCCAAATAAAAATAAAAAATAAAATAAACTAAAATAAATAAAAATCTGAAACCCTAAACCCTAAACCATGAACACTAAAACCTAAACCCTAAAAGCCAAAACTCACCCCTAAACCCTAAAACTAACCCTAAACCCTGAACCCTAAACCTATAAGCCTAAACCTTCAACCCTAAATCCTAAACCCTAAACCCTAAACTAAACCTAAACCCTAAGCTAACCCTAAAACCTTAACCCTTAACGCTAAACCCTAAACCCTAAACCCTAAACCCCAAACACTAAACCCAAAATCCTTAATCCTAAACCCTATAAAGCTAAACACTTAAACCTAAACTAAATAAAACCTAACAAAAATAAATAAATAAACCTAAACCAAAAATAAAATAAAACATTAACTAAAACCTAAACCTAAACTTAAAAATAAAAAAATAAAAAATAAAAACTAAATGAAAATAAAATAAATAAAAACCAAAACTAAAAAAAATTAAAACAAAATAAAATAAAAACTAAACCTAAAATAAAAATAAAATAAACTTAAAATAAAATAAAATAAAAACTAAATAAAAACCTAAATAAAAATGAAAATAAAAATAAACCAAAATAAAAAAAGTAAAATAAACTAAAATAAATAAAAAATAAACTAAATAAACATAAACTTACTAGTTTACTTAACATTAAAAAAATAAAAAAAATCCTAGCCCTAAACCCTAAACCTACAACACTAAACTAAACCCTAAACCCTAAACCTTAAAACCCTAAACCAGAACCTAAACCCTAAAGCCTAAACCCTATGGCCCTAAACCATAATCCCTAAAACCTAAACCCTAAACCCCAAACCCTAAAACCTAAACCTAAAACCTAAACCCTAAACCTAAACCCCAAACCCTATATCTTAAACTTAAAATTAAATAAAGTAAATAAAATAAAATAAACTTAAACCTAAATTAAAATAAAATAAACTAAAATAAATAAAACCTAAACCTAAACCTAAAATAACCTAAACCTAAACTAAATGAAATAAATTGAATTAAAAATAAACATAAACATAAACTAAAAAATAAAACCAAAAAATAAACCTAAAACTTAAACCTAAAAAAATAAAATAAAAACCTAAACCTAAACCAAAAAATAAAAAATAAAACCTAAACCTAAAAAATAAAATTAAAATAAAACTCAACTAAAAAATAAATCTAAACCTAAACCTAAACCTAAAAAATAAACTAAAATAAATAAACCTAAAATAAATAAACCTAACCATATAAAAATAAAAAATAAACCCAAATAAAATTAAAAATAAAATAAAACTAAATAAATAAAAAATAAACTAAATAAACCTAAATTTATTAGTTTACTTAATTTTTTTTAAAAAATCATAAACCATAAGCTAACCTAATCCCTAAACCCTAAATCATAAACCGTAAAAATAAAGGAAAAAAAACCAAAACATACCAGTTTACATATTTTAAAAATAAACCTAAACTAAAACCTGAACCCTTAACCTAAAAGATAAACCCTAAAACTTAAACACAAAACCATAAAAAAAAACCCTAACCCTAAACCGTAAAAATAAAACATTAATCCTAAACCCTAAACCATAAACCTACAACCCTATACCTGGAAGCTGAAACCCTAAAACCCTAAATCCCAACCCCAAAATCGTAAACCCTAAACCCTAAATCCTAAACTATAAATTCTAAGCCCTATAATGTAAAAACCCTAAACCCTAAACCCTAAAAATTAAACCCTAAACCCTAAAACCTAAATCCTAACCCTTAACCCTAAAATCATAAACCCTAAAACCCTAAACCCTAAAGCCTAAACCCTAAACACTAAACACTAAACCCTAAACCTAAACCTAAAAACCCTAAACCCTTAACCCACAAGCCTAAACCCTAAACCCTAAACCCCAAACCCTGAACCCTAAGCCCTAAAATTCTAAAAACATAAACCTAAAATAAATAAAACCTAAAAATAAAATAAATAAAAAACCTAACCTAAAATAAAATAAAAACATAAACTAAAACCTAAACCTAAACCTAAAAAGAAAAATAAATGAAAAATAAAAATTAAAGTAAACTAAAATAAATTAAAACCAAAACTAAAGAAAAAAAACTAAAAAACTAAAATAAAATAGAAACTAAACCTAAACTAAATAAAAACATAAATAATAATGAAAATAGAAATAATCTAAATAAAAATAAAGAATAAAATAAACTAAAATAAATAAAAAATAAAGTAAATAATCCAAAACTACTAGTTTACTTAACATAAAAAATAAATAAAATAAAAAATGAAAAAATAAATAAAAACATAACCCTAAACGCTAAATCTGAACATAAACCCTAAACCTAGAACACTAAACCTTAAACCCAAAACCCTAAAACCCCAAACCCTAAACCCTAAACCCTAAACCCTAAAACCTAAACCCTAAACCCTAAACCCCAAAACCTAAACCTAAAAAATATAATAAAAACAAAAACCTAAACCTAAAAATTAAAAATAATACTTGAACAAACAAAATAAAATAAAAATAAAACTTAACTAAAAAATAAACCAAAACCAAAACCTAAATATAAAAAAGAAACTAAAATAAAACCAATACTGAAATAAATAAATTTAAAATAAATAAAATAAACTAAAAATAATAAAAATAAACCCAAATAGAAATTAAAAATAAAATAAATTAAAATAAATAAAAATAAGCTAAATAAACCTAAACTTATTAGTTTACTGAAAAATAAAATAAAATAAAAAATTAAAACCCTAAACCCTAAAACTAACCTAAACCATAAACATAAAACATTAAACCCTAAACATTAAATTCTAAAACTCTAAACCTTAAACCCTAAACCCTAAACCCTAAATCCTAAACCCTAAACCCTAAACCCTAAACCCTATACCCTAAAACCTAAACCCTAAACCCTAAACCCTAAACACCAAATCATAAAACATACAACCCTAAACCCTAAACTCTAAACCCTAAATTTAAAAAAATACCTAAAGCTAAAATAAATAAAATAAAATAAACCTAAGCTAAAATAAACTAAACTTAAATAAATAAAACCTAAACCTAAACCTAAAACAAACTAAACCTAATCCTAAACCTAAACTAAATAAAATAAAATAAACTAAAAATAAACTTAAACCTAAACTAAAAATTAAAAATTAAAACAAAACCTAAAATAGAAACCTAAATCCTAAACCCTAAACCCTAAGTTGAAAAAAATACCTAAAGCTAAAATAAATAAAATAAAATAAACCTATGCTAAAATAAACCAAACTTAAATAAATAAAACCTAAACCTAAACCAAAAATAAAGTAAACTTAAACCTAAACCTAAACTAAATAAAATAAAATAAACTAAAAATAAACCTAAACCTAAGCTAAAAAATAAAACCTAAAACTAAACCTAAATTAGAAACCTAAAACCTAAACCTAAAAAAATAAATTGAAAACCTAAACCTAAAACTAAAAATTAAAATTAAAATCTAATCCAAAAAAATAAAATAAAAATAAAACTGAACTAAAAAATAAACCTAAACGTAAACCAAAACCTAAAAAATAAAAAATAAAATAAACTAAAATAAATTAAAAATAAACTAAACAAATCTAAGCATACCAATTTACTTAATTTTAAAAAAGATAAATAATAAATTAAATAAAAAATAACCTAAACCTAAACTATAATAAACTAAACTAGAATAAATAAAACTTGAACCAAAACATAAAATAAACTAAACCTAAACTAAATAAAATAAAATAAACTAAAATAAATAAAATCTTAAAATAATCTAAACTAAACCTAAACCAAAATCCTAAAGACAATAAAATAAACTAAAAAACTAAAAGCTGAAAATAAACCTAACATAAAAACCTAAAACCTAAACCTAAAAAAAGAAAATAGAAACCTAAACCTAAACCTAAAAATAAAAAAATAAAACCTAAACCTAAAAAATAAAATAAAAATAAAACTAAACTAAAAAAATATAAACCTAAATCTAAACCATAAAAAAAACTAAAATAAATAAACCAAAAATAAATAAACTAAACTAAATAAAATAAAAAATAAACCAGAAAAAAAATTAAAATAAAACTAAAATACTTGAATAATATACTAAATAAACCTAAACCTTCTGGAGTACTTCATTTAAAATTAAAATCCCTAAACCTTAAAATTAAACTAAAAAAACAAAACCTACCAGTTTACTTATTTTAAAAATTAACCTAAACTAAAACTTTAACCGTAAACCTAAAACCCCCTAAACCTTAAACCCTAAAAAAAACCCCAAACATTAAACTAAAAAAAAAAATGTTAACCCTAAACCCTAAACCCTAAAACAAAACTAAACTAAACTAAACTAAACTAAACTAAACTAACTAACTAAACTTAACTAAACCTAAAACTTAAACTAAAAAATCTAACCTAAAACCTAAACCTTAAACCTAAACTAAAACCCTAACTAACTTAATATAAACTAAACTAAACTTAAACCTAAACCCTAAAAACTAAACTTAAAAAAGCTAACTTAAACCTAAACCTAAAACCTAAAAATAAAAATATAAATAAAGATAAATAAAATAAAATATAAACCTAAAAACCTAAACCTAAAAATAAAATAGAAATAAAAACTAAACTAAAATAAAATAAATAAAACCAAAACTAAATTAATAAATAAAAAACCTAAATAAAATAAAAATTAAACCTAAAACAAAAGTAAAATAAACTTAAAATAAAATAAAATAAAAACTAAATAAAAGCATAAATAAAAATAAAAATAAAATAAAAACTAAATAAAAACATAAGTAAAAATTAAAATAAAAAATAAACATAAATAAAAATAAGAAATTAAATAAACTAAAATAAATAAAAGATAAACTAAATAAACTTAAACCTATCAGTTTACTTAACATAAAAAAACCCTAACCATAAA
This sequence comes from Cymbidium sinense, assembly GCA_021442155.1. Taxonomy (NCBI): domain Eukaryota; kingdom Viridiplantae; phylum Streptophyta; class Magnoliopsida; order Asparagales; family Orchidaceae; genus Cymbidium; species Cymbidium sinense. The sequence goes on along the minus strand of CM038214.1, from coordinate 1,376,619 downwards.
CCCAAAAACTTACCCTAAACCTAAAACCCTAAACCCTAAACCTTCAACACTAAACCTTAAACCCTAAACCCTAAAACCCTAAACCCTAAACCAAAAACCATAAACCCTAAACCATAAAACCCTAAACCCTAAATGCTAAAGCCTAAATCATAAACCCTAAACCCCAAACCGAAAAACCAAAACCCTAAACCCTAAGCCTAAACCCTAAACCCAAACTCTAAACCCAAAAAACCTAAAAAAACTAAACCTAAACTAAACAAAACCTACAAATAAAATAAATAAAAAAACCTAAACCTAAATAAATAATAAAATCAAATTAAATAAAAACTTAAACTAAAGCTTTAACCTAAACCTAAAACTAAACCTAAACATAAAATTAAAATTACATAAAAAATATAATAAATAAAAACCAAACTAAGCTAAGAAATAAAATAAACCTAAAAAAAACCTAAATAAAATAATAACTAAATGTAAAGTAAAAATAAAATAAACCTAAAATAAAATCAAATAAAAAATAACTAAAAACCTAAACCTAAAATAAATAAAATAAAATAAACCTAAATCTAAACAAAAATAAACTAAACTAAAATAAATAAATCCTAAAGCTAAAGCTAAAATAAACTATACCTAAACCCTAAACTAAGTAAAATAAAATAAACTAAAAATAAACTGAAACCTAAACTAATAAATAAAACCTAAAAATAAACCAAAAATAAAAACCTAAAACCTTAACCTAAAAAATAAAATGAAAACCTAAACCTAAACCTAAAAATAAAAAAAGAAACCTAAACTTGAAAAATAAAATAAAAGAAAAACTAAATTGAAAAATAAACATAAACCTAAACCTTGACCTAAAAAATAAACTAAATTAAAAAAGCTAAACTAAAATAAATTAACCTAAAATAAATAAACAAAACTAAGTAAAAATAAATAATAACCTAGATAAAAATAAATAAATAAATAAATAATAAATTTAATAAACTAAATAAACCTAAACTTAGAATTTTTTTTATTAAAAAAAACTCTTAAACCCTAAACCCTAAATCCTAAATCGTAAACCCTAAAACTAATCTTAAATCTTAAATCCTAAATGTACAATGGTAAGCTTACAACTCTAAACCCTAAACCCTAAACCCTAAAGTCTAAAGCATAAACCCTAAATAAAAAATAAATTAAAAATAAATTAAAAACCTTAACCCTAAACCCTAAACCTTAAAACTAAACCTAAATCCTTAACCTACAACCCTAAACCCTAAAACCCTAAACCCTAAACCCTAAACCCTAAACACCAAACCATAAAACCTACAACCCTTAAACCCTAAACCCTAAACCCCAAAACCAAAACCCTAAACCCTAAATTATAAACCCTAAAAATCCTAAACCCTAAAAGCCTAAAAACATAAACATAAACTAATTAAAACTTAAAAATAAAATAAATAAATAAACCAAAACCTAAAAATAAAATAAAATAAACTAATAAAAATAAATTAAAATAAATAAATAAATACCTAAACTAAATAAAAAAAAAGGCTTAAGAATAAAAAACATAAATAAAATAAAAATTAAATTAAAAATCTAAACCTAAAAATAAATTAAAAATAAAACCAAAACCCTAAACTTAAAAACATCTAAACCTAAAACAAGAATAAAATAAATAAAATAAAATAAACCTGAACATAACCTAAATAATTAAACTAAAATAAATAAAACCTAAACCTAAACCTTAAACTTAATTAAAAAAATAAACTAAAAATAACTCTAAACCTAAATTAGAAAAGGAAATTAAAAAATAAACCTAAAATAAAAACCTAAAGCATAAACTAAATAAAACGTAAAAATAAAATAAATAAAAAAACCCAAACCTAAATAAAATAAATTAAACTAAATTAAAATAAAAACATAAACTACAACCCAAACCTAAACCTAAACCCGAAAAGAAAATAAAATAAAAAAATAAGAACTAAATAAAACCTTAAACCTAAAATAAAATAAATAAAAACCTAAACTAAACTAAAAAAATTAGAAACCTAAATAAAATAAAAACTAAACCTATAATAAAAAAATATGAACCTAAAGTAAAATAAAATAAAAACTAAATAAAACCTTAAACCTAAAAAAATAAAACCTAAAAATAAATAAAAAATAAAACCTAAACTAAAAAAAGCCTAAACATAAAATAGAAATAAAATATACCTAAACTTAAACTAAAATAAACTAAACTAAAATAAATAAAACCTAAACCTAAACCTAAAATAAACTAAGCTTTAACATAAACCTAAACTAAATAAAATAAAATAAGCCAAAAATAAATCTAAACCTAAATTAAAAAATAAAACCTAAAAATAAACCTAAAATAAAAACTTAAAACCTAAACATAAAAAAAATAAAAATAAAACATAAACCTGAATAATAAAATAAAAATAAAATTAACGTAAAAATAAACATAAATCTAAACCTAAACCTAAAGAATAAACCAAAATAAAAAACCTAAATTAAATGAACTTAAGAAAATAAAAATAAAAATAAACCAAAATCAAAATAAAAAATAAAATTAGGTGAAATAAATAAAAAATAAACTAAACCTTCTAGTTTACTTAATTTAGAGAAAATAAAACAATTTGAAAAAGAACCCTAACCCTAAAACTATCACTAAACCAACAACCCCAAACCCGAAACTCTAAACCCTAAAAATAACCTAAACCAAACCCCTAAACCTACAACCCTAAACCTACAACACTAAACCCTAAACCCTATGCCCTAAACCTACAACACTAACCCAAAACCCTAAACCCTAAATAAAAAATAAATAAATCAAAAACAAACACAAACACAAATCGTAAATCCTAAACCCTAAACCCTAAATCCTAAACCATAAACCCATAACCCTAAACCCTAAACCCTAAACCCTAAACCCTAAACCCAAAAAAAATATAAAAAAAATAAAAAATAAAAATAAAAATAAAAAATAAAAAAATAAAAAAATAAAAAATAAAAAATAAAAAAAAAAAAAAAAAATAATAATAAATAAAAAATTAAAAAATTAAAAATTAAAAAAATAAAAAAATTAAAAAAATTAAAAATTTTAAAAATTAAAAAAATTTAAAAAAAATAAAACCCTAAACCCTAAACCCTAAAACCTATAACCCTAAACCTTAAACCCTAAACCCTAAACCTAAACCTTAAAATCCTAAAAACCTAAACTAAATAAAACATAAAAATAATTTAAAAAAAAACCTAAACCTAAATAAAATGAAATAAAAACCTCAACTAAAACCTAAACTTAAACTTGAACAGAAACCAAATTCTAAAGAAAAAATTAAAATTAATTAAAAAATTAGAACTAAACTAAAATAAAATAAATAAAAAACTAAACTAAACTAAAAAAATAAAATAAACCTAAAAATAAATAAAATATAAAATCTGAACCATAAACTAAAAAGAAAACCTAAACCTAAAATAAAAAAAATAAAATAAACTTAAACCTAAACTAAGATAAAGTAAACTAAAATAAATAAAACCATAACATAAACTAAAATTAAACTAAACCTAAACCATAAAATAAATAAAATAAAACAAGCTAAAAATAATCCTAAACCTAAAATTAAACTGAAAATAAAATAATATGAAAAAAACCCTAACCCTAAAACTATACCTAAACCTACAACCCAAAACCCAGAACTCTAAACCCTAAAACTAACCCTAAACCCAAACCCCTAAACCTACAACCCTAAACCTACACCACTAAACCCTAAACCCTATGCCCTAAACTAACCCAAAACCCTAAACTTTAAATAAAAAATAAATAAATCAAAAATAAAAACAAACACAAATTGTAAATCCTAAACCCTTATCCTACAAACCTAAACCCTAAAACCCTAAACCGTAAACCCTAAACCCTAAATCATGAACCATAAACCCTTAACCCTAAACCCAAAGCCCTAAAACCTATAACCCAAAACCCTAAAAACCCTAAACCCTAAACCTTAAAATCCAAAAACCTAAACCTAAACTAAATAAAACCTAAAAATAGTTTTTTTTTAAAAGAAAACCTAAACCTAAATAAAATAAAATAAAAACCTCAACTAAAACCTAAACTTAAACTTTAACATAAACCAAAACCTAAAGCTAAAATTAAAATAAATTAAAAAATTAAAACTAAACTAAATTAAAATAAATAAAAAAACTAAACTAAACTAAAAAAAATAAAATAAACCAAAAAATAAAAAACCTATATAAAATAAACTAAACATAAGATAAAAATAAAATAAACCTAAAAATAAATAAAATATAAAACCTAAACGATAAACTAAAAGAAAACCTAAACCTTAAATAAAAAAAATAAAATAAACTTAAACCTAAACTAAGATAAAGTAAACGAAAATAAATAAAACCTTAACATAAACTAAAATAAAACTAAACCTAAACCATAAAATAATTAAAATAAAATAAGCTAAAAATAAACCTAAACCTAAAAATAAAAAAATAAAACTTAAACTTAAAAAATAATATGAATATAAAACTAAACTTAAAAATAAAAATAAACCTAAACCTAAAAGATAAACTAAAATAAAAATTGTAAACTATAAAAAATAATACTAAAATAAATTGAATAAAAATAAAAAAAATAAACTTACATAAAAATAAAAAATAAAATTTACTAAAATAAATCCTAAATAAACATAAAACTATTAGTTTTCTTTGTCTAAATAAAACCCTAAACACTAAGCCCTAAATCCTAAACCCAAAAACTAACTCTAAATCCTAAACCTACAACCCTAAACACTAAACTAACCCTAAATCTTAAACCCTAAATAAAGAAATATAAAATTAAATAAAATGAAAACCCTAACCCTAAACCCTAAACCCTTAACCCTATACCCTAAACCCTAAACCCTAAAACCCTAAATCCTAAACCCGAAACCCCAAACCCTAAACCCTAAATCATAAACCCTAAACCCTAAACCCTAAACCCGAACCCCATACCCTAGATGCTAAACTAACCCTAAACCCTAAACCTTAAACCCTAAACCCTAAAAAGCTAAAAACTAAACTTAAACTAAGTAAAACTTAAAATAAATAAATAAACCTAAACCAAGATAAAAAAATTAAAAAAAGAATAATAACATAAACTAAAACCTAAATCAAAACCTAAATCTAAACCTAAAATGAAAAAATAAACTAAAATAAAATAAATAAAAATCTAAACTAAATAAAAAATAAAAAAACCTAAATAGAATAAAAACTAAACCTAAAATAAAATCAAATAAAAACTAAATAAAAACCTAAAGCTAAAAAAAACCAAAAAAATAAATAAAAAAGATAAAACCTAAACCCTATTCTAAAAAAAAACCTAAACCTAAAATAAAAATAAAGTAAACCTAAACCTAAACTAAAATAAATAAAACCTAAACCTAAACCTAAAATAAACTAAACCTAAACCTAAAGCTAAACTAAAATAAAATAAAATAAACCTAAAAAATAAACCTAAACCTATATAAAAAATAAAACCTAAAAATAAACCTAAAGTATAAACCAAAAACCTAAACCTAAAAAAATAAAATAAAAACCTAAACCTAAACCTAAACTAAACTTAAGAAAATAAACTGAAATAATAAACCTAAACTAAAATAAACAAGCCTAAAATAAATATACTAAACTAATTAAAAAAATAAACCTAAATTAAAATAAAAAATAAAAAACTAAAATAAATAAAAAATAAACTAAATAAAAAAAATAAACTAATTAAACCTAAACCTACCAATTTACTTATAAAAATCGTAAGACCTAAATCCTAAACCTTAAACACTAAACCCTAATCCCTAAGCCCTAAACCTTAAACCTTAAAAAACCCTAAACCCTAAACTCTAAATCCTATCCATAAACCCCCAACCCAAAAAGCATAAACCCTAAAACCCTAAACCTTAATAATAAACCATAAATCCTAAACTCCAAGCCCTAAACCTAAGCTAACTAACTAAATTAAAAAGTAAACCTAAATGCTAAGAATGGGCAGAACCTTAACGACAGAACATCATCG